>CM070302.1:37281542-37321078 GCA_036321655.1 Quercus alba
GGGGCTGAGATTTTTTTCTCTCTTTCTCGGCCTATCTCATCCCGTTTTGGCTAGAAATATTACCTGAAGGAGGTTTTTTAATTTTTTGAATTTTTTTCCTATTTTTTCGAAATTTTCTTGCCGGGGTCGAGTATGAACGGAGTTCGGGACAAAATTTTTTTTCTCCCTTTCTCGGCCCATCTCATCCCGTTTTGGCTAAAAATAATGCCGGAAAGTGGTTTTTTGAATATTTAGAAATTTTTTGCAATTTTTTTCCGAATTTTCTTAACCGGGTCGACTATGAATGGAATTCGGGACTAAAATTTTTGTCTTTGTTTCCAGGCCGATCTCATCCCGTTTTGGCTAGGAATAATACTGGAAAGAGGTTTTTTAATTTTTCGAATTTTTGGCTTTTTTTCCGGAATTTTCCTGCCGGGGTCCCGTATCAGCGTAATTCGGGCCTAAAATTTTTTTCTCCCTTTCCCGGCCTATCTCATCCCATTTTGGCTAGAAATATTGCCTGAAAGAGGTTTTTAAATTTTTTGAATTTTCTTGCTATTTTTATTGGAATATTCTTGCCAGAGTCGAGTATTAACGGAATTCGGGTCTAAAATTTTTTTCTCCCTTTCCCGGCCTATCTCATCCCGTTTTGGCTAAAAATGATGCCGCAAAGAGGCTGTTTAAATTTTTTGAATTTCTTTCGGAATTTTCTTGCCGGGGTCCAGTGTAAGCGAAATTCGGGCCTAAAATTTTTTTCTCCCTTTCTCGGCCTATCTCATTCCGTTTTGGCTAAAATATTGCCGGAAAGAGGTTATTTATAATTTTGAATTTTTATGCTTTTGCTTTTTGCAATTTTCTTAACCGGGTCGAGTATGAACGGAATTTGGGACTAAAGTTTTTTTCTCTCCTTCTCGGCCTATCTCATCCCGTTTTAGCTAAAAATAATGTCGGAAAGAGGTTTTTTATAATTTTGAATTTTTTTGCTATTTTTTTCGCAATTCTCTTAGCCGGGTCGTGTACGAACGGAATTCGGGTCTAAAATTTTTTTCTCCCCTTCCCGGCCTATCTCATCCCGTTTTGGCTAGAAATATTGCCTGAAACAGGTTTTTTAGTTTTTTGAATTCATTTGCTATTTTTTTTGGAATTTTCTTGCCGGGGTAGTGTTCGAACGGAATTAAGGAGTAAAATTTTTTTCTCCCTTTCTCGTCCTATGTCATCCCGTTTTGGCTAAAAATATTGCCGGGAAAGAGGTTTTTTAGATTTTCTGAATTTTTTTGCTATTTTTTTCGGAATTTTCTTACCGGGGTCTAGTATAAGCGGAAGTCGGGCCTAAAAATTCTTTCTCGCTTTCTCAGCCTATCTCATCCCGTTTTGGCTAGAAATATTGCCTGAAATAGGTTTTTTAATTTTTTTTAATTTTTTCGCTATTTTTTTCGGAATTTTCTTGCCGGGGTCGAGTATGAACGTAATTGGAGCCTAAAATTTTTTTCTCCCTTTCTCGTCCTATCTCTTCCGGTTTTAGCTAGAAATACTGCCAGAAAGAGGTTTTTTATAATTTTGAATTTTTTTGCTATTTTTTTCGGAATTTTCTTAACCGGGTCGAGTATGAACGGAATTCGGGACTTAAATTTTTTTTTCTCTTTCTCAGCCTATCTCATCCCGTTTTGGATAGGAATATTGCCGGAAATAGGTTTTTTAATTTTTTGAATTTTTTTGCTATTTTTTTTGGAATATTCTTGCCGAAGTCGAGTATGAACGGAATTCGGGACTAAAATTTTATTCTCCCTTTCTCGGCCTATCTCATTCCGTTTTGGCTAAAAATATTTCCAGAAAGAGGTTATTTATAATTTTGAATTTTTTTGCTTTTTGTTTCGCAATTCTCTTAACCGGGTCGAGTATGAACGAAATTCGGGACTAAGATTTTTCTCTCTCTTTCTCGGCCTATCTCATCCTGTTTTGGCTAGGAATAATGCCGGAAAGCGGTTTTTTAATTTTTTAATTTTTTTGCTTTTTTTTTTGGAATTTTCTTGCCGGGGTACAGTATGAGCCGAATTCGGCCCTAAGATTTTTTTCTCCCTTTTTCGGCCAATCTCATCCCGTTTTGGCTAGAAATATTACCTGAAGGAGGTTTTTTAATTTTTTGAATTTTTTTGCTATCTTTTTCGGAATTTACTTGCCGGGGTCGTGTATGAACGAAGTTCGGGACTAAATTTTTTTTCTCCCTTTCTTAGCCATCTCATCCCGTTTTGGCTAAAATAATGACGGAAATAGGTTTTTTCAATTTTTTGAAATTTTTTGCAATTTTTTTCAGAATTTTCTTAACCGGGTCGACTATGAACGAAATTCGGGACTAAAATTTTTGTCTTTGTTTCCTGGGCTATCTCATCCCTTTTTGGCTAGGAATAACACTGGAAAGAGGTTTTTTAATTTTTTGAATTTTTTTGCTCTTTTTTTCGGAATTTTGTTGCCGGGGTCCAATATCAGCGGAATTCGGGCCTAAAATTTTTTTCTCCCTTTCTCGGCCTATCTCATCCCGTTTTGGCTAGAAATATTGCCTGAAAGAGGTTTTTTAGTTTTTGAATTTTTTTTGCTATGTTTTTTGGAATATTCTTGCCGGAGACGGAGTATGAGCGGAATTCGGGATTAAAATTTTTTTCTCCCTTTCCCGGCCTATCTCATCCCGTTTTGGCTAAAAATGATGCCGCAAAGAGGCTGTTTAAATTTTTTTGAATTTCTTTCGGAATTTTCTTGCCGAGGTCCAGTGTAAGCGAAATTCGGGCCTAAAATTTTTTTCTCCCTTTCTCGGCCTATCTAATTCCGTTTTGGCTAAAAATATTGCCGAAAAGAGGTTATTTATAATTTTGAATTTTTATGCTTTTGTTTTTCGCAATTTTCTTAACCGGGTCGAGTATGAACGGAATTCGGGACTAAAGACTTTTTCTCCCTTTCTCGGCCTATCTCATCCCGTTTTAGCTAAAAATAATGTCGGAAAGAGGTTTTTTATAATTTTGAATTTTTTTACTATTTTTATCGGAATTTTCTTAATTGGGTCGAGGGTGAACGGAATTCGGGGCTGAGATTTTTTTCTCTCTTTCTCGGCCTATCTCATCCCGTTTTGGCTAGAAATATTACCAGAAGGAGGTTTTTTAATTTTTTTAATTTTGTTGCTATCTTTTTCGAAATTTTCTTTCCTGGGTCGATTATGAACGGAGTTCGGGACTAAAATTTTTTTCTCACTTTCTCGGCCCATCTCATCCCGTTTTGGCTAAAAATAATGCCGGAAAGTGGTTTTTTTGAATTCTTAGAAATTTTTCGCAATTTTTTTCCGAATTTTCTTAACCGGGTCGACTATGAATGGAATTCGGGACTAAAATTTTTGTCTTTGTTTCCAGGCCGATCTCATCCCGTTTTGGCTAGGAATAATACTGGAAAGAGGTTTTTTAATTTTTCGAATTTTTGGCTTTTTTTCCGGAATTTTTCCTGCCGGGGTCCCATATCAGCGGAATTCGGGCCTAAAATTTTTTTCTCCCTTTCCCGGCCTATCTCATCCCGTTTTGGCTAGAAATATTGCCTGAAAGAGGTTTTTTAATTTTTTGAATTTTTTTGCTATTTTTTTTGGAATATTCTTGCCAGAGTCGAGTATTAACGGAATTCGGGTCTAAAATTTTTTTCTCCCTTTCTCAACCTATCTCATCCCGTTTTGGCTAAAAATAATTCCGGAAAGAGGTTTTTTAAGTTTTTTGAATTTTTTTGCTATTTTTTTTGGAATTTTTTTGCCGGGGTCGAGTATGAACGGAATTCGAGACTAAAATTTTTTTTCTACCTTTCTCGGCCTATCTAATCCCGTTTTGGCTAAAAATAATACCGGAAAGAGGTTTTTTCAATTTTTTGAATTTCTTTCGGAATTTTCTTGCCGAGGTCCAGTGTGAGCGAAATTCGGGCCTAAAATTTTATTCTCCCTTTCTCGGCCTATCTCATCCCGTTTTGGCAAAAATATTGTCGGAAAGAGGTTTTTTATAATATTGAATTTTTTTGCTCTTTTTTTTTCTGAATTTTCTTAATTGTGTCGAGTATGAATGGAATTTAGGACTAAAATTTTTTTCTCTCTTTCTCCTCCTATCTCATCCCGTTTTGGATAGGAATATTGCCGGAAATAAGTTTTTTAATTTTTTGAATTTTTTTGCTGTTTTTTTCGGAATTTTCTTGTCAGGGTCTAGTATCCGCGGAATTCGGGCCTAAAAATTTTTTCTCCCTTTCCCGGCCTATCTCATCCCGTTTTGGCTTAAAATAATGCCGGAAAGAAGTTTTTTAAATTTTGTAACATTTTTTGGAATTTTCTTAACCGGTCGAGTATGAACGGAATTCGGGACTAAAATTTTTGTCTCTTTTTCCCGGCCTATCTCATCCTGTTTTGGCTAGGAATAATACTGGTAAGAGGTTTTTTAATTTTTCGAATTTTTTTGCAATTTTTTTCGGAATTTTCTTGCCGGGGCCCAGTATGAATGGAATTGGGGCCTAAAATTTTTTTCTCCCTTTCTCATCCTATCTCATCCCGTTTCAGCTAAAAATAATGCCGGAAAGAGGTTATTTATAATTTTGAATTTTTTGCTATTTTTTTTCGCAATTTTCGTAACCGGGTCGAGTATGAACGGAATTTGGGACAAAAGACTTTTTCTCTCTTTCTCGGCCTATCTCATCCCGTTTTAGCTAAAAGTAATGCCGGAATGAGATTTTTTTATAATTTTGAATTTTTTTGCTATTTTTTTCGGAATTCTCTTAACCGGGTCGAGTAAGAACGGAATTCGGGACTAAGATTTTTTTTTCTCTTTCTCGGCCTGTCTCATTCCGTTTTGGCTAAAAATATTGCAAGAAAGAGGTTATTATAATTTGAATTTTTTTGCTTTTTTTTTCGCAATTCTCTTAACCGGGTCGAGTATGAACGAAATTCGGGTCTGAAGACTTTTTCTCTCTTTCTCGGCCTATCTCATCCACTTTTAGCTAAAAATAATGCCGGAAAGAGATTTTTTATAATTTTGAATTTTTATGCTATTTTTATCGGAATTTTCTTAATTGGGTCGAGTATAAACGGAACTCGGGACTAAAATTTTTTTCTCTCTTTCTCGGCCTATGTCATCCGGTTTTGGATAGAAATATTACCTGAAGGACGTTTTTCAATTTTTCGAATTTTTTTGCTATTTTTTTCGGAATTTTTTTGCCGGGGTCCAGTATAAGCGGAATGCGGACCTAAAATTTTTTCTCCCTTTCCCGGCCTATCTCATCCCGTTTTGGTTAAAAATAATGCCAGAAAGAGGTTTTTTTAAATTTTTTGTAATTTTTTTCGGAATTTTCTTAACCGAGTCGAGTATGAACGGAATTCGGGACTAAAAATTTTGTGTTTGTTTCCAGGCCAATCTCATCCCGTTTTGGCTAGGAATAATGCTGGAAATAGGTTTTTTAATTTTTCGAATTTTTTTGCTATTTTTTTCGTAATTTTCTTGCTGGGGTCCAGTATCAGCGGAATTCGGGCCTAAAATTTTTTTCTCCCTTTCCCGGCCTATCTCATCCCGTTTTGACTAGAAATATTGCCTGAATGAGGTTTTTTAATTTTTTGAATTTTTTTGCTATTTTTTTTGGAATATTCTTGCCAGAGTCGAGTATTAACGGAATTCGGGACTAAATTTGTTTCTCCCTTTCTCGACCTGTCTCATCCCGTTTTGGCTAAAAATAATGCCGGAAAGAGGTTTTTTAAGTTTTTTGAATTTTTTTGCTATTTTTTTTTTTGAATTTTCTCGCCGGGGTCGAGTATGAACGGAATTCGGGACTAAAATTTTTTTCTACCTTTCTCGGCCTATCTCATCCCGTTTTGGCTAAAAATAATGCCGGAAAGAGGTTTTTTAAATTTTTTGAATTTCTTTCGGAATTTTCTTGCCGGGGTCCAGTGTGAGCGGAATTCGGGCCTAAAATTTTATTCTCCCTTTCTCGGCCTATCTCAACCCGTTTTGGCTGAAAATATTGTCGGAAAGAGGTTTTTTACAATTTTGAATTTTTTTGCTCTTTTTTTTCAGAATTTTCTTAACCGGGTCGAGTATGAATGGAATTCGGGACTAAAATTTTTTTCTCTCTTTCTCGCTCTATCTCATCCCTTTTTGGATAGGAATATTGCCGGAAAGAGGTTTTTCAATTTTTTGAATTTTTTTGCTGTTTTTTTCGGAATTTTCTTGCCGGGGTCCAGTATCAGCGGAATTCGGGCCTAAAATTTTTTTCTCCCTTTCCCGGCCTATCTCATCCCGTTTTGGCTAAAAATAATGCCGGAAAGAGGTTTTTTAAATTTTGTAAAATTTTTTGGAATTTTTTTTCTGAATTTTCTTAACCGGGTCGAGTATGAACGGAATTCGGGACTAAAAATTTTGTGTTTGTTTCCTGGCCAATCTCATCCCGTTTTGGCTAGGAATAATGCTGGAAATAGGTTTATTAATTTTTCGAATTTTTTTGGTATTTTTTTCGTAATTTTCTTGCCGGGGTCTAGTATCACCGGAATTCGGGCCTAAAATTTTTTCTCCCTTTCCCAGCCTATCTCATCCCGTTTTGGCTAGAAATATTGCCTGAATGAGGTTTTTTTATTTTTTGAATTTTTTTGCTATTTTTTTTGGAATATTCTTGCCATAGTCGAGTATTAACGGAGTTCGGGACTAAAATTTGTTTCTCCCTTTCTCGACCTATCTCATCTCGTTTGGCTAAAAATAATGCGGAAAGAGGTTTTCTAAGTTTTTTGAATTTTTTTGCTATTTTTTTTGGAATTTTCTCACCGGGGTCGAGTATGAACGGAATTCGGGACTAAAATTTTTTTCTACCTTTCTCGGCCTATCTCATCCCGTTTTGGCTAAAAATAATGCCGGAAAGAGGTTTTTTTAAATTTTTTGAATTTCTTTTGGAATTTTCTTGCCGGGGTCCAGTGTGAGCGGAATTCGGGCCTAAAATTTTATTCTCCCTTTCTGTGCCTATCTCAACCCGTTCTGGCTGAAAATATTGTCGGAAAGAGGTTTTTTTACAATTTTGAATTTTTTTGCTCTTTTTTTTCGGAATTTTCTTAACCGGGTCGAGTATGAATGGAATTCGGGACTGAATTTTTTTTCTCTCTTTCTCGCCCTATCTCATCCCTTTTTGGATAGGAATACTGCCGGAAAGAGGATTTTCAATTTTTTGAATTTTTTTGCTGTTTTTTTCGGAATTTTCTTGCCGGGGTCCAGTATCAGCAGAATTCGGGCCTAAAATTTTTTTCTCCCTTTCCCGGCCTATCTCCCGTTTTGGCTATAAATAATGCCGGAAAGAGGTTTTTTAAATTTTGTGAAATTTTGTTGCAATTTTTTTTCGGAATTTTCTTAACCGGGTCGAGTATGAACGGAATTCGGGACTAAAATTTTTGTCTCTTTTTCCCGGCCAATCTCATCCCGTTTTGGCTAGGAATAATACTGGTAAGAGGTTTTTTAATTTTTCGAATTTTTTTACTATTTTTTTCGGAATTTTCTTGCCGAGGTCAAGTATGAATGGAATTGGGGCCTAAAATTTTTTTCTCCCTTTCTCGGCTTATCTCATCCCGTTTTAGCTAAAAGTAATGCCGGAAAGAGATTTTTATAATTTTGAATTTTCTTGCTATTTTTTTCGGAATTTTCTTAACCCGGTCGTGTATGAACGGAATTCGGGACTAAATTTTTTTTTCTCTTTTTCCCGGCCTATCTCATCCCGTTTTGGCTAGGAATAATACTGGTAAGAGGTTTTTTAATTTTTCGAATTTTTTTTGCTATTTTTTTCGGAATTTTCTTGCCGGGGTAGTGTCCGGACGGAATTCGGGAGTAAAGTTTTTTCTCTCCTTCTCGGTCTATCTTCATCCCGTTTTAGCTAAAAATAATGTCGGAAAGAGGGTTTTTTATAATTTTGAATTTTTTTGCTATTTTTTTCGCAATTTTCTTAACCGGGTCGAGTACGAACGGAATTCGGGCCTAAATTTTTTTTCTCCCTTTCCTGGCCTATCTCATCCCGTTTTGGCTAGAAATATTGCCTGAAAGAGGTTTTTTAGTTTTTTGAATTCTTTTGCTATTTTTTTTGGAATTTTCTTGCCGGGGTAGTGTCCAGACGGAATTCGGGAGTAAAATTTTTTTCTCCCTTTCTCGTCCTATGTCATCCCGTTTTGGCTAAAAATATTGCCGGAAAGAGGTTTT
Source organism: Quercus alba (assembly GCA_036321655.1). Classification (NCBI taxonomy): domain Eukaryota; kingdom Viridiplantae; phylum Streptophyta; class Magnoliopsida; order Fagales; family Fagaceae; genus Quercus; species Quercus alba. The sequence goes on from CM070302.1 coordinate 37,289,738, forward strand.
TTAGATTTTTTTGAATTTTTTTGCTATTTTTTTCGGAATTTTCTTAACGGGTTCTAGTTTAAGCGGAATTCGGGCCTAAAACTTTTTTCTCCGTTTCTCAACCTATCTCATCCCGTTTTGGCTAGAAATATTGCCTGAAATAGGTTTTTTAATTTTTTTAATTTTTTCGCCATTTTTTTCGGAATTTTCTTGCCGGGGTCGAGTATGAACGTAATTGGAGCCTAAAATTTTTTTCTCCCTTTCTCGTCCTATCTCATCCGGTTTTAGCTAGAAATACTGCCGGAAAGAAGTTTTTTATAATTGTGAATTTTTTTGCTATTTTTTTGTGAATTTTCTTAACTGGGTTGAGTGTGAACGGAATTCAGGACTAAAATTTTTTTCTCTCTTTCTCGACCTATCTCATCCCGTTTTGGATAGGAATATTGCCGGAAAGAGGTTTTTTAATTTTTTTAATTTTTTTGCTATTTTTTTTGGAATATTCTTGCCGGAGTCGAGTATGAACGGAATTCGGGACTAAAATTTTTTCCTCCCTTTCCCGGCCTATCTCATCCCGTTTTGGCCAAAAATAATGCCGGAAAGAGGCTTTTTGAATTTTTTTTCGGAATTTTCTTGCCGGGGTCCAGTGTAAGCGGAATTCGGGTCTAAAATTTTTTTTCTCCCTTTCTCGGCCTATATCATTCCGTTTTGGCTAAAAATATTGCCAGAAAGAGGTTATTTATAATTTTGATTTTTTTTGCTTTTTGTTTCGCAATTCTCTTAACCTGGTCGAGTATGAACGGAATTCGGGACTAAGATTTTTTTCTCTCTTTCTCGGCGTATCTCATCCCGTTTTGGCTAGGAATAGTGCAGGGAAGAGGTTTTTAATTTTTTAATTTTTTTTCTATTTTTTTCAGAATTTTCTTGCCGGGGTACAGAATGAGCGGAATTCGGCCCTAAGATTTTTTTCTCCCTTTCTCGGTCAATCTCATCCCGTTTTGGCTTGAAATATTACCTGAAGGAGGTTTTTTAATTTTTTGAATTTTTTTGCTATCTTTTTCGGAATTTTCTTTCCGGGGTCGAGTATGAACGGAGTTCGGGACTAAATTTTTTTTCTCCCTTTCTCAGCCCATCTCATCCCGTTTTGACTAAAAATAATGCCGGAAAGAGGTTTTTTGAATTTTTTTGAAATTTTTTGCAATTTTTTTCCGAATTTTCTTAACCGGGTCGACTATGAACGGAATTCGGGACTAAAATTTTAGTCTTTGTTTCGTGGCCTATCTCACCCCGTTTTGGCTAGGAATAACACTGGAAAGAGGTTTTTTAATTTTTCGAATTTTTTTTACTATTTTTTCGGAATTTTCTTGCCGGTGGTCCAATATCAGCGGAATTCGGGCCTAAAATTTTTTTTCTCCTTTCCCGGCCTATCTCATCCCGTTTTGGCTAGAAATATTGCCTGAAAGAGGTTTTTTAATTTTTTGAATTTTTTTGCTATTTTTTTATGAATATTCTTGCCGGAGTCGGGTATGAGCGGAATTCGGGACTAAAATTTTTTCTCCCTTTCCCGGCCTATCTCATCCCGTTTTGGCTAAAAATAATGCCGGAAATAGGCTTTTTAAATTTTTTGAATTTCTTTCGAAATTTTCTTGCCGGGGTCCAGTGTAAGCGGAATTCGGGCCTAAAATTTTTTTCTCCCTTTCTCGGCCTATCTCATTCCGTTTTGGCTAAAAAAATTGCTGGAAAGAGGTTATTTATAATTTTGAATTTTTTTCTTTTTTTTTCGCAATTTTCTTAACCGGGTCAAGTATGAACGGAATTCGGGACTAAAGACTTTTTCTCCCTTTCTCGGCCTATCTCATTCCGTTTTGGCTAAAAAATATAACCGAAAGAGGTTGTTTATAATTTTTAATTTTTTTCCTTTTTTTTTCGCAATTTTCTTAAACGGGTCAAGTATGAACGGAATTCGGGACTAAAGACTTTTTCTCCCTTTCTCGGCCTATCTCTTCCCGTTTTAGCTAAAAATAATGTCGGAAAGAGGTTTTTTATAATTTTGAATTTTTTTGCTATTTCTTTCGGAATTTTCTTGCGGGGGTCCAGTATGAATGGAATTGGGGCCTAAAATTTTTTTCTCCCTTTCTCGGCTTATTTCATCCCGTTTTAGCTAAAAGTAATGCCGGAAAGAGATTTTTTATAATTCTGAATTTTTTTGCTATTTTTTTCGCAATTTTCTTAACCGGGTCGAGTATGAACGGAATTTGGGACTGAAGACTTTTTCTCTCTTTCTCGGCCTTTCTGATACCGTTTTAGCTAAAAATAATGCCAGAAAGAGGTTTTTTATAATTTTGAATTTTTTTGCTATTTTTATCAGAATTTTCTTAATTGGGTCGGGTTTGAACAGAATTCGGAACTAAAATTATTTTCTCCCTTTCTCGTCCTATCTTATTCGGTTTTAGCTAGAAATACTGCCGGAAAGAAGTTTTTTATAATTTTGAATTTTTTTGCTATTTTTTTTGGAATTTTCTTAACCAGGTTGAGTATGAACGGAATTCTGGACTAAAATTTTTTTCTCTCTTTCTCGACCTATCTCATCCCGTTTTGGATAGGAATATTGCCGGAAAGAGGTTTTTTAATTTTTTGAATTTTTTTTGCTATTTTTTTTGTAATATTCTTGCCGGAGTCGAGTATGAACGGAATTCGGGAATAAAATTTTTTTCTCCCTTTCCCGGCCTATCTCATCCCGTTTTGGCTAAAAATAATGCCAGAAAGAGGTTTTTTAGATTTTTTAAATTTTTTTCAGAATTTTCTTACCGGGTCTATTATGAACGGAATTCGGGACTAAAAATTTTGTGCTTGTTTTCCTGGCCTATCTCATCCCGTTTTGGCTAGGAATAATGCTGGAAAGAGGTTTTTTAATTTTTCGAATTTTTTTGCTATTTTTTTCGTAATTTTGTTGCCGGGGTCCAGTATCCGCGGAACTCGGCCCTAAAATTTTTTTCACCCTTTCCCGGCCAATCTCATCCCGTTTTGGCTAGAAATATTGCCTGAAAGAGATTTTTTAATTTTTTGAATTTTTTAGCTATTTTTTTTGGATATTCTTGCCAGAGTCGAGTATTAACGGAATTCGGGACTAAAATTTGTTTCTCCCTTTCTCGACCTATCTCATCCTGTTTTGGCTAAAAATAATGCCGGAAAGAGGTTTTTTAGGTTTGTTGAATTTTTTTGCTATTTTTTTGGAATTTTCTCGCTGGGGTCGAGTATGAACGTAATTGGAGCCTAAAATTTTTTCCTCCCTTTCTCGTCCTATCTCATCCAGTTTTAGCTCGAAATACTGCCGGAAAGAGGTTTTTTATAATTTTGAATTTTTTTGCTATTTTCTTCGGAATTTTCTTAACCAGGTCGAGTAAGAACGGAATTGAAGGCAAAAATTTTTTTCTCTCTTTCTCGGCCTATCTCATCCCGTTTTGGATAGGAATATTGCCGGAGAGAGGTTTTTTTAATTTTTTTCTATTTTTTTGCTATTTTTTTGGAATATTCTTGCCGGAGTCGAGTATGAACGGAATTCGGGACTAAAATTTTTTTCTCTCTTTCCCGGCCTATCTCATCCCGTTTTGGCTAAAAATAATGTCGGAAAGAGGCTTTTTAAAATTTTTGACTTTTTTTCGGAATTTTCTTACCGGGGTCCAGTGTAAGCGGAATTCGGGTCTAAAATTTTTTTCTCCCTTTCTCGGCCTATCTCATTCCGTTTTGGCTAAGAATATTGCCAGAAAGAGGTTATTTATAATTTTGAATTTTTTTGCTTTTTGTTTCGCAATTCTCTTAACCGGGTCGAGTATGAACGGAATTCGGGACTAAGATTTTTTTTTCTCTTTCTCGGCCTATCTTATCCCGTTTTAGCTAGGAATAATGCCGGAAAGTGGTTTTTTAATTTTTTAATTTTTTTGCTATTTTTTTCGGAATTTTCTTGCCGGGGTATAGTATGAGCGGAATTCGGCCCTAAGATTTTTTTTTCTCCCTTTCTCGACCCATCTCATCCCGTTTTGGCTAAATATTGTCGGAAAGAGGTTTTTTGAATTTTTTGAAATTTTTTGCAATTTTTTTCCGAATTTTCTTAACCGGGTCGACTATGAACGGAATTCGGGACTAAAATTTTTGTCTTTGTTTCCTGGCCTATCTCATCCCGTTTTGGCTAGGAATAATAACACTGAAAAGAGGTTTTTTAATTTTTCGAATTTTTTTGCTATTTTTTTCGGAATTTTGTTGCCAGGGTCCAATATCAGCGGAATTCGGGCCTAAAATTTTTTTCTCCCTTTCCCGGCCTATCTCATCCCGTTTTGGCTAGAAATATTGCCTGAAAGTGGTTTTTTAATTTTTTGAATTTTTTTGCTATTTTTTTTGGAATATTCTTGCCGGAGTCGAGTATGAGCGGAATTCGGGACTAAAATTTTTTTTCTCCTTTCCTGGCCTATCTCATCCCGTTTTGGCTAAAAATAATGCCGGAAAGAGGCTTTTTAAATTTTTTAAATTTCTTTCGGAATTTTCTTGTCGGGGTCCAGTGAAAGCGGAATTCGGGAGTAAAATTTTTTTCTCCCTTTCTCGGCCTATCTCATCCCGTTTTGGCTAGAAATATTACTTGAAGGAGGTTTTTTATTTTTTTGAATTTTTTTGCTATCTTTTTCGGAATTTTCTTGCCGGGGTCGAGTATGAACGGAGTTCGGGACTAAAATTTTTTTCTCCCTTTCTCGGCCCATCTAATCCCCGTTTTGGCTAAAAATAATGCCGGAAAGTGGTTTTTTGAATTTTTTAAATTTTTTGCTATTTTTTTTTGGAATATTCATGCCAGAGTCGAGTATTAACGGAATTCGGGTCTAAAATTTTTGTCTTTGTTTCCAGGCCTATCTCATCCCGTTTTGGCTAGGAATAATACTGGAAAGAGGTTTTATAATTTTTCGATAATTTTTTGGCTATTTTTTTCGGAATTTTCCTGCCGGGGTCCACTATCAGCGGAATTCGGGCCTATAATTTTTTTCTCCCTTTCCCGGCCTATATCATCCCGTTTTGGCTAGAAATACTGCCTGGAAGAGGTTTTTTAATTTTTCGAATTTTTTTGCTATTTTTTTTTCGGAATTTTCTTGCCAGGGTCGAGTATGAACAGAATTCGGGACTAAAGACTTTTTCTCTCTTTCTCGGCCTATCTCATCCCCTTTTAGCTAAAAATAATGCCGGAAAGAGATTTTTCATAATTTTGAATTTTTTTGCTATTTTTATCGGAATTTTCTTAATTGGGTCGAGTACAAACGGAACTCGGGACTAAGATTTTTTTCTCCCTTTCTCGGCCAATCTCATCCCGTTTTCGCTAGAAATATTACCTGAAGGAGGTTTTTTAATTTTTTAAATTTTTTTGCTATCTTTTTCAGAATTTTCTTGCCGGGGTCGAGTATGAACGGAGTTCGGGACTAAAATTTTTTTCTCCCTTTCTTGGCCCATCTCATCCCGCTTTGGCTAAAAATAAAGCCGGAAAGAGATTTTTTGAATTTTTTGAAATTTTTTTGTAATTTTTTTCCGAATATTCTTAACCGGGTCGACTATGAACGGAATTCGGGACTAAAATTTTTGTCTTCGTTTCCTGGCCTATCTCATCTCATTCTGGCTAGGAATACACTGGAAAGATGTTTTTTAATTTTTCGAATTTTTTTGCTATTTTTTTCGGGAATTTTCTTGCCAGGGTCCAGTATCAGCGGAATTCGGTCCTAAAATTTTTTTCTCCTTTCCCGGCCTATCTCATCCCGTTTTGGCTAGAAATATTGCCGGAAAGAAGCTTTTTAAATTTTTTTGCATTTTTTTCGGAATTTTCTTGCCGGGGTCCATTGTAAGCGGAATTCGGGCCTAAATTTTTTTTTCCCTTTCTCGGCCTATCTCATTCCGTTTTGCCAAAAAATATTGACAGAAAGAGGTTATTTATAATTTTGAATTTTGTTGCTTTTTTTTCGCAATTTTCTTAACCGGGTCGAGTATGAACGGAATTCGGGACCAAAGACTTTTTCTCTCTTTCTTGGCCTATCTCATCCCGTTTTGGCTTGAAATATTACCTGAAGGTGGTTTTTTAATTTTTTGAATTTTTTTGCTATCTTTTTTGGAATTTTCTGGCCGGGGTCGAGTATGAACGGAGTTCAGGACTAAAATTTTTTTCTCCCTTTCTCGGCCCATCTCATCCCGTTTTGACTAAAAATAATGCCGGGAAAGTGGTTTTTTGAATTTTTTGAAATTTTTCGCAATTTTTTTCCGAATTTTTTTAACCGGGTCGATTATGAACGGAATTCGGGACTAAAATTTTTGTCTTTGTTTCCAGGCCTATCTCATCCCGTTTTGGCTACGAATAATACTGGAAAGAGGTTTTATAATTTTTCGAATTTTTTGGCTATTTTTTTCGGAATTTTCCTGCCGGGGTCCAGTATCAGCGGAATTCGGGCCTAAAATATTTTTCTCCCTTTCCCGGCCTATATCATCCCGTTTTGGCTAGAAATACTGCCAGGAAGAGGTTTTTTAATTTTTCGAATTTTTTTGCTATTTTTTTTCGGAATTTTCTTGCCGGGGTCCAGTATGAATGGAATTGGGGCCTAAAATTTTTTTCTCCCTTTCTCGGCCTATCTCATCCTGTTTTAGCTAAAAATAATTCCGGAAAGAGGTTATTTATAATCTTTAATTTTTTTGCTATTTATTTCCCAATTTTCTTAACCGGGTCGAGTATGAACAGAATTCGGGACTAAAGACTTTTTCTCTCTTTCTCGGCCTATCTCATCCCCTTTTAGCTAAAAATAATGCCGGAAAGAGATTTTTTATAATTTTGAATTTTTTTGCTATTTTTATCGGAATTTTCTTAATTGGGTCGAGTACAAACGGAACTCGGGACTAAAATTTTTTTTCCTCTTTCTCGACCTATCTCACCCGGTTTTGGATAGAAATATTACCTGAAGGAGGTTTTTCAATTTTTTGAATTTTTTTGCTATTTTTTTTCGGAATTTTCTTGCCGGGGTTGAGTATGAACGGAATTCGGGACTAAAATTTTTTTTTTCCCTTTCTCGGTCTATCTCATCCCGTTTTGGCTAAAAATAATGCCGGAAAGAGGTTTTTTAAATTTTTTGAAAACTTTGTGCAATTTTTTTCCGAATTTTCTTAGCCAGGTCGAGTATGAACGGAATTGGGGCCTAAAATTTTTTTCTCCCTTTCTCGGCTTATCTCACCCCGTTTTAGCTAAAAGTAATGCCGGCAGGAGATTTTTTATATTTTTGAATTTTTTTGCTATTTTTTTCGCAATTTTCTTAACCGGGTCGAGTATGAACGGAATTTGGGACTAACGACTTTTTCCCGCTTTCTCGGCTATCTAATCCCGTTTTAGCCAAAAATAATGCCGGAAAGCGGTTTTTTAGAATTTTCAATTTTCTTGCTATTTTTTTCGGAATTTTCTTAACCGGGTCAAGTATGAACGGAATTCGGGACTAAAATATTTTTATCTCTTTCTCGGCCTATCTCATCCCGTTTTGGATAGGAATATTGCCGGAAAGAGGATTTTTAACTTTTGGAATTTTTTTGCTATTTTTTTCGGAATTTTTCTTGCCAGGGTCCAATGTCATCGGAATTCGGGCCTAAAATTTTTTTCTCCCTTTCCCAGCCTATCTCATCCCGTTTTGGCTAGAAATATTGCCTGAAAGAGATTTTTTAATTTTTTGAATTTTTTTGCTATTTTTTTTGGAATATTCTTGCCGAAGTCGAGTATGAACGGAATTCGGGACTAAAATTTTTTTCTCCCTTTCCCCGCCTATCTCATCCCGTTTTGGCTAAAAATAATGCCAGAAAGAGGCTTTTTAATTTTTTTGAATTTTTTCGGAATTTTCTTGCCGGGGTCCAGTGTAAGCGGAATTCGGGCCTATAATTTTTTTTCTCCCTTTCTCGGCCTATCTCATTCCGTTTTGGCTAAAAATATTGCCAGAAAGAGGTTATTTATAAGTTTGAATTTTTTTGCTTTTTGTTTCGCAATTCTCTTAATCGGGTCGAGTATGAACGGAATTCGAGACTAAGATTTTTTTCTCTCTTTCTCGGCCTATCTCATCCCGTTTTGGATAGGAATAAAGCCGGAAAGAGATTTTTTGAATTTTTTGAAATTTTTTGCAATTTGTTTCCGAATATTCTTAACCGGGTCGACTATGAACGGAATTCGAGACTAAAATTTTTGTCTTCGTTTCCTGGCCTATCTCATCTCGTTTTGGCTAGGAATAACACTGGAAAGATGTTTTTTAATTTTTCGAATTTTTTTGCTATTTTTTTCGGAATTTTCTTGCCAGGGTCCAGTATCAGCGGAATTCGGTCCTAAAATATTTTTCTCCCTTTCCCGGCCTATCTCATCCCGTTTTGGCTAGAAATATTGCCGGAAAGAGGCTTTTTAAATTTTTTGCATTTTTTTCGGAATTTTCTTGCCGGGGTCCATTGTAAGCGGAATTCGGGCCTAAAATTTTTTTCCCTTTCTCGGCCTATCTCATTCCGTTTTGCCAAAAAATATTGACGGAAAGAGGTTATTTATAATTTTGAATTTTGTTCCTTTTTTTTTCGCAATTTTCTTAACCGGGTCGAGTATGAACGGAATTCGGGACCAAAGACTTTTTCTCTCTTTCTTGGCCTATCTCATCCCGTTTTGGCTAGAAATATTACCTGAAGGTGGTTTTTTTAATTTTTTGAATTTTTTTTGCTATCTTTTTGGAATTTTCTGGCCGAGGTCGAGTATGAACGGAGTTCAGGACTAAAATTTTTTTCTCCCTTTCTCGGCCCATCTCATCCCGTTTTGACTAAAAATAATGCCAGAAAGTGGTTTTTTGAATTTTTTGAAATTTTTTGCAATTTTTTTCTGAATTTTTTTAACCGGGTCGATTATGAACGGAATTCGGGACTAAAATTTTTATCTTTGTTTCCAGGCCTATCTCATCCCGTTTTGGCTAGGAATAATACTGGAAAGAGGTTTTTTAATTTTTCGAATTTTTTTGCTATTTTTTTCGGAATTTTCTTGCCGGGGTCAAATATCAGCGGAATCCGGGCCTAAATTTTTTTTCTCCCTTTCCCGGCCTATCCCATTTCGTTTTGGCTAGAAATATTGCCTGAAAGTGGTTTTTTAATTTTTTGAATTTTTTTGCTATTTTTTTTTGGAATATTCTTGCCAGAGTCGAGTATTAACGGAATTCGGGCCTAAAATTTTTTTCTCCCTTTCTCGTCCTATCTCATCCCGTTTTGGCTAAAAATAATACTGGAATGAGGTTTTTTAAGTTTTTTGAATTTTTTTGCCGGGGTCAAGTATGAACGGAATTCAGGACTAAAATTTTTTTCTACCTTTCTCGGCTTATCTCATCCCGTTTTGGCTAAAAATAATGCCGGAAAGAGGTTTTCTAAAATTTTTGAATTTCTTTCGGAATTTTCTTGCCAGGGTCCAGTGTGAGCGAAATTCGGGCCTAAAATTTTATTCTCCCTTTCTCGGCCTATCTCATCCCGTTTTGGCTAAAAAATATTGTCGGAAAGACGTTTTTTTTTTATAATTTTGAATTTTTTTGCTCTCTTTTTTCGGAATTTTCTTAGTTAGGTCGAGTATGAATGGAATTCGGGACTAAAATTTTTTTCCTCTCTTTCCCGTCCTATCTCATCCCGTTTTGGATTGGAATAGTGCCGGAAAGAGGTTTTTTAATTTTTTGAATTTTTTTGTTGTTTTTTTCGGAATTTTCTTGCCGTGGTCCAGTATCAGCGGAATTCGGGCCTAAAATTTTTCTCTCACTTTCCCGGCCTATCTCATCCCGTTTTGGCTAAAAATAATGCCGAAAAGAGGTTTTTTAAATTTTGTGAAATTTTTTGCAATTTTTTTTCGGAATTTTCTTAACCGGGTCGAGTATGAACGGAATTCGGGACTAAAATTTTTGTCTCTTTTTCCCGGCCTATCTCGTCCCGTTTTGGCTAGGAATAATACTGGTAAGACGTTTTTTAATTTTTAAAATTTTTTTGCTATTTTTTTCGGAATTTTCATACCGGGGTCCAGTATGAATGGAATTGGGGCCTAAAATTTTTTTCTCCATTTCTCGGCTTATCTCATCCCGTTTTAGCTAAAAGTAAGGCCGGAAAGTGATTTTTTATAATTTTGAATTTTTTTACTATTTTTTTCGTAATTTTCTTAACCGGGACGAGTATGAACGAATTCGGGACTAAAATTTTTGTCTCTTTTTCTCGGCCTACCTTATCCCGTTTTGGCCAAAAATAATGTCGGAAAGAGATTTTTTATAATTTTGAATTTTTTTGCTATTTTTTTCGGAATTTTCTAGCCGGGGTCCAGTATGAATGGAATTGGGGCCTAAAATTTTTTTCTCCATTTCTCGGCTTATCTCATCCCGTTTTAGCTAAAAGTAATGCCGGGAAAGTGATTTTTTATAATTTTGAATTTTTTTACTATTTTTTTCGTAATTTTCTTAACCGGGACGAGTATGAAGGGAATTCGGGACTAAAATTTTTGTCTCTTTTTCTCGGCCTACCTTATCCCGTTTTGGCCAAAAATAATGTCGGAAAGAGATTTTTTATAATTTTGAATTTTTTTGCTATTTTTTTCGGAATTTTCTAGCCGGGGTCCAGTATGAATGGAATTGGGGCCAAAAATTTTTTTCTCCCTTTCTCAGCTTATCTCATCCCGTTTTAGCTAAAAGTAATGCTGGAAAGAGATTTTTTATAATTTTGAATTTTTTTGCTATTTTTTTCGCAATTTTCATAACCGGGTCGAGTATGAACGGAATTTCGGACTAAAGACTTTTTCTCTCTTTCTCAGCCTATCTCATCCCGTTTTAGCCAAAAATAATGCCGGAAAGACGTTTTTTATAAGTTTGAATTTTCTTGCTATTTTTTTCGGAATTTTCTTAACCGGGTCGAGTATGAACGGAATTCGGGACTAAAATTTTTTTCTCCCTTTCTCGGCCTATCTCATCCCGTTTTGGATAGGAATATTGCCGGAAAGAGGTTTTTTAATTTCTCGAATTTTTTTGCTATTTTTTTCGGAATATTCTTGCCGGAGTCGAGTAGGAACGGAATTCGGGACCAAAATTTTTTTCTCCCTTTTCCGGCCTATCTCATCCCGTTTTTGCTAAAAAAAATGCTGGAAAGAGGCTTTTTAATATTTTTGAATTTTTTTTGGAATTTTCTTGCCGGGGTTCAGTGTAAGCGGAATTCGGGCCTAAAATTTTTTTTCTCCCTTTCTCGGCCTATGTCATTCCGTTTTGGCTAAAAATATTGCCAGAAAGAGGTTATTTATAATTTTGAATTTTTTCTTTTTGTTTCGCAATTCTCTTAACCGGGTCGAATATGAACGGAATTCGGGACTAAGATTTTTTTTTCTCTTTCTCGGCCTATCTCATCCCGTTTTGGCTAGGAATAATGCTGGAAAGCGGTTTTTTAATTTTTTGAATTTTTTTGCTATTTTTTACAGAATTTTCTTGCCGGGGTTCAGTATGAGCGGAATTCGGCCCTAAGATTTTTTTCTCCCTTTCTCGGCCAATCTCATCCCGTTTCGGCTAGAAATATTACCTGAAGGAGGTTTTTGAATTTTTTTGCTACCTTTTTCGGAATTTTCTTGCCGGGGTCGAGTATGAACGAAGTTCGGGACTAAAATTTTTCACTCCCTTTCTCGGCCCATCTAATCCCGTTTTGGCTAAAAATAATGCCAGAAAGAGGTTTTTTGAATTTTTTGAAATTTGTTGCAATTTTTTTCCAAGTTTTCTTAACCGGGTCGACTATGAACGGAATTCGGGACTAAAATTTTTGTCTTTGTTTCCTGGCCTATCTCATCCCGTTTTAGCTATGAATAACACTGGAAAGAGGTTTTTTAATTTTTCGAATTTTTTTGTTATTTTTTTCGGAATTTTCTTTCCGGGGTCCAGTATCAGCGGAATTCGGTCCTAAAATTTTTTTTTCCCTTTCCCGGCCTATCTCATCCCGTTTTGGCTAGAAATATTGCCTGAAAGAGGTTGTTTAATTTTATGAATTTTTCTGCTATTTTTATTGGAATATTCTTGCCGGAGTCGAGTATCAGCGGAATTCGGTCCTAAAATTTTTTTCTCCCTTTCCCGGCCTATCTCATCCCGTTTTGGCTAGAAATAATGCCTGAAAGAGGTTTTTTAATTTTTTGAATTGTTTTACTATTTTTTTATGAATATTCTTGCCGGAGTCGAGTATTAACGGAATTCGGGTGTAAAATTTTTTTCTCCCCTTCTCGACCTATCTCATCCCATTTTGGCTAGAAATATTGCCTAAAAGAGGTTTTTTAATTTTTTGAATTTTTTTGCTATTTTTTTTGGAATATTCTTGCCAGAGTCGAGTATTAACGGAATTCGGGTCTAAAATTTTTTTCTCCCTTTGTCGACCTATCTCATCCCGTTTTGGCTAATAATAATACCGAAAAGTGGTTTTTTTTTGAGTTTTTTGAATTTTTTTTGCTATTTTTTTTGGAATTTTCTTGCCTTGGTCGAGTATGAACGGAATTCGGGACTAAAATTTTTTTCTACCTTTCTCGACTTATCTCATCCTGTTTTGGCTAAAAATAATGCCGAAGAGAGGTTTTTTAAATTTTTTGAATTTCTTTCGGAATTTTCTTGCCGGGGTCTAGTGTGAGCGGAATTCGGGCCTAAAATTTTATTCTCCCTTTCTTGGCCTATCTCATCCCGTTTTGGCTAAAAATATTGCCGGAAAGAGGTTTTTTATAATTTTGAATTTTTTTGCTCTTTTTTTTCGGAATTTTCTTAACCGGGTCGAGTATGAATGGAATTCGGGACTAAAATTTTTTTCTCTCTTTCTCGTCCTATCTCATCCCGTTTTGGATAGGAATATTGCCGGAAAGAGGTTTTTTAATTTTTTGAATTTTTATGCTATTTTTTTCGGAATTTTCTTGCCGGGGTCCAGTATCAGCGGAATTCGGGCCTAAAATTTTTTTCTCACTTTCTCGGCCTATCTCATCCCCGTTTTGGCTAAAAATAATGCCGGAAAGAGGTTTTTTAAATTTTTTGCAATTTTTTTTCGGAATTTTCTTAACCGGGTCGAGTATGAACGGAATTCGGGACTAAAATTTTTGTCTCTTTTTTCCGGCCTATCTCATCCTGTTTTGGCTAGGAATAATACTGGCAAGAGGTTTTTAAATTTTGCGAATTTTTTTGCTATTTTTTTTGGAATTTTCTTGCTGGGGTCCAGTATGAATGGAATTGGGGCCTAAAATTTCTTTCTCCCTTTCTCGGCCTATGTCATCCCGTTTTGGCTAAAAATAATACCGGAAAGACGTTTTTTGAAATTTTTTGAAATTTTTTTCTGAATTTTCTTTACCAGGTAGACTATGAACGAATTTTGGGAATAAAATTTTTGTCTTTGTTTCCTGGCCTATCTCATCCCATTTTGGCTACGAATAATACTGGAAAGAGGTTTTTTAATTTTTCGATTTTTTTTTTTATTTTTTACGAAATTTTCTTGCCAGTGTCCAGAATGAAAGGAATTTGGGCCTAAAATTTTTTTCTCCTTTTCTCGGCCTATCTCATCCCGTTTTAGCTAAAAGTAATGCCAGAAAGAGATTTTTTATAATTTTGAATTTTTTTGCTATTTTTTTCGCAATTTCTTAACCGGGTAGAGTACGAACGGAATTCGGGCCTAAAATATTTTTCACCCTTTCCCAGCCTAACTCATCCCGTTTTGGCTAGAAATATTGCCTGAAAGAGGTTTTTTAGTTTTTTGAATTCTTTTACTATTTTTTTTGGAATTTTCTTGCCGGGGTCGTGGACGAACGGAATTCGGGACTAAAATTTTTTTCTTCCTTTCTCGGACTATGTTATCCCGTTTTGGCTAAAAATATTGCCGGAATGAGGTTTTTTAGATTTTTTGGATTTTTTTGCTATTTTTTTCGGAATTTTCTTATCGGGGTCCAGTATAAGCGGAATTCGGGCCTAAAAATTTTTTCTCCCTTTCTCAGCCTATCTCATCCCGTTTTGGCTAGAAGTATTGCCTGAAATAGGTTTTTTAATTTTTTGAATTTTTTCGCTATTTTTTTCGGCATTTCCTTCCGGGGTCGAGTATGAACGGAATTGGAGCCTAAAATTTTTTTCTCCCTTTCTCGGCCTATCTCATCCCGTTTTAGCTAAAAATAATGTCGGATAGAGGTTTTTTATAATTTTGAATTTTTTTGCTATTTTTATCGGAATTTTCTTAATTGGGTCGAGTATGAACGGAATTCGGGACTAAGATTTTTTTCTCTCTTTCTCGGCCTATCTCATCCCGTCTTGGCTCGGAATAATGCCGGAAAGCGGTTTTTTAATTTTTTGAATTTTTTTGCTATTCTTTTCGGAATTTTCTTGCCGGCGTTCAGTATGAGCGGAATTCGGCCCTAAGATTTTTTTCTCCCCTTCTCGGCCAATCTCATCCCGTTTTGGCTAGAAATATTTCATGAAGGAGGTTTTTTAATTTGTTGAATTTTTTTGCTATCTTTTTCGGAATTTTCTTGCCGGGGTCGAGTATGAACGGAGTTCGGGACTAAAATTTTTTTCTCCCTTTCTCGGCCCATCTCATCCCGTTTTGGCTAAAAATAATGCCGGAAAGAGGTTTTTTGAATTTTTTGAAATTTTTTGCAATTTTTTTCCTAATTTTCTTAACCGGGTCGACTTTGAACGGAATTCGGAACTAAAATTTTTTTCTTTGTTTCCTTGCCTATCTCATCCCGTTTTGGCTAGGAATAATACGGGAAAGAGGTTTTTTAATTATTCGAATTTGTTGCTATTTTTTTTCGGAAATTTCTTGCCGGAGTCCAGTATCAGCGAAATTAGGGCCTAAAATTTTTTTCTCCCTTTCCCGGTGTATCTCATCCCGTTTTGGTTAGAAACATTGTCTGGAAGAGGTTTTTTAATTTTTTGAATTTTTTTGCCTTTTCTGTTTGGAATATTCTTGCCAGAGTCGAGTATTAACGGAATTCGGGTCTAAAATTTTTTTCTCCCTTTCTCGACCTATCTCATCCCGTTTTGGCTAATAATAATACCGAAAAGTGGTTTTTTTTTAAGTTTTTTGAATTTTTTTTGCTATTATTTTTGGAATTTTCTTGCCGTGGTCGAGCATGAACGGAATTCGGGACTAAAATTTTTTTCTACCTTTCTCGGCTTATCTCATCCTGTTTTGGCTAAAAATAATGTAGGAGAGAGGTTTTTTAAATTTTTTGAATTTCTTTCGGAATTTTCTTGCCGGGGTCCAGTGTGAGCGGAATTCGGGCCTAAAATTTTATTCTCCCTTTCTCGGCCTATCTCATCCCGTTTTGGCTAACAATATTGCCGGAAAGAGGTTTTTTATAATTTGAATTTTTTTGCTCTTTTTTTTCGGAATTTTCTTAACCGGGTCGAGTATGAATGGAATTCGGGACTAAAATTTTTTTCTCTCTTTCTCGTCCTATCTCATCCCGTTTTGGATAGGAATATTGCCGGAAAGAGGTTTTTTAATTTTTTGAATTTTTATGCTATTTTTTTCGGAATTTTCTTGCCGGGGTCCAGTATCAGCGGAATTCGGGCCTAAAATTTTTTTCTCACTTTCTCGGCCTATCTCATCCCATTTTGGCTAAAAATAATGCCGGAAAGAGGTTTTTTAAATTTTGTGAAATTTTTTGCAATTTTTTTCGGAATTTTCTTAACCGGGTCGAGTATGAACGGAATTCGGGACTAAAATTTTTGTCTCATTTTTCCGGCCTATCTCATCCTGTTTTGGCTAGGAATAATACTGGCAAGAGGTTTTTAAATTTTTCGAATTTTTTTGCTATTTTTTTCGGAATTTTCTTGCTGGGGTCCAGTATGAATGGAATTGGGGCCTAAAATTTTTTTCTCCCTTTCTCGGCCTATCTCATCCCGTTTCAGCTAAAAATAATGCCAGAAAGAGGTTATTTATAATTTTGAATTTTTTTGCTATTTTTTTCGCAATTTTCTTAACTGGGTCGAGTATGAACGAAATTCGGGACTAAAGACTTTTTCTCTCTTTCTCGGCCTATCTCATCCCGTTTTATCTAAAAATAATGCCGGAAAGAGGTTTTTTATAATTTTGATTTTTTTTGCTATTTTTTTCGCAATTTTCTTAACCGGGTCGAGTACGAACGAAATTCGGGCCTAAAATTTTTTTCTCCCTTTCCCCGGCCTATCTCATCTCGTTTTGGCTAGAAATAATGCTGGAAAGAGGTTTTTAAGATTTTGTGAAATTTTTTGCAATTTTTTTCGGAATTTTCTTAACCGGTTCGAGTATGAACGGAATTCGGGACTAAAATTTTTGTCTCTTTTTTCCGGCCTATATCATCCCGTTTTGGCTAGGAATAATACTGGAAAGAGGTTTTTTAATTTTTTGAATTTTTTTCCTATTTTTTTGGGAATTTTCTTAACCGGGTCGAGTATGAACGGAATTCGGGACAAAAGACTTTTTCTCTCTTTCTCGGCCTATCTCATCCCGTTTTAGCTAAAAGTAATGTCGGAAAGAGATTTTTTATAATTACGAATTTTTTAGTTATTTTTTACGGAATTTTCTTGCCGGGGTCCAGTATGAATGGAATTGGGGCCTAAAATTTTTTTCTCCCTTTCTCGGCTTATCTCATCCCGTTTTAGCTAAAAGTAAGGCCGGATAGAGATTTTTTATAATTTTGAATTTTTGTGCTTTTTTTTTCGCAATTTTCTTAACCGTGTCGAGTATGAACAGAATTTGGGACTAAAGACTTTTTCTCTCTTTCTCGGCCTATCTCATCCCGTTTTAGCTAAAAATAATGCCGGAAAGAGGTTTTTTATAATTTTGAATTTTTTTGTTATTTTTATTGGAATTTTCTTAATTGGGTCAAGTATGAACGGAATTTGGGACTAAATTTTTTTCTCTCTTTCTCGGCCTATCTCATCCCGTTTTGGCTAGGAAAAATGCCGAAAATCGGTTTTTTAATTTTTTGTTATTTTTTCAGAATTTTCTTGCTGGGGTTCAGTATGAGCAGAATTCGGCCCTAAGATTTTTTTCTCCCTTTCTCGGCCAATCTCATCTCATTTTGGCTAGAAATATCACCTGAAGGAGATTTTTTAATTTTTTGAATTTTTTTGCTATTTTTTTTGGAATTTTCTTGCCGAGGTCGTGAACGAACGGAATTCGGGACTAAAATTTCTTTCTCCCTTTCTCGGCCTATGTCATCCCGTTTTGGCTAAAAATAATGCCGGAAAGACGTTTTTTGAAATTTTTTGAAATTTTTTTCTGAATTTTCTTAACCGGGTCGACTATGAACGAATTTTGGGACTAAAATTTTTGTCTTTGTTTCCTGGCCTATCTCATCCCATTTTGGCTACGAATAATGCTGGAAAGAGGTTTTTAATTTTTCGATTTTTTTTTTTATTTTTTACAAAATTTTCTTGCCAGGGTCCAGTATGAAAGGAATTTGGGCCTAAAATTTTTTCTCCCTTTCTCGGCCTATCTCATCCCGTTTTAGCTAAAAGTAATGCCAGAAAGAGATTTTTATAATTTTGAATTTTTTTGCTATTTTTTTCACAATTTCTTAACCGGGTAGAGTACGAACGGAATTCGGGCCTAAAATTTTTTTCACCCTTTCCCAGCCTATCTCATCCCGTTTTGGCTAGAAATATTGCCTGAAAGAGGTTTTTTAGTTTTTTGAATTCTTTTACTATTTTTTTTGAATTTTCTTGCCAGGGTTGTGTACGAACGGAATTCGGGACTAAAATTTTTTTCTTCCTTTCTCGGACTATGTTATCCCGTTTTAGCTAAAAATATTGCCGGAAAGAGGTTTTTTAGATTTTTTGAATTTTTTGCTATTTTTTTCGGAATTTTCTTACCGGGGTCCAGTATAAGCGGAATTCGGGCCTAAAAATTTATTCTCCCTTTCTCAGCTTATCTCATCCCGTTTTAGGTAGACATACTGCCGGAAAGAGGTTTTTTATAATTTTGAATTTTTTTGCTATTTTTTTCAGAATTTTCTTAACCGGGTCGAGTATGAACGGAATTCGTGACTAAAATTTTTTTCTCCCTTTCTCAGCCTATCTCATCCCGTTTTGGATAGGAATATTGCCGGAAAGAGGTTTTTAATTTTTTGAATTTTTTTGCTATTTTTTTCGGAATTTTCTTGCTGGGGTCCAGTATCGTCGGAATTTGGGCCTAAAATTTTATTCTCCCTTTCCCGGCCTTTCTCATCCCGTTTTGGCTAGAAATATTGCCTGAAAGAGGTTTTTTAATTTTTTGAATTTTTTTGCTATTTTTTTTGGAATATTCTTGCCAGAGTCGAGTATTAACGGAATTCGGGACTAAAATTTTTTTCTCCCTTTCTCGACCTATCTCATCCCGTTTTGGCTGAAAATAATGCCGGAAAGAGGTTGTTTAAGTTTTTTGAATTTTTTTGCTATTTTTTTTGGAATTTTCTTGCCGGGGTCGAGTTTGAACGGAATTCGGAACTAAAATTTTTTTCTACCTTTCTCGGCCTATCTCATCCCGTTTTGGCTTAAAAACAATGTCGCAAAGTGGTTTTTTAAATTTTTTGAATTTCTTTCAGAATTTTCTTGCCGGGGTCCAGTGTGAGCGGAATTCAGGCCTAAAATTTTATTCTCCCTTTCTCGGCCTATCTCATCCCATTTGAGGTAAAAATATTGTCGGAAAGAGGTTTTTTAGTATTTTGAATTTTTTTGCGGAATTTTCTTAACCGGGTCGAGTACAAATGGAATTGGGGCCTAAAACTTTTTCTCCCTTTCCCGGCCTATCTTATCCCATTTTGGCTAGAAATATTGCCGGAAAGGGGTTTTTTAGTTTTTTGAATTTTTTCGCTATTTTTTTTGGAATTTTCTTGCCGGGGTTGTGGACGAATGGAATTCGGGACTAAAATTTTTTTTCTCCCTCTCTCGGCCTATCTCAACTCGTTTGGCAAAAAATATTGCCGGAAAGAGGTTTTTTATAATTTTCAATTTTTTTTGCTCTTTTTTTTTGGAATTTTCTTAACCGGGTCGAGTATGAACGGAATTCAGCACTAAAATTTTTTTCTCTCTTTCTCGGCCTATTACATCCCGTTTTGGACAGGAATATTGCCGGAAAGAGGTTTTTAATTTTTTGAATTTTTTTGCTATTTTTTTTCGGAATTCTCTTGCCGGGGGTCCAGTATCAGCGGAATTCGGGCCTAAAATTTGTTTCTCTCCCTTTCCCGGTCTATCTAATCCCGTTTTAGCTAAAACTAATGCTGGAAAGAGGTTTTTTCAATTTTTTGAAATTTTTTGCAATTTTTTTCGGAATTTTCTTAACCGGATCGCGTATGAATGGAGTTCGGGACTAAAATTTTTGTCTCTTTTTCTCGGCCTATCTCATCCCGTTTTGGCTAGGAATAACACTGGTAAGAGGTTTTTTAATTTTTCAAATTTTTTTGCTATTTTTTTCGGAATTTTCTTGCCTGGGGCTAGTATGAATGGAATTGGGGCCTAAAATTTTTTTCTCCCTTTCTCAGCTTATCTCATCCCGTTTCAGCCAAAAATAATGCTGGAAGGAGGTTATTTATAATTTTTAATTTTTTTGCTATTTTTTTCGCAATTTTCTTGACCGGGTCGAGTTTGAAAGGAATTCGGGACAAAAGACTTTTTCTCTGTTTCTCGGCCTATCTCATCCCGTTTTAGCTAAAAGTAATGCCAGAAAGAGATTTTTTATAATTTTGAATTTTTTGCAATTTTTTTCGCAATTTTCTTAACCAGGTCGAGTATGAGAGGAATTCGGGACTAAAGTTTTTTTCTCACTTTATCGCCCTATCTCATCCCGTTTTAGCGAAAAGTAATGCCAGAAAGAGATTTTTTATAATTTTGAATTTTTTTGCTATTTTTTTCGCAATTTTCTTAACCAGGTCGAGTATGAGAGGAATTCGGGACTAAAGTTTTTTTCTCACTTTATCGGCCTATCCCATCCCGTTTTGGCTAAAAATATTGCCGGAAAAAGGTTTTTGAATTTTTTTGCTGTTTTTTTCGGAATTTTCTTGCCAGGGTCTAGAATCAGCGGAATTCGGGCCTAAAATTTTTTTCTCCCTTTCCCGGCCTATCTCATCCTGTTTTGGCTAAAATAATGCCAAAAAGAGGTTTTTTAAATTTCTTGAAATTTTTTTCAATTTTTTTCGGAATTTTCTTAACCGGGTCGAGTATGAACGGAATTCGGGAGTAAAATTTTTGTCTCTTTTCCCCGGCCTATCTCATCCCGTTTTGGTTAGGAATAATACTGGTAAGATGTTTTCTAATTTTTCGAATTTTTTTGCTATTTTTTTCAGAATTTTCTTGCCGGGGTCCAGTATGAATGGAATTGGGTCCTAAAATTTTTTTCTCCCTTTCTCGGCCTATCTCATCCCGTTTCAGCTAAAAATAATTCCGGAAAGAGGTTATTTATAATCTTGAATTTTTTTGCTATTTTTTTCGCAATTTTCTTAACCGGGTCGAGTATGAACGGAATTCGGGACTAAAGACTTTTTCTCTCTTTCTCAGCCGATCTCTTCCCGTTTTAGCTAAAAATAATGCCGGAAAGAGGTTTTTTTATAATTTTGAATTTTTTTGCTATTTTCATCGAAATTTCCTTAACTGGGTCGAGTATAAATGGAATTCGGGACTAAAATTTTTTTTTCTCTTTCTCGGCCTATCTCATCCCGTTTTGGCTAGGAATAATGCCAAAAAACGGTTTTTTAGTTTTTTGAATTTTTTTGCTATTTTTTTCGGAATTTTCTTGCCGGTGTTCAATATGAGCGGAATTCGGCCCTAAGATTTTTTTCTCCCTTTCTCGGCTAATCTCATACCGTTTTGGCAAGAAATATTACCTGATGGTGGTTTTTCGATTTTTGAATTTTTTTGCTATTTTTTTCGGAATTTTCTTGCAGGGGCCGAGTATGAACGGAATTCAGGACTAAAATTTTTTTCTCCCTTTCTCTGTCTATCTCATCCCGTTTTGGTTAAAAATAATGCCGGAAAGTGGTTTTTGAAATTTTTTGCAATTTTTTTCTGAATTTTCTTAACCGGGTCGAGTATGAATGGAATTCGGGACTAAAGTTTTTTTTTCTCTTTCTCGGCCTATCTCATCCTGTTTTAGCTAAAAATAATGTCGGAAAGAGGTTTTTTATAATTTTGAATTTTTTTGCTATTTTTTTCGTAATTTTCTTACCAGGTCGAGTACGAACGAAATTCTGGCCTAAAACTTTTTTCTCCCTTTCCCGGCCTATCTTATCCCGTTTTGGCAACAAATATTGCCGGAAAGGGGTTTTTTAGTTTTTTGAATTTTTTTGCTATTTTTTTTGGAATTTTCTTGCCGGGGTTGTGGACGAACGGAATTCGGGACTAAATTTTTTTCTCCCTTTCTCAGCTTATCTCATCCCGTTTTAGCTAAAAATAATGCCGGAAAGAGGTTATTTATAATTTTTAATTTTTTTGCTATTTTTTTCGCAATTTTCTTAACTGGGTCGAGTTTGAACGGAATTCGGGACTAAAGACTTTTTCTCTATTTCTCGGCCTATCTCGTCCCGTTTTAGCTAAAAGTAATGCCAGAATGAGATTTTTTATAATTTTGAATTTTTTTGCTATTTTTTTCGCAATTTTCTTAACCAGGTCGAGTATGAGAGGAATTCGGGACTAAAGTTTTTTTGTCACTTTATCGCCCTAGCTCATCCCGTTTTAGCTAAATATAATGTCGGAAAGAGGTTTTTATACAATTTTGAATTTTTTTGCTATTTTTTTTGTAATTTTCTTAACCGGGTCGAGTACGAACGAAATTCGGGCCTAAAATTTTTTTGTCCCTTGCCCGGCCTATCTCATCCCGTTTTGGTTAGAAATATTGCCTGAAAGAGGTTTTTTAGTGTTTTGAATTTTTTTGCTATTTTTTTTGGAATTTTCTTGCCGGGGTCGTGTACGAACGGAATTCGGAACTAAAATTTTTTTCACTCTTTCTCGGCCTATCTCATCTCGTTTTGGCAAAAAATATTGCGGGAAAGATGTTTTTTATAATTTTGAATTTTTTCGCTCTTTTTTTTCGGAATTTTCTTAACCGGGTCGAGTATGAACGGAATTCAGCACTAATATTTTTTTCTCTCTTTCTTGGCCTGTCTCATCCCGTTTTGGACAGGAATATTGCCGGAAAGTGGTTTTTTAATTTTTTGAATTTTTTTGCTATTTTTTTCGGAATTTTCTTGCCGGGGTCCAGTATCAGCGTAATGCGGGCCTAAATTTTTTTCTCCCTTTCCCGACCTATCTCTTCCCGTTTTGGCTAAAAATAATGCCAGAAAGAGGTTTTTCAAATTTTTTGCAATTTTTTTCAGAATTTTCTTAACCGGGTCGAGTATGAACGGAATTTGGGACTAAAATTTTTGTCTCTTTTTCCAGCCTATCTTATCCCATTTTGGCTAGGAATAATACTGGTAAGAGGTTTTTTAATTTTTCGAATTTTTTTTGCTTTTTTCGGAATTTTCTTGCCGGGGTCCAGTATGAATGGAATTGGGGCCTAAAATTTTTTTCTCCCTTTCTTGGCCTATCTCATCCCGTTTCAGGTAAAAATAATGCCGGAAAGAGGTTATTTATAATTTTGAATTTTTTTGCTATTTTTTTCGCAATTTTCTTAACCGGGTCGAGTATGAACGGAATTCGGGACTAAAGACTTTTTCTCTCTTTCTTGGCCTATCTCATCCCGTTTTAGCTAAAAATAATGCCGGAAAGAGGTTTTTTATAATTATGAATTTTTTTGCTATTTTTATCGGAATTTTCTTAATTGGGTCGAGTATGAACGGAATTCGGGACTAAGATTTTTTTTTCTCTTTCTCGGCCTATCTCATCCTGTTTTGCCTAGGAATAATGCCGGAAAGCGGTTTTTTAATTTTTTTGCTATTTTTTTCGGAATTTTCTTGCCGGGGTTCAGTATGAGCGGAATTCGGCCCTAAGATTTTTTTCTCCCTTTCTCAGCCAATCTCATCCCATTTTGGCTAGGAATATTACCTGAAGGAGGTTTTTTAAATTTTTGAATTTTTTTGCTATCTTTTTTGGAATTTTCTTGCCGGAGTCGAGTATGAACGGAGTTCGGGACTAAATTTTTTTTCTCCCTTTCTCGGCCAATCTTATCCCGTTTTGGCTAAAAATAATGCCGGAAAGAGGTTTTTTGAATTTTTTGAAATTTTTTGCAATTTTTTCACGAATTTTCTTAACCGGGTCGACTATGAACGGAATTCGGGTCTAAAATTTTTGTCTTTGTTTCCTGGCCTATCTCATCCCGTTTTGGCTAGGAATAATACTGGAAAGAGGTTTTTTAAGTTTTTGAATTTTTTTTGCTATTTTTTTCGCAATTTTCTTGCCGGGGTCCAGTATCAGCGGAATTCGGGCCTAAAATTGTTTTCTCCCTTTCCTGGCCTATCTCATCCCATTTTGGCTAGAAATATTGCCTGAAAGAGGTTTTTTAATTTTTTGAATTTTTTCGCTATTTTTTTTTTAATATACTTGCCAAAGTCGAGTATTAATGGAATTCGGGACTAAAATTTTTTTCTCCTTTTCTCGACCTATCTCATCCTGTTTTGGCTGAAAATAATGCCGGAAAGAGGTTTTTTAGGTTTTTTAGGTTTTTTGAATTTTTTTTGCTATTTTTTTTCGAATTTTCTTGCCGGGGTCGAGTTTGAACGGAATTCGGGACTAAAATTTTATTCTACCTTTCTCGGCCTATCTCATCCCGTTTTGGCTTAAAAACAATGCCGCAAAGCAGTTTTTTAAATTTTTTGAATTTCTTTCGGAATTTTCTTGCCGGGGTCCTGCGTGAGCAGAATTCAGGCCTAAAATTTTATTCTCCCTTTCTTGGCCTATCTCATCTCGTTTTCGCTAAAAATATTGTCGGAAAGAGGTTTTTTAGTATTTTGAATTTTTTTGCTCTTTTTTTTTCGGAATTTTCTTAACCGGGTCGAGAACGAATGGAATTCGGGACATAATTTTTTTTCTCTATTTCTCGTCCTATCTCATCCCGTTTTGGATAGGAATATTGCCGGAAAGAGGTTTTTTAATTTTTTGAATTTTTTTGCTTTTTTTTTTGGAATTTTCTTGCCGGGGTCCAGTATCAGCGGAATTCGGGCCTAATATTTTTTTCTCCCTTTCCCGGTCTATCTCATCCCGTTTTGGCTAAAAATAATGCCAGAAAGAGGTTTTTAAATTTTGTGAAATTTTTTTGCAATTTTTTTCAGAATTTTCTTAACCGGGTCGAGTATGAACGGAATTCGGGACTAAAATTTTTTTCTCCCTTTCTCGGCCTATCTCATCCCCGTTTTAGCTAAAAGTAATGCCGTAAAGTGATTTTTTATAATTTTGATTTTTTTTGCTATTTTTTTCGCAATTTTCTTAACCGGGTCGAGTAAGAACGGAATGTGGTACTAAAGTTTTTTTCTCTTCTTCTCCGCTTATCTCATCCCGTTTTAGCTAAAAATAATGTCGGAAAGAGGTTTTTTATAATTTTGAATTTTTTTGCTATTTTTTTCGCAATTTTCTTAACCGGGTCGAGTATGCACGGAATTCGGGACTAAAGACTTTTTCTCTCTTTCTCGGCCTATCTCATCCCGTTTTAGCTAAAAAGAATGCCGGAAAGAGGTTTTTTATAATCTTGAATTTTTTTGCTATTTTTTTCGCAATTTTCTTAACCGGGTCGAGTACGAATGAAATTCGGGCCTCAAATTTTTTTCTCCCTTTCCGGGCCTATCTCATCCTGTTTTGGCTAGAAATATTGCCTGAAAGAGGTTTTTATGTTTTTTGAATTTTTTTGCTATTTTTTTTGGAATTTTCTAGCCGGGGTCGTGTACGAACGGAATTCGGGACTAAAAATTTTTTCTCCCTTTTTCGACCTATCTCATCCAGTTTCGGGAAAAAATATTGCGGGAAAGAGGTTTTTAAAAATTTGAATTTTTTTGCTCTTTTTTTTCGGAATTTTCTTAACCGGGTCGAGTATGAACGGAATTCGGCACTAAAATTTTTTCTCTCTTTCTCGGCCTATCTCATCCCGTTTTGGATAGGAATATTGCCGAAAAGTGATTTTTTGATTTTTTGAATTTTTTTTGAAATTTTCTTGCCGGGGTCCAGTATCAGTGGAATTCGGGACTAAAATTGTTTTCTCCCTTTCCCGACCTATCTCATCCCGTTTTTGCTAAAAATAATGCCGGAAAGAGGTTTTTTAAATTTTGTGAAATTTTTTTGCCATTTTTTTCGGAATTTTCTTAACCGGGTCGAGTATGAACGGAATTCGGAACTAAAATTTTTGCCTCTTTTTCCCGACCTATCTCATCCCGTTTTGGCTAGGAATAATACTGGCAAGAGGTTTTTAAATTTTTCGAATTTTTTTGCTATTTTTTTCGGAATTTTCTTGCCGGGGTCTAGTATGAATGGAATTGGGGCCAAAATTTTTTCCTCCCTTTCTCGGCCTATCCAATCCCGTTTCAGCTAAAAATATTGCCGGAAAGAGGTTTTTTATAATTTTGAATTTTTTTCCTATTTTTTTCGCAATTTTCTTAACCGGTCGAGTACGAATGAAATTCGGGCCTAAAATTTTCTTCTCCCTTTCTCGGCCTATCTCATCCCGTTTTAGCTCAATGTAATGCCGGAAAGAGATTTTTTATAACTATGAATTTTTTTGCTATTTTTTTCGCAATTTTCTTAACCGGGTCGAGTATTAACGGAATTTGGGACTAAAGTTTTTTTCTCTCTTTCTCGGCCTATCTCATCCCGTTTTAGCTAAAAATAATGCCGGAAAGAGGATATTTATAATATTTAATTTTTTTGCTATTTTTTTCGCAATTTTCTTAACCGGGTTGAGTACGAACGAAATTCGGGCCTAAAATATTTTTCTCCCTTTCCCGGCCAATCTCATCCCGTTTTGGCTAGAAATATTGCCTGAAAGAGGTTTTTTAGTTTTTTGAATTTTTTTGCTATTTTTTTCGGAATTTTCTTGCCGGGGTCCAGTATCAGCGGAATTCGGGCCTAAAATTTTTTTCTCCCTTTCCCGGCCTATCTCATCCTGTTTTAGCTAAAACTAATGCCGGAAAGAGGTTTTTTAAATTTTGTGAAACTTTTTGAATTTTTTTTTCGGAATTTTCTTAACCGGGTCGAGTATGAATGGAGTTCGGGACTAAAATTTTTTTTTCTCTTTCTCGGCCTATCTCATCCCGTTTTGGCTAGGAATAATGCCGGAAAGCGGTTTTTTAGTTTTTTGAATTTTTTTGCTATTTTTTTCAGAATTTTCTTGCCGGTATTCAATATGAGCGGAATTCGGCCCTAAGATTTTTCTCTCCTTTTCTCGGCTAATCTCATACCGTTTTGGCTAGAAATATTACCTGATGGTGGTTTTTCAATTTTTTGAATTTTTTTGCTATTTTTTTCGGAATTTTCTTGCCGGGGTCGAGTATGAACGGAATTCAGGACTAAAATTTTTTCTCCCTTTCTCAGTCTATCTCATCCCGTTTTGGCTAGGAAGAATGCTGAAAAGTAGTTTTTTAATTTTTCGAATTTTTTTGTTATTTTTTTCGGAATTTTTTTGCCGGGGTCCAGTATGAATGGAATTGGGGCCTAAAATTTTTTTCTCCCTTTCTCGGCCAATCTCATCCTGTTTTAACTAAAAATAATACCGGAAAGAGGTTTTTTATAATTTTGAATTTTTTTGCTATGTTCTTCGAAATTTTCTTAATCGGGTTGAGTACGAACGAAATTCGGGCCTAAAATTTTTTTCTTCCTTTCCCGGCCTATCTCATCCCGTTTTTGCTAGAAATATTGTGTGAAAGAGGTTTTTTAGTTTTTTGAATTTTTTGCTATTTTTTTTTTTGGAATTTTCATGCCGGGGTCGTGTACGAACGGAATTCGGGACTCAAATTTTTTTCTCCCTTTCTGGGCCTATCTCATCCCGTTTTGGCAAAAAATATTGCCTTAAAGAGTTTTTTTATAATTTTAAATTTTTTTGCTTTTTTTTTTGGAATTTTCTTAACCGGGTCGAGTATGAACGGAATTCGGCACTAAAATTTTTTGCTCTCTTTCTCGGCCTATTTCATCTTGTTTTGGATAGGAATATTGCCCGAAAGAGGTTTTTTAATTTTTTGAATTTTTTTGCTATTTTTTTCAAAATTTTCTTGCCGGGGTCCAGTATCAGCGGAATGCGGGCCTAAAATTTTTTTCTCCCTTGCCCGGCCTATCTCATCCCGTTTTGGCTAAAAATTATGCCAGAAAGAGGTTTTTTAAATTTTTTGAAATTTTTTGCAATTTTTTTCGGAATTTTCTTCACCGGGTCGAGTATGAACGGAATTCGGGACTAAAATTTTTGTCTCTTTTTCCCGAACTATCTCATCCCGTTTTGGCCAGGAATACTACTGGTAAGAGGTTTTTCAATTTTTCGAATTTTTTTGCTATTTTTTTCGGAATTTTCTTGCCGGGGTCCAGTATGAATGGAATTGGGGCCAAAAATTTTTTTCTCCCTTTCTCCGGCCTATCTCATCGTGTTTCAGCTAAAAATAATACCGGAAAGAGGTTGTTTAAATTTTCTAAAATTTTGTGCAATGTTTTTCCGAATTTTCTTAACCGGGTCGACTAAGAATGGAATTCGGGACTAAAATTTTTGTCTTTCTTTCCTGGCCTATCTCATCTCATTTTGGCTAGGAATTATGCTGGAAAGAGGTTTTTTAATTTTTCGAATTTTTTTACTATTTTTTTTCGGAATTTTCTTGCCGGGGTCCAGTAGGAATGGAATTGGGGCCTAAAATTTTTTTCTCCCTTTCTTGGCCTATCTCATCCTGTTTTAGCTAAAAGTAATGCCAGAAAGAGATTTTTTTATAATTTTGAATTTTTTTGCTATTATTTTCGCAATTTTCTTGACCGGGTTGAGTTTGAACGGAATTTGGGACTAAAGACATTTTCTCTCTTTCTCGGCCAATCTCATCCCGTTTTGCTAAAAATAATGCCAGAAAGAGGTTTTTTATAATTTTGAATTTTTTTGCTATTTTTATTGGAATTTTCTTAACCGGTTCGGGTACGAACGGAATTCGGGACAAAAATTTTTGTCTTTGTTTCCTGGCCTATCTCATCCCGTTTTAGCTAAAAGTAATGCCGAAAAGAGATTTTTTATAATTTTGAATTTTTTTGCTATTTTTTTCGCAATTTTCTTAACCGGGTCGAGTACGAACGGAATTTGGGACTAAAGACTTTTTCTCTCTTTCCTCGGCCAATCTCATCCCGTTTTAGCTAAAAATAATGCCAGAAAGAGGTTTTTTATAATTTTGTATTTTTTTGCTATTTTTATCGGAATTTTCTCAATTGGGTCGAGTATGACCCAAATTCGGGACTAAAATTTTTTTTCTCCCTTTCTCAGCCTATCTCATCCCATTTTGGCTAGTAATAATGCTGGAAAGCGATTTTTTAATTTTTTGAATTTTTTTGCTATTTTTTTCGGAATTTTCTTGCCGGAGTTCAGTATGAGCGGAATTCAGCCCTCAGATTTTTTTCTCCCTTTCTTGGCCAATCTCATCCCGTTTTGGCAAGAAATATTACCTGAAGGAGATTTTCTAATTTTTTGAATTTTTTTGCTATTTTTTTTGGAATTCTCTTGCCGGGGTCGAGTATGACCTGAATTCGGGGCTAAAATTTTTTTCTTTGTTTCCTGGCCTATCTCATCCTGTTTTGGCTAGGAATAATTCTGGAAAGTGGTTTTATAATTTTTTGAATTTTTTGGCTATTTTTTTCGGAATTTTATTGCCTGGGTCCGGTATGAATGCAATTGGGGCCTAAAATTTTTTTCTCCCTTTCTCGGCCTATCTCATCCCGTTTTAGCTAAAAGTAATGCCGGAAAATGATTTTTTATAATTTTGAATTTTTTTGCTATTTTTTTCGTAATTTTCTTAACTGGGTCGAGTACGAACGAAATTCGGGCCTAAAATTTTTTTCTCCCTTTCACAGCCTATCTCATCCCGTTTTAGCTAAAAATAATGCTGGAAAGAGGTTTTTTAAATTTTTCGAATTTTTTGCAATTTTTTTCCGAATTTTCTTAACCAGGTCGACTATGAACGGAATTCGGGACTAAAATTTTTGTCTTCGTTTCTTGGCCTATCTCATCCCGTTTTGGCTAGGAATAATGCTTGAAAGAGGTTTTTTAATTTTTCGAATTTTTTTTGCCATTTTCTTCGGAATTTTCTTTCTGGGGTCCAGTATGAATGGAATTGGGGCCTAAATTTTTTTTCTCCCTTTTTCGGCCTATCTTATCCCGTTTTAGCTAATGCAATGCCGGAAAGAGATTTTTTATAATTTTGAATTTTTTTGCTATTTTTTTCGCAATTTTCTTAACCGGGTCGAGTGTGAATGGACTTTGGGACTCAAGACTTTTTCTCTCTTTTTCGGCAATCTGATCCTGTTTTACCTAAAAATAATGCCAGAAAGTGGTTTTTTATAATTTTGAATTTTTTTGCTATTTTTATGGGAATTTTCTTAATTTCGTCGAATATGAACGGAATTCGGGACTAAAATTTTTTTTCCTCTTTCTCGGCCTATCTCATCCTGTTTTGACTAGGAATAATGCCGGAAAGCGGTTTTTTAATTTTTTGAATTTTTTTGCTATTTTTTTCGGAATTTTCTTGCCGGGGTCGAGTATGATCGGAATTCAGGACTAAAATTTTTTTCTCCCTTTCTCAGTCTATCTCATCCCGTTTTCGCTAGAAATAATGCTGAAAAGTGGTTTTTTAATTTTTCGAATTTTTTTGTTATTTTTTTCGGAATTTTCTTGCCGGGGTCCAGTATGAATGGAATTGGGGCCTAAAATTTTTTTCTCCCTTTCTCGGCCAATCTCTTCCCGTTTTAACTAAAAATAATACCGGAAAGAGGTTTTTTATAATTTTGAATTTTTTTGCTATGTTCTTCGAAATTTTCTTAATACTAAAAATAATACCGGAAAGAGGTTTTTTATAATTTTGAATTTTTTTGCTATGTTCTTCGAAATTTTCTTAATCGGGTTGAGTACGAACGAAATTCGGGCCTAAAATTTTTTTCCTCCCTTTCCCAGCCTATCTCATCCTGTTTTTGCTAGAAATATTGTGTGAAAGAGGTTTTTTAGTTTTTTGAATTTTTTTGCTATTTTTTTTTTGGAATTTTCATGCCCGGGGTCGTGTAAGAACGGAATTCGGGACTCAAATTTTTTTCTCCCTTTCTAGGCCTATCTCATCCCGTTTTGGCAAAAAATATTGCCTTAAAGAGGTTTTTTATAATTTTAAATTTTTTTGCTTTTTTTTTTGGGATTTTCTTAACCGGGTCGAGTATGAACGGAATTCGGCACTAAAATTTTTTGCCCTCTTTCTCGCCTATTTCATCTTGTTTTGGATAGGAATATTGCCCGAAAGAGGTTTTTTAATTTTTTGAATTTTTTTGCAATTTTTTTCAAAATTTTCTTGCCGGGGTCCAGTATCAGCGGAATGCGGGCCTAAAATTTTTTTCTCCCTTTCCCGGCCTATCTCATCCCGTTTTGGCTAAAAATTATGCCAGAAAGAGGTTTTTTAAATTTTTTGAAATTTTTTGAAATTTTTTTCGGAATTTTCTTCACCGGGTCGAGTATGAACGGAATTCGGGACTAAAATTTTTCTCTCTTTTTCCCCGGCCTATCTCATCCCGTTTTGGCTAGGAATACTACTGGTAAGAGGTTTTTCAATTTTTCGAATTTTTTTGCTATTTTTTTCGGAATTTTCTTGCCGGGGTCCAGTATGAATGGAATTGGGGCCAAAAAATTTTTTCTCCCTTTCTTGGCCTATCTCATCCCGTTTCAGCTAAAAATAATGCCGGAAAGAGGTTTTTTTAAATTTTCTAAAATTTTTTTGCAATGTTTTTCCGAATTTTCTTAACCGGGTCGACTAAGAACGGAATTCGGGACTAAAATTTTTGTCTTTCTTTCCTGGCCTATCTCATCTCATTTTGGCTAGGAATAATGCTGGAAAGAGGTTTTTTAGTTTTTCGAATTTTTTTACTATTTTTTTTCGGAATTTTATTGCCGGGGTCCAGTAGGAATGGAATTGGGGCCTAAAATTTTTTTCTCCCTTTCTTGGCCTATCTCATCCTGTTTTAGCTAAAAGTAATGCCAGAAAGAGATTTTTTTATAATTTTGAATTTTATTGCTATTATTTTCGCAATTTTCTTGACCGGGTCGAGTTTGAACGGAATTTGGGACTAAAGACTTTTTCTCTCTTTCTCGGCCAATCTCATCCCGTTTTAGCTAAAAATAATGCCAGAAAGAAGTTTTTTATAATTTTGAATTTTTTTGCTATTTTTATTGGAATTTTCTTAACCGGTTCGGGTACGAACGGAATTCGGG
>CM070302.1:37321578-37367279 GCA_036321655.1 Quercus alba
GGTCGAGTATGAACGAAATTTGGGACTAAAGACTTTATCTCTCTTTCTTGGCCAATCTTATCCTGTTTTAGCTAAAATAATGCCAGAAAGAGGTTTTTTATAATTTTGAATTTTTTGCTATTTTTCTCGGAATTTTCTTAACTGGGTCGAGTACGAACGGAATTCGGGACTAAAGACTTTTTCTCTCTTTTTCGGCCAATCTGATCCCGTTTTACCTAAAAATAATGCCAGAAAGAGGTTTTTTATAATTTTGAATTTTTTTGCTATTTTTATGGGAATTTTCTTAATTTGGTCAAGTACGAACGGAATTCGGGACTAAATTTTTTTTTTCTCTTTCTCGGCCTATCTCATCCCGTTTTGACTAGGAATAATGCCGGAAAGCGGTTTTTTAATTTTTTTGCTATTTTTTTCAGAATTTTCTTGCCGGGGTTCAGTATGAGCGGAATTCGGGCCTAAGATTTTTTTCTCCCTTTCTCGGCCAATCTCATCCCGTTTTGGCTAGAAATATTACCTGAAGGAGATTTTTTAATTTTTTGAATTTTTTTTCTATTTTTTTTGGAATTTTATTGCTGGGGTTGAGTATGAAAGGAATTCGGGAAAATTTTTTTTTCTCCCTTTCTCGGCCTATCTCATCCCTTTTTGGCTAAAAATAATGCCGGAAAGAGGTTTTTTAAATTTTTTGAAATTTTTTGCAATTTTTTTCCGAATTTTCTTAACCGGGTCGACTATGAACGAAATTCGGGACTAAAATTTTTGTCTTTGTTTCCTGGCCTATCTCATCGTATTTTCGCTGGGAATAATGCTCGAAAGAGGTTTTTTAATTTTTTGAATTTTTTTGCTATTTTCTTCGGAATTTTCTTGCCGGGGTCAAGTATGAATGGAATTGGGGCCTAAAATTTTTTTCTCCCTTTCTCGGCCTATCTCATCCCGTTTAGGTAAAAGTAATGCTGGAAAGAGATTTTTTATAATTTTGAATATTTTTGCTATTTTTTTCGCAATTTTCTTAACCGGGTCGAGTATGAATGGAATTTGGGACTAAAGACTTTATCTCTCTTTCTCGGCCAATCTCATCCCGTTTTAGCTAAAAATAATGCCAAAAAGAGGTTTTTTTATAATTTTGAATTTTTTTGCTATTTTTATCGGAATTTTCTTAATTGGGTCGAGTATGAACGGAATTCGGGACTTAAATTTTTTTTTCTCTTTCTCGGCCTATCTCATCCCGTTTTGGCTAGGAGTAAAGCCGGAAAGCGGTTTTTTAATTTTTTGAATTTTTTTGCTATTTTTTTCGGAATTTTCTTGCCGGAGTTCAGTATGAGCGGAATTCGGCCCTAACATTTTTTTCTCCCTTTCTCGACCAATCTCATCCCGTTTTGGCTAGAAATATTACCTGAAGTAGATTTTTTAATTTTTTGAATTTTTTTTCTATTTTTTTTGGAATTTTCTTGCCGGGGTCGAGTATGAACGGAATTCGGGACTAAAATTTTTTTCTCCCTTTCTCGGCCTATCTCATCCCGTTTTGGCTAAAAATAATGCCGAAAAGAGGTTTCTTAAATATTTTGCAATTTTTTTCTGAATTTTCTTAACCGGGTCGACTATGAACAGAATTCGGGACTAAAATTTTTGTCTTTGTTTCCTGGCCTATCTCATCCCGTTTTGGCTAGGAATAATGCTCAAAAGAGGTTTTTTAATTTTTCGAATTTTTTTGTTATTTTTTCGGAATTTTCTTGCCGGGGGTCCAGTATGAATGGAATTGGGGCCAAAATTTTTTTTCTCCCTTTCTTGGCCTATCTCATCCCGTTTTAGCTAAAAGTAATGCCGGAAAGAGATTTTTTATAATTTTGAATTTTTTTGCTATTTTTTTCACAATTTTCTTAACCGGGTCGAGTATGAACGGAATTTGGGACTAAAGACTTCTTCTCTCTTTCTCGGCCTATCTCATCCCGTTTTAGCTAAAAATAATGCCCCAAAGTGGTTTTTTATAATTTTGAATTTTTTTGCTATTTTATCGGAATTTTCTTAATTGGGTCGAGTATGAACGGAATTCGGGACTTAAATTTTTTTTTCTCTTTCTCGGCCTATCTCATCCCGTTTTGGCTAGGAGTAATGCCGGAAAGCGGTTTTTTAATTTTTTGAATTTTTTTGCTATTTTTTTCGGAATTTTCTTGCCGGAGTTCAATATGAGCGGAATTCGGCCCTAACATTTT
This sequence comes from Quercus alba, assembly GCA_036321655.1. Lineage (NCBI taxonomy): Eukaryota > Viridiplantae > Streptophyta > Magnoliopsida > Fagales > Fagaceae > Quercus > Quercus alba. Next base: position 37,323,783 of record CM070302.1, read on the forward strand.
TTTCTCCCTTTCTCGGCCAATCTCATCCCGTTTTGGCTAGAAATATTACCTGAAGGAGATTTTTTAATTTTTTGAATTTTTTTTCTATTTTTTTTGGAATTTTCATGCCGGGGTCGAGTATGAACGGAATTCGGGACTAAAATTTTTTTCTCCCTTTCTCGGCCTATCTCATCCCGTTTTGGCTAAAAATAATGCCTGAAAGAGGTTTCTTAAATATTTTGCAATTTTTTTCTGAATTTTCTTAACCGGGTCGACTATGAACAGAATTCGGGACTAAAATTTTTGACTTTGTTTCCTGGCCTATCTCATCCCGTTTTGGCTAGGAATAAGGCTTGAAAGAGGTTTTTTAATTTTTCGAATTTTTTTGTTATTTTTTTCGGAATTTTCTTGCCGGGGTCCAGTATGAATGGAATTGGGGCCAAAATTTTTTTTCTCCCTTTCTTGGCCTATCTCATCCCGTTTTAGCTAAAAGTAATGCCGGAAAGAGATTTTTTATAATTTTGAATTTTTTTGCTATTTTTTTCACAATTTTCTTAACCGGGTCGAGTATGAACGGAATTTGGGACTAAAGACTTCTTCTCTCTTTCTCGGCCTATCTCATCCCGTTTTAGCTAAAAATAATGCCCCAAAGTGGTTTTTTATAATTTTGAATTTTTTTGCTATATTTATCGGAATTTTTTTAATTGGGTCGAGTATGAACGGAATTCGGGACTAAAATTTTTTTTTCTCTTTCTCGGCCTATATCATCCCGTTTTGGCTAGGAATAATGCCAGAAAGCGGTTTTTTAATTTTTTGAATTTTTTTGCTATTTTTTTTGGAATTTTCTTGCCGGGGTCGTGTATGAACGGAATTCGGGACTAAAATTTTTTTTTCCCTTTCTCGGCCTATCTCATCCCGTTTTGGCTAAAAATAATGCCGAAAAGAGGTTTTTAAAATTTTTCAAAATTTTTTGCAATTTTTTTCCGAATTTTCTTAACTGGGTCGACAATGAACGGAATTCGGGACTAAAATTTTTGTCTTTGTTTCTTGGCCTATCTCATCCCGTTTTGACTAGTAAAAATGCTGGAAAGGGGTTTTTTAATTTTTCAAATTTTTTTGCATTTTTTTTCCGAATTTTCTTGCCGGGGTCCAGTATGAATGGAATTGGATCCTAAAATTTTTTTCTCCCTTCCTCGGCCTATTTCGTCCCGTTTTAGCAAAAAGTAATGCCGGAAAGAGATTTTTTATAATTTGGAATTTTTTTTGCTATTTTTTTCGCAATTTTCTCAACCGGGTCGAGTATGAAAGGAATTCGGGACTAAAGTTTTTTTTTTCTCTTTCTCAGCCTATCTCATCCCGTTTAAGTTAAAAATAACGCCGGAAAGAGGTTTTTTATAATTTTGAGTTTTTTTGCTAATTTTTTCGTAATTTTCTTAGCCGGGTCGAGGACGTACAGAATTCGTGCCTAAATTTTTTTTCTCCCTTTCCCGGCCTATCTCATCCCATTTTGGCTAGAAATATTGCCTGAAACAGGTTTTTTAGTTTTTTGAATTTTTTTGCTCTTTTTTTTTGGAATTTTCTTGCTGGGGTCGTGTACGAACGGAATTCGGGACTAAAATTTTTTTCTCCCTTTCTAGGCCTATGTCATCCCGTTTTGGCTAAAAATATTGCTAGAAAGAGGTTTTTTAGATTTTTTGAATTTTTTTGCTATTTTTTTCGGAATTTTTTTACCGGGGTCCAGTATAAGCGGAATTCAGGCCTAAAATTTTTTTCTCCCTTTCTCAACCTACATTATCCCGTTTTGGCTAGAAATATTGCCTGAAATAGGTTTTTTAATTTTTTGAATGTTTTCGCTATTTTTTTCGAAATTTTCTGGCCGGTGTCGAGTATGAACGGAATTCGGGCCTAAAATTTTTTTTTTTTCTCTTTCTCGGCCTATCTCATCCCGTTTTAGCTAGAAATACTGCCGGAAAGAGGTTTTTTATAATTTTGAATTTTTTTTTTCTATTTTTTTCGGAATTTTCTTAACCGGGTCGAGAATGAAAGGAATTCGGGAGTAAAGTTTTTTTTTTTTCTCTTTCTCGGCCTATCTCATCCCGTTTTAGCTAGAAGTAATGCCGGAAAGCGGTTTTTTAGTTTTTTAAATTTTTTTGCTATTTTTTTCGGAATTTTCTTACCGGGATTCTGTATGAGCGGAATTCGGCCCTAAGATTTTCTTCTTCCTTTCATGGCCAATCTCATCTCGTTTTGGCTAGAAATATAACCTGAATGAGATTTTTTAATTTTTTGAATTTTTTCGCTGTTTTTTTCAAATTTTCTTGCCGGGGTCCAGTATAAGCGTAATGTGGGCCAAAAATTATTTTCTCCCTTTCCGGGCCTATCTCGTCCTGTTTTGCATAAAAATAATGCCAGAAAGAGGTTTTTTAAATTTTTTGAAATTTTTTGCAATTTTTTTCGGAATTTTCTTCACCGGGTCGAGTATGAACGGAATTCGGGACTAAAATTTTTGTCTCTTTTTCCCGGCCCATCTCATCCCGTTTTGGCTAGGAATACTACTGGTAAGAGATTTTTTAATTTTTCGAATTCTTTTGCTATTTTTTCGGAATTTTCTTGCCGGGGTCCTGTATGAATGGAATTGGGGCCTAAAATGTTTTTCTCCCTTTCCCGGCCTATCTCATCCCGTTTCAGCTAAAAATAATGCCGGAAAGAGGTTTTTTAAATTTGTTGAAATTTTTTGCAATTTTTTTCCGAATTTTCTTAACCAGGTCGACTATGAACGGAAGTCGGGACTAAAATTTTTGTTTTCGTGTCCTGGCCTATCTCATCCCGTTTTGGCTAGGAATAATGCTTGAAAGAGGTTTTTTAAATTTTTGAATTTTTTGATATTTTTTTCGGAATTTTCTTGCCGGGGTCCAGTATGAATGGAATTGGGGCCTAAATTTTTTTTCTCCCTTTTTCGGCCTATCTTATCCCGTTTTAGCTAAATGCAATGCCGGAAAGAGATTTTTAATAATTTTTAATTTTTTGGCTATTTTTTTCGCAATTTTCTTAACCGGGTCGAGTATGAACGGAATTTGGGACTAAAGACTTTATCTCTCTTTCTCGGCCAATCTCACCCCGTTTTAGGTAAAAATAATGCCAGAAAGAGGTTTTTTATAATTTTGAATTTTTTTGCTGTTTTTATGGGAATTTTCTTAATTTGGTCGAGTACGAACGGAATTCGGGACTAAAATTTTTTTTTCTCTTTCTCGGCCTATCTCATCCCGTTTTGACTAGGAATAATGCCGGAAAGCGGTTTTTTAATTTTTTGAATTTTTTTGCTATTTTTTTCGGAATTTTCTTGCCGGGGTTCAGTATGAGCGGAATTCGGCCCTAAGATTTTTTTCTCCCTTTCTCGGCCAATCTCATCCCGTTTTGGCTAGAAATATTACCTGAAGGAGATTTTTTAATTTTTTGAATTTCTTTTCTATTTTTTTTGGAATTTTATTGCCGGGGTTGAGTATGAACGGAATTCGGGAAAAATTTTTTTTCTCCCTTTCTCGGCCTATCTCATCCCTTTTTGGCTAAAAATAATGCCGAAAAGAGGTTTTTTAAATTTTTTGAAATTTTTTGCAATTTTTTTCCGAATTTTCTTAACCGGGTCGACTATGAACGGAATTCGGGTCTAAAATTTTTGTCTTTGTTTCCTGTCCTATCTCATCGCGTTTTCGCTGGGAATAATGCTCGAAAGAGGTTTTTTAATTTTTTGAATTTTTTTGCTATTTTCTTCGGAATTTTCTTGCCGGGGTCAAGTATTAATGGAATTGGGGCCTAAAATTTTTTTCTCCCTTTCTCGGCCATCTCATCCCGTTTTAGGTAAAAGTAATGCTGGAAAGAGATTTTTTATAATTTTGAATATTTTTGCTATTTTTTTCGCAATTTTCTTAACCGGGTCGAGTATGAACAGAATTTGGGACTAAAGACTTTATCTCTCTTTCTCGGCCAATCTCATCCCGTTTTAGCTAAAAATAATGCCAAAAAGAGGTTTTTTTATAATTTTGAATTTTTTTGCTATTTTTATCGGAATTTTCTTAATTGGGTCGAGTATGAACGGAATTCGGGACTTAAATTTTTTTTTCTCTTTCTCGGCCTATCTCATCCCGCTTTGGCTAGGAGTAATGCCGGAAAGCGGTTTTTTAATTTTTTGAATTTTTTTGCTATTTTATTCGGAATTTTCTTGCCGGAGTTCAGTATGAGCGGAATTCGGCCCTAACATTTTTTTCTCCCTTTCTCGGCCAATCTCATCCCGTTTTCGCTAGAAATATTACCTGAAGGAGATTTTTTAATTTTTTGAATTTTTTTTTCTATTTTTTTTGGAATTTTCTTGCCGGGGTCGAGTATGAACGGAACTCGGGACTAAAATTTTTTTCTCCCTTTCTCGGCCTATCTCATCCCGTTTTGGCTAAAATAATGCAGGAAAGAGGTTTCTTAAATTTTTTGCAATTTTTTTCCGAATTTTCTTAACCGGGTCGACTATGAACGGAATTCGGGTCTAAAATTTTTGTCTTTGTTTCCTGTCCTATCTCATCGCGTTTTCGCTGGGAATAATGCTCGAAAGAGGTTTTTTAATTTTTTGAATTTTTTTGCTATTTTCTTCGGAATTTTCTTGCCGGGGTCAAGTATGAATGGAATTGGGGCCAAAATTTTTTTTCTCCCTTTCTTGGCCTATCTCATCCCGTTTTAGCTAAAAGTAATGCCGGAAAGAGATTTTTTATAATTTTGAATTTTTTTGCTATTTTTTTCACAATTTTCTTAACCGGGTCGAGTATGAACGGAATTTGGGACTAAAGACTTCTTCTCTCTTTCTCGGCCTATCTCATCCCGTTTTAGCTAAAAATAATGCCCCAAAGTGGTTTTTTATAATTTTGAATTTTTTTGCTATTTTTATCGGAATTTTCTTAATTGGGTCGAGTATTAACGGAATTCGGGACTTAAATTTTTTTTTTCTCCTTCTCGGCCTATCTCATCCCGTTTTGGCTAGGAGTAATGTCGGAAAGCGGTTTTTTAATTTTTTGAATTTTTTTGCTATTTTTTTCGGAATTTTCTTGCCGGAGTTCAGTATGAGCGGAATTCGGCCCTAACATTTTTTTCTCCCTTTCTCGGCCAATCTCATCCCGTTTTGGCTAGAAATATTACCTGAAGGAGATTTTTTAATTTTTTGAATTTTTTTTCTATTTTTTTTGGAATTTTCTTGCTGGGGTCGAGTATGAACGGAATTCGGGACTAAAATTTTTTTCTCGCTTTCTCGGCCTATCTCATACCGTTTATGCTAAAAATAATGCCTGAAAGAGGTTTCTTAGATATTTTGCAATTTTTTTCTGAATTTTCTTAACCGGGTCGACTATGAACAGAATTCGGGACTAAAATTTTTGTCTTTGTTTCCTGGCCTATCTCATCCCGTTTTGGCTAGGAATAAGGCTCGAAAGAGGTTTTTTAATTTTTCGAATTTTTTTGTTATTTTTTTCGGAATTTTCTTGCCGGGGTCCAGTATGAATGGAATTGGGGCCAAAATTTTTTTTCTCCCTTTCTTGGCCTATCTCATCCCGTTTTAGCTTAAAAGTAATGCCGGAAAGAGATTTTTTATAATTTTGAATTTTTTTGCTATTTTTTTCACAATTTTCTTAACCGGGTCGAGTATGAACGGAATTTGGGACTAAAGACTTCTTCTCTCTTTCACGGCCTATCTCATCCCGTTTTAGCTAAAAATTATGCCCCAAAGTGGTTTTTTATAATTTTGAATTTTTTTGCCATTTTTATCGGAATTTTCTTAATTGGGTCGAGTATGAACGGAATTCGGGACTAAAATTTTTTTTTCTCTTTCTCGGCCTATATCATCCCGTTTTGGCTAGGAATAATGCCAGAAAGCGGTTTTTTAATTTTTTGAATTTTTTTGCTATTTTTTTTGGAATTTTCTTGCCGGGGTCGTGTATGAACGGAATTCGGGACTAAAATTTTTTTTTCCCTTTCTCGGCCTATCTCATCCCGTTTTGGCTAAAAATAATGCCGAAAAGAGGTTTTTTTAATTTTTCAAAATTTTTTGCAATTTTTTTCCGAATTTTCTTAACCGGGTCGACTATGAACGGAATTCGGGACTAAAATTTTTGTCTTTGTTTCTTGGCCTATCTCATCCCGTTTTGACTAGTAAAAATGCTGGAAAGGGGTTTTTTAATTTTTCAAATATTTTTGCATTTTTTTCCCGAATTTTCTTGCCGGGGTCCAGTATGAATGGAATTCGGTCCTAAAATTTTTTTTCTCCCTTCCTCGGCCTATTTCGTCCCGTTTTAGCAAAAAGTAATGCCGGAAAGAGATTTTTTATAATTTTGAATTTTTTTACTATTTTTTTCGCAATTTTCTCAACCGGGTCGAGTATGAAAGGAATTCGGGACTAAAGTTTTTTTTTTTTCTCTTTCTCAGCCTATCTCATCCCGTTTAAGTTAAAAATAACGCCGGAAAGAGGTTTTTTATAATTTTGAGTTTTTTTGCTAATTTTTTCGTAATTTTCTTAGCCGGGTCGAGGACGTACAGAATTCGGGCCTAAAATTTTTTTCTCCCTTTCCCAGCCTATCTCATCCCGTATTGGCTAGAAATATTTCCTGAAACAGGTTTTTTGGTTTTTTGAATTTTTTTGCTCTTTTTTTTTGGAATTTTCTTGCCGGGGTCGTGTACGAACGGAATTCGGGACTAAAATTTTTTTCTCCCTTTCTAGGCCTATGTCATCCCGTTTTGGCTAAAAATATTGCTGGAAAGAGGTTTTTTAGATTTTTTGAATTTTTTTGCTATTTTTTTCGAAATTTTCTTACCGGGGTCCAGTATAAGCAGAATTCAGGACTAAAATTTTTTTCTCCCTTTCTCAACCTACGTTATCCCGTTTTGGCTAGAAATATTGCCTGAAATAGGTTTTTTAATTTTTTGAATGTTTTCGCTATTTTTTTCGAAATTTTCTGGCCGGTGTCGAGTATGAACGGAATTCGGGCCTAAAATTTTTTTTTTTCTCTTTCTCGGCCTATCTCATCCCGTTTTAGCTAGAAATACTGCCGGAAAGAGGTTTTTTATAATTTTGAATTTTTTTTTCTATTTTTTTCGGAATTTTCTTAACCGGGTCGAGAATGAAAGGAATTCGGGAGTAAAGTTTTTTTTTTCTCTTTCTCGGCCTATCTCATCCCATTTTAGCTAGAAATAATGCCGGAAAGCGGTTTTTTAGGATTTTGAATTTTTTTGCTATTTTTTTCGGAATTTTCTTATCCGAGTCAAGTATGAACGAAATTCAGGCCTAAAATTTTTTTCTCCCTTTCCCGGCCTATCTCATCCCGTTTTGGCTAGAAATATTGCCTGAAAGAGGTTTTTTAGTTTTTTGAATTTTTTTGCTATTTTTTTTGGAATTTTCTTGCTGGGGTCGTGTAATTCGGGTGTAAAATTTTTTTCTCCATTTCTCGGCCTATCTCATCCATTTTGGCTAAAAATATTACCACCAAGGGGGTTTTTTATAATTTTGAATTTTTTTGCTCCTTTTTCTCGGAATTTTCTTAACCGGGTCGAGTATGAACAAAATTAGGCACTAAATTTTTTTTTTCTCTTTCTTGGCCTATCTCATCCCGTTTTGGATAGGAATATTGCCGGAAAGAGGTTTTTTAATTTTTTGAATTTTTTTGCTATTTTTTTCAGAATTTTCTTGCCGGGGTCCAGTATCAGCGGAATTCGGGCCTAAAATTTTTTTCTCCCTTTCCCGGCCTATCTCATCCCGTTTTGGAATTTTCTTGCCGGGGTCAAGTATAAATGGAATTCGGGTCTAAAACTTTTTTCTCGCTTTCTCGGCCTATCTCATCCCGTTTTGGCTAATAATAATGCCGAAAAGAGGTTTTTTATGATTTTTGAATTTTTTTGCTATTTTTTTTGGAATTTTCTTGCCGGGGTCGAGTATGAACGGAATTCGGGACTAAAACTTTTTTCTCAATTCTCGGCCTATCTCATCCCGTTTTGGCTAAAAATAATGCCGAAAAGAGGTTTTTTTAAGATTTTTGAATTTTTTTGCTATTTTTTTTGGAATTTTCTTGCCGAGGTCGAGTATGGACGGAGTTCGGGCGTAAAATTTTTTTCCCCCTATCTCGGCCTATCTCATCCCGTTTTAGCTAAAAATAATGCGGAAAGGGGTTTTTTTATAATTTTGAATTTTTATGCAATTTATTTCGAAATTTTATTGCCCGAGTCTAGTACGAATGGAATTCGGGAATAACATTTTGTTCTCTCTTTCTTGACCTTTCTCATCCCGTTTTGGTAAAGATATTGCATGAAAGAGGTTTTTTTACTTTTTGAATTTTTTTGCTATTTTTTTCGGAATTTTCTTGCCGGGGTCAAGTATGAACGGAATTCAGGACTAAAATTTTTTTCTCCATTTCTCGGCCTATCTCATTCCGTTTTGGATAAAAATATTGCCAGAAACAGGTTTTTAATTTTTTTTCATATTTTTGTTATTTTTTTTCGGAATTTTCTTGCCGGGGTCCAGAATGAGCGGAATTCGGGCCTTAAATTTTTTTCTCCCATTCTCGGCCTACCTTATCCCATTTTGGCATGAAATATTGCCTGAAAGAGGTTTTTTAATTTTTTGAATTTTTTTCTATTTTTTTCGTAATTTTCTCTCCGTGGTTGAGTATGAACGGAATTCGGGACTAAAACTTTTTTCTCAATTCTCGGCCTATCTCATCCCGTTTTGGCTAAAAATAATGCCGAAAAGAGGTTTTTTTAAGATTTTTGAATTTTTTTTGGAATTTTCTTGCCGAGGTCGAGTATGGACGGAATTCGGGCGTAAAATTTTTTTCTCCCTATCTCGGCCTATCTCATCCCGTTTTAGCTAAAAATAATGCAGAAAGGGGTTTTTTATAATTTTGAATTTTTATGCAATTTATTTCGGAATTTTATTGCCCGAGTCTAGTACGAATGGAATTCGGGAATAACGTTTTGTTCTCTCTTTCTCGACCTTTCTCATCCCGTTTTGGTAAAGATATTGCATGAAAGAGGTTTTTTTATTTTTTGAATTTTTTTGCTATTTTTTTTGGAATTTTCTTGCCGGGGTCGTGTACGAACGGAATTCGGGTCTAAAACTTTTTTCTCCCTTTCTTGGCCAATGTCATCCCGTTTTGGCTAAAAATATTGCCGGAAAGAGGTTTTTTAGATTTTTTGAATTTTTTTGCTATTTTTTTCAGAATTTTCTTACCGGGTCCAGTACAAGCGGAATTCAGGTCTAAAATTTTTTTCTCCATTTCTCAGCCTATCACATTCCCGTTTTGGCTAGAAATATTGCCTGAATTAGGTTTTTTAATTTTTTGAATTTTTTTGCTATTTTTTTCGGAATTTTCTTGCCGGGGTCGAGTATGAATGGAATTGGGGCCTAAAATTTTTTTCTCCCTTTCTCGTCCTATCTCTTCCCGTTTGAGGTAGAAATAATGCCGGAAAGATGTTTTTTATAATTTGGAATTTTTTTGCTATTTGTTTCTGAATTTTCTTAACCGGGTCGAGTATGAACGGAATTCGGGACTAAAATTTTTTTCTCTCTTTCTCAGCCTATCTCATTCCGCTTTGGATAGGAATATTGCCGGAAAGAGGTTTTTTAGTCTTTTGAATTTTTTTGTCATTTTTTTCAGAATTTTCTTGCCGGGGTCCAGTATCAGCGGAATTTGGGCCTAAAATTTTTTTCTCCCTTTCTCGGCCTATCTCATCCCGTTTTGGCTAGAAATATTGCCTGAAAGAGGTTTTTAAATTTTTTGCTATTTTTATCGGAATTTTCTTAATTGTGTCGAGTGTGAACGGAATTCGGGACTAAAATTTTTTTCTCTCTTTCTCGGCCTATCTCATCCTGTTTTGGCTAGGAATAATGCCGAAAAGCGGTTTTTTAATTTTTTGAATTTTTTTGCTATTTTTTTCGGAATTTTCTTGCCGGGATTCAGTATGAGCGGAATTCGGCCCTATGATTTTTTTCTCCCTTTCTCGGCCTATCTCATTCCGTTTCGGCTAAAAATAATGCCGAAAGTGGTTTTTGAAATTTTTTGCAATTTTTTTCGGAATTTTCTGAACAGGGTCGAGTACGAACGGAATTCAGGACTAAAATTTTTATTTCTTTTTCCCGGCCTCTCTCATCCCGTTTTGGCTAGGAATAATACCGGTATGAGGTTTTTTAATTTTTCGAATTTTTTTGCAATTGTTTTCAGAATTTTCTGGCCGGGGTCCAGTATGATTGGAATTGGGGCTTAAAATTTTTTTCTCCCTTTCTCGTCCTATCTCATCCCGTTTCAGCTAAAAATAATGCCAGAAAGTGGTTATTTATAATTTTGAATTTTTTTGCTACTTTTTTCGCAAATTTCTTAACCGGGTCGAGTATGAACAGAATTCGGGAGTAAAATTTTTGTCTTCGTTTCATTGCCTATCTCATCCCGTTTTGGCAAGGAATAATCCTGGAAAGAGGTTTTTTAATTTTTCGAATTTTTTTGCTATTTTTTTTGGGAATATTCTTGCCTGGGTCCAGTATGAATTGAATTGGGGCCTAAATTTTTTTTCTCCCTTTCATGGCCTATCTCATCCCGTTTTGGCTAAAAATAATGACGGAAAGCTTTTTTTAAAATTTTTTCAATTTTTTTGCTATTTTTTTCAGAATTTTCTTGCCGGGGTCGAGTATGAACGGAATTCGGGGCTAAAATTTTTTTCTCCCTTTCTCGGCCTATCTCATGCCGTGTTGGCTAGAAATATTGCCTGAAAGAGGTTTCTTAATTTTTTGAATTTTTTTGCTATTTTTTTTGGAATATTCTTGCTGGAGTCGAGTATGTACGGAATTCGGGACTAAAATTTTTTTCTCCCTTTCTCGGCCTATCTCATCCGGTTTTGGCAAGAAATATTGCCTAAAAGAGGTTTTTTAATTTTTTGAATATTTTTGCTATTTTTTTTGGAATTTTCTTGCCGGGGTCGAGTATGAACGGAATTCCGGAGTAAAATTATTTTCTCCCTTTCTTGGCCTATCTCATCCTGTTTTGGCTAAAAATAATGCCGAAAAGAGGTTTTTTAAATTTTTTGCAATTTTTTTCCGAATTTTCTTAACCGAGTCGACTATGAACGGAATTCGGGACTAAAATTTTTGTCTTCGTTTCCTGGCCTATCTTATCCCGTTTTGGCTAGGAATAATGATGGAAAGGGGTTTTTTAATTTTTCGAATTTTTTTGCAATTTTTTTCGAAATTTTCTTGCACGGGTCCAGTATGAATGGAACTGGGGCCTAAAATTTTTTTTCTCCCCTACTCGGCCTATCTCATCCCGTTTTAGCTAAAAGTAATGCCGGAAAGAGATTTTTTATAATTTTGAATTTTTTTGCTATTTTTTTTCGTAATTTTCTTAACCGGGTCGAGTATGAACGGAATTCGGGACTAAGGTTTTTTTCACTCTTTCTCGGCCTATCTCGTCCCGTTTTGGCTAAAAATAATGCCGGAAAGAGGTTTTTTAAATTTTTTGAAATTTTTTGCTATTTTTTTCAGAATTTTCTTGCCGGGGTCGTGTACGATCGGAATTCGGGTCTAAAATTTTTTTCTCCCTTTCTCGGCCTATGTCATCCCGTTTTGTCTAAAAATATTGCTGGAAAGAGGGTTTTTAGATTTTTTGAATTTTTTTGCTACTTTTTTCAGAATTTTCTTACCGGGGTCCAGTACAAGCGGAATTCAGGCCTAAAATTTTTTTCTCCCTTTCTCAGCCTATGTCATCCCGTTTGGGCTAGAAATATTGCCTGAAAGAGGTTTTTTAATTTTTAGAATTTTTTTGCTATTTTTTTTGGAATTTTCTTGCTGGGTTCGTGTAATTCGGGACTAAAATTTTTGTCTCCATTTCTCGGCCTATCTCATCCCATTTTGGCTAAAAATATTACCGCAAAGAGGTTTTTTATAATTTTCAATTTTTTTACTCTTCTTTTTCGGAATTTTCTTAACCGGGTCGACTATGAACGGAATTCGGGACTAAAATTTTTGTCTTTGTTGCCTGGCGTATCTCATCCCATTTTAGCTAAAAATAATGCCGGAAAGAGGTTTTTTATAATTTTGAATTTTTTTGCTATTTTTTTCGCAATTTACGTAACCGGGTCAAGTACGAACGAAATTCGGGCCTAAAATTTTTTTCTCCCTTTCGCGACCTATCTCATCCCGTTTTGGCTAGAAATATTGCCTGAAAGAGGTTTTTTAATTTTTTGAATTTGCTTGCTATTTTTTTTGGAATTTTCTTTTTGGGGTCATGTAATTCGGGACTAAAATTTTTTTCTCCATTTCTCGGCCTATCTCATCCCGTTTTGGCTAAAAATATTGCCACAAAGAGGTTTTGTTTTTATAATTTTGAATTTTTTTGCTATTTTTTTTCTCAATTTTCTTAACCGGGTCAAGTACGAACGAAATTCGGGCCTAAAATTTTTTTCTCCCTTTCTTGGCCCTACTTATCCCGTTTTAGCTAAAAGTTTTGCCGGAAAGAGATTTTTTATAATTTTGAATTTTTTTGCTATTTTTTTCGCAATTTTCTTATCCGAGTCAAGTATGAACGAAATTCAGGCCTAAAATTTTTTTCTCCCTTTCCCAGCCTATCTCATCCCGTTTTGGCTAGAAATATTGCCTGAAAGAGGTTTTTTAGTTTTTTGAATTTTTTTGCTATTTTTTTTGGAATTTTCTTTCTGGGGTCATGTAATTCGGGACTAAAATTTTTTTCTCCATTTCTCGGCCTATCTCATCCCGTTTTGGCTAAAAATATTGCCACAAAGAGGTTTTTTTTTTATAATTTTGAATTTTTTTGCTATTTTTTTTCTCAATTTTCTTAACCGGGTCAAGTACGAACGAAATTCGGGCCTAAAATTTTTTTCTCCCTTTCGCGACCTATCTCATCCCGTTTTGGCTAGAAATATTGCCTGAAAGAGGTTTTTTAATTTTTTGAATTTGCTTCCTATTTTTTTTGGAATTTTCTTTCTGGGGTCATGTAATTCGGGACTAAAATTTTGTTCTCCATTTCTCGGCCTATCTCATCCCGTTTTGGCTAAAAATATTGCCACAAAGAGGTTTTTTTTATAATTTTGAATTTTTTTGCTATTTTTTTTCTCAATTTTCTTAACCGGGTCAAGTACGAACGAAATTCGGGCCTAAAATTTTTTTCTCCCTTTCTTGGCCCTACTTATCTCGTTTTAGCTAAAAGTTTTGCCGGAAAGAGTTTTTTTGTAATTTTGAATTTTTTTGCTATTTTTTTTGAAATTTTCTTATCCGAGTCAAGTATGAACGAAATTCAGGCCTAAAATTTTTTTCTCCCTTTCCCGGCCTATCTCATCCCGTTTTGGCTAGAAATATTGCCTGAAAGAGGTTTTTTAGTTTTTTGAATTTTTTTGCTATTTTTTTTGGAATTTTCTTGCTGGGGTCGTGTAATTCGGGAGTAAAATTTTTTTCTCCATTTCTCGGCCTATCTCGTCCATTTTGGCTAAAAATATTACCGCAAAGGGGTTTTTTATAATTTTGAATTTTTTTGCTCCTTTTTCTCGGAATTTTCTTAACCGGGTCGAGTATGAACGAAATTAGGCACTAAATTTTTTTTTTCTCTTTCTTGGCCTATCTCATCCCGTTTTGGATAGGAATATTGCCGGAAAGAGGTTTTTTAATTTTTTGAATTTTTTTGCTATTTTTTTCAGAATTTTCTTGCCGGGGTCCAGTATCAGCGGAATTCGGGCCTAAAATTTTTTTTTCCCTTTCCCGGCCTATCTCATCCCGTTTTGGAATTTTCTTGCCGGGGACGAGTATAAATGGAATTCGGGTCTAAAACTTTTTTCTCGCTTTCTCGGCCTATCTCATTCCGTTTTGGCTAAAAATAATGCCGAAAAGAGGTTTTTTTATGATTTTTGAATTTTTTTGCTATTTTTTTTGGAATTTTCTTGCCGGGGTCGAGTATGAACGGAATTCGGGACTAAAACTTTTTTCTCAATTCTCGGCCTATCTCATCCCGTTTTGGCTAAAAATAATGCCGGAAAGAGGTTTTTTAAATTTTTTGAAATTTTTTGCAATTTTTTTCCGAATTTTCTTAACCGGGTCGACTATGAACGGAATTCGGGACTAAAATTTTTGTCATCGTTTCCTGGCCTATCTTATCCCCGTTTTGGCTAGGAATAATGATGGAAAGGGGTTTTTTAATTTTTCGAATTTTTTTGCAATTTTTTTCAAAATTTTCTTGCACGGGTCCAGTATGAATGGAATTGGGGCCTAAAATTTTTTTTCTCCCCTACTCGGCCTATCTCATCCCGTTTTAGCTAAAAGTAATGCCGGAAAGAGATTTTTTATAATTTTGAATTTTTTTGCTATTTTTTTTCGCAATTTTCTTAACCGGGTAGAGTATGAACGGAATTCGGGACTAAGGTTTTTTTCACTCTTTCTCGGCCTATCTCATCCCTTTTTAGCTAAAAATACTGCCGGAAAGACGTTTTTTATAATTTTGAAATTTTTTGCTATTTTTTTCGCAATTTTCTTAACCGGGTCGAGTACGAACGGGATTCGGGCCTAAAATTTTTTCTCCCTTTCTCAGCCAATCTCGTCCCGTTTTGGCTAAAAATAATGCCGGAAAGAGGTTTTTTAAATTTTTTGCTATTTTTTTCAGAATTTTCTTGCCGGGGTCGTGTACGATCGGAATTCGGGTCTAAAATTTTTTTCTCCATTTCTCGGCCTATGTCATCCCGTTTTGTCTTAAAATATTGCTGGAAAGAGGTTTTTTAGATTTTTTGAATTTTTTTGCTACTTTTTTCGGAATTTCTTACCGGGGTCCAGTACAAGCGGAATTCAGGCCTAAAATTTTTTTCTCCCTCTCTCAGCCTATGTCATCCCGTTTGGGCTAGAAATATTGCCTGAAAGAGGTTTTTTAATTTTTTCAATTTTTTTGCTATTTTTTTTGGAATTTTCTTGCTAGGGTCGTGTAATTCGGGACTAAAATTTTTGTCTCCATTTCTCGGCCTATCTCATCCCATTTTGGCTAAAAATATTACCGCAAAGAGGTTTTTTATAATTTTCAATTTTTTTGCTCTTCTTTTTCGGAATTTTCTTAAACGGGTCGACTATGAACGGAATTCGGGACTAAAATTTTTGTCTTTGTTGCCTGGCGTATCTCATCCCATTTTAGCTAAAAATAATGCCGGAAAGAGGTTTTTTATAATTTTGAATTTTTTTGCTATTTTTTTCGCAATTTTCGTAACCGGGTCAAGTACGAACGAAATTCGGGCCTAAAATTTTTTTCTCCCTTTCGCGACCTATCTCATCCCGTTTTGGCTAGAAATATTGCCTGAAAGTGGTTTTTTAGTTTTTTGAATTTGCTTGCTATTGTTTTTGGAATTTTCTTTCTGGGGTCATGTAATTCGGGACTAAAATTTTTTTCTCCATTTCTCGGCCTATCTCATCCTGTTTTGGCTAAAAATATTGCCGCAAAGAGGTTTTTTTTTTATAATTTTGAATTTTTTTGCTATTTTTTTTTCTCAATTTTCTTAACCGGGTCAAGTACGAACGAAATTCGGGCCTAAAATTTTTTTCTCCCTTTCTTGGCCTATCTCATCCCGTTTTAGCTAAAAGTTTTGCCGGAAAGAGATTTTTTATAATTTTGAATTTTTTTGCTATTTTTTTCGCAATTTTCTTAACCGGGTCGAGAATGAAAGGAATTCGGGAGTAAAGTTTTTTTTTTCTCTTTCTCGGTCTATCTCATCCCGTTTTAGCTAAAAATAATGCCCGAAAGTGGTTTTTTATAATTTTGAATTTTTTTGCTATTTTTTTCGCAATTTTCTTATCCGAGTCAAGTATGAACGAAATTCAAGCCTAAAATTTTTTTCTCCCTTTCCCGGCCTATCTCATCCCGTTTTGGCTAGAAATATTGCCTGAAAAAGGTTTTTTAGTTTTTTGAATTTTCTTGCTGGGGTCGTGTAATTCGGGAGTAAAATTTTTTTCTCCATTTCTCGGCCTGTCTCATCCATTTTGGCTAAAAATATTACCGCAAAGGGGTTTTTTATAATTTTGAATTTTTTTGCTCCTTTTTCTCGGAATTTTCTTAACCGGGTCGAGTACGAACGAAATTAGGCACTAAATTTTTTTTTTCTCTTTCTTGGCCTATCTCGTCCCGTTTTGGATAGGAATATTGCCGGAAAGAGGTTTTTTAATTTTTTGAATTTTTTTTCTATTTTTTTCAGAATTTTCTTGCCGGGGTCTAGTATCAGCGGAATTCGGGCCTAAAATTTTTTTCTCCCTTTCCCGGCCTATCTCATCCCGTTTTGGAATTTTCTTGCCGGGGTCGAGTATAAATGGAATTCGGGTCTAAAACTTTTTTCTCGCTTTCTCGGCCTATCTCATCCCGTTTTGGCTAAAAATAATGCCGAAAAGAGGTTTTTTATGATTTTTGAATTTTTTTGCTATCTTTTTTGGAATTTTCTTGCCGGGGTCGAGTATGAACGGAATTCGGGACTAAAACTTTTTTCTCAATTCTCGGCCTATCTCATCCCGTTTGGGCTAAAAATAATGCCAAAAAGAGGTTTTTTTAAGATTTTTGAATTTTTTTGCTATTTTTTTTGGAATTTTCTTGCCGAGGTCGAGTATCAACGGAATTCGGGCGTAAAATTTTTTTCTCCCTATCTCGGCCTATCTCATCCCGTTTTAGCTAAAAATAATGCGGAAAGGGGTTTTTTATAATTTTGAATTTTTATGCAATTTATTTCGGAATTTTATTGCCCGAGTCTAGTACGAATAGAATTCAGGAATAACGTTTTGTTCTCTCTTTCTCGACCTTTCTCATCCCGTTTTGGTAAAGATATTGCATGAAAGAGGTTTTTTTATTTTTTGAATTTTTTTGCTATTTTTTTTGGAATTTTCTTTCTGGGGTCGAGTATGAATGGAATTCGGGACCAAAATTTTTTTCTCCCTTTCTCTGCCTATCTCATCCCGTTTTGGCTAAAAATAATGCCGGAAAGGGGTTTTTTAAGTTTTTTGAATTTTTTTGCTATTTTTTTGCTATTTTCTTGCCGGGGTCGAGTATGAACGGAATTCTGGACTAAAATTTTTTTCTCCCTTTCTCGGCCTATCTCATCCCGTTTTGGCCAAAAATAATGCCGGAAAGAGGTTTTTTTTTAATTTTTAGAATTTTTTTGCTATTTTTTTCAAAATTTTCTTGCCGGGGCCCAGTGGAAGCGGAATTCGGGTCTAAAATTTCTTTCTCCATTTCTCGGCCTATCACATCCCGTTTTGGCTAGAAATATTTTCTGAAATTGGTTTTTTAATTTTTTGAACTTTTTTGCTTTTTTTTTCGTAATTTTCATGCCCGGGTCGAGCTGGAACGGAACTCAGGACTAATTTTTTTTTCCCTTTCTCGGCCTATCTCATCCCGTTTTGGCTGGAAATATTGCCTGAAAGAGGTTTTTTAGTTTTTTGAATTTTTTTGCTATTTTTTTTGGAATTTTCATGCCGGGGTCGTGTACGAACGGAATTCGGGTCTAAAATTTTTTGCTCCCTTTCTCAGCCTATGTCATCCCGTTTTGGCTAAAAATATTGCTGGAAAGAGGTTTTTTAGATTTTTTTGAATTTTTTTGTAATTTTTTTGGGAATTTTCTTAGCGGGGTCCAGTACAAGCAGAATTCAGGCATAAAATTTTTTTCTCCCTTTCTCAGCCTATCTCATCCCGTTTTGGCTAGAAATATTGCCTGAAATAGGTTTTTTAATTTTTTGAATTTTTTGCTATTTTTTTCAGAATTTTCTTAACCGGGTCGAGTATGAACGGAATTCGGGACTAAATTTTTTTTCTCCCTTTCCCTGCCTCTCTCAGCCCGTTTTGGCTAGAAATATTTCCTGAAAGAGGTTTTTTAATTTTTTGAATTTTTTTGCTATTTTTTTTGGAATTTTCTTTCTGGGGTCGAGTATGAACGGAATTCAGGACCAAAATTTTTTTCTCCCTTTCTCTGCCTATCTCATCCCGTTTTGGCTAAAAAAAATGCCGGAAAGGGGTTTTTTTATGTTTTTAGAATTTTTTTGCTATTTTTTTGCTATTTTCTTGCCGGGGTCGAGTATGAACGGAATTCTGGACTAAAATTTTTTTCTCCCTTTCTCGGCCTATCACATCCCGTTTTGGCTAGAAATATTTTCTGAAATTGGTTTTTTAATTTTTTGAACTTTTTTGCTATTTTTTTCGTAATTTTCATGCCCGGGTCGAGCTTGAACGGAACTCAGGACTAATTTTTTTGTCCCTTTCTCGGCCTATCTCATCCAGTTTTTGCCTGGGAATAATGCCGGAAAAAGGCTTTTTTATTTTATTTTTTAATTTTTTGCTATTTTTTTCGGAATTTTCTTACCGGGGTCCAGTATCAGCGGAATTCGGGCCTAAAATTTTTTTTTCCCTTTCCCGGCCTATCTCATCCCGTTTTGGCTGGAAATATTGCCTGATAGAGGTTTTTTAATTATTTGAATTTTTTTGCTATTTTTTTTGGAATTTTCTTGCCGGGGTCGAGTATGAACTGTATTCGGGGCTAAAACTTTTTTCTCGCTTTCTCGGCCTATCTCATCCCGTTTTGGATAAAAATAATGCCGAAAAGAGGTTTTTTAAGATATTTGAATTTTGTTGCTATTTTTTTTGGAATTTTCTTGCCGGGGTCGATTTATGGACGGAATTCGGGCCTAAAATTTTTTTCTCCCTATCTCGGCCTATCTCATCCCGTTTTAGCTAAAAATAATGCCGCAAAGGGGTTTTTTATAATTGTAAATTTTTTTGCAATTTTCTTGCCAGGGTCTAGAATGAGCGGAAATCGGGCCAGAAATTTTTTTCTCTCTTTCTCGGCTGACCTTATCCCTTTTTGGCATGAAATATTGCCTGAAAGAGGTATTTTATTTTTTTGAGTTTTTTTCTATTTTTTTCGGAATTTTCTTGCCTTGGTCGAGTATGAACGGAATTCGGGACTAAAATATTTTTCTCCCTTTCTTAGCCTATCTCATTCCGTTTTGGCTAGAAATATTTCCTGAAATAGGTTTTTTAATTTTTTCAATTTTTTTGCTATTTTTTTCGGAATTTTTTTTCCCGGGTCGAGCTTGAACGGAATTCAGGACTAATTTTTTTTTTCTCTTTCTTGGCCTATCTCATCCCGTTTCGGCTAGGAATAATGCCGAAAAGTGGCTTTTTGATTTTTTGAATTTCTTTGCTATTTTTTTCGAAATTTTACTGCCCGGGTCGACTATGAACGGAATTCGGGACTAAAATTTTTTTTTCCCCTTCTCGGCCTATCCCATCCAGTTTTGCTTGGGAATAATGCTAGAAAGAGGTTTTTTATTTTTTTATTTAATTTTTTTGCTATTTTTTTCGAAATTTTCTTTCCGGGGTCCAGTATGAGCGGAATTCGGGCCTAAAATTTTTTTCTCCCTTTCTCATCCTATATCATCCTGTTTCTGATAGGAATATTGCCGGAAAGAGGTTTTTAATTTTTTGAATTTTTTTGCTATTTTTTTCGGAATTTTCTTGCCGGGGTCCAGTATCAGCGGAATTCGGGCCTAAAATTTTTTTCTCCCTTTCCTGGCCTATCTGATCCCGTTTTGGCTAGAAATATTGCCTGAAACATGTTTTTTTAGTTTTCTGAATTTTTTTGCTATTTTTTTTTGGAATTTTCTTGCCGGGGTCGAGTATGAACAGGATTCGGGACTAAAACTTTTTTCTCCCTTTCTCGGCCTATCTCATCCCGTTTTGGCTAGAAATATCGCCTGAAACAGGTTTTTTAATTTTTTGAATTTTTTTCTATTTTTTTCGTAATTTTCTCTCTAGGGTCGAGTATGAAAGGAAGTCGGGGCTAAAATTTTTTTCGCCCTTTCTTGGCCTATCTCATCCCGTTTCAGTTAAAAGTACTGCCGGAAAGAGATTTTTTATAATTTTGAATTTTTTTGCTATTTTTTTCGCAATTTACTTAACCGTGTCGGTTAGGAACGGAATTCGGGACTAAAGTTCTTTTTTCTCTTTCTCGGCCTATCTCATGCCGTTTTAGCTAAAAATAATGCCAGAAAGAGGTTTTTTAATTTTTTGAATTTTTTCGTTATTTTTTTCGGAATTTTCTTGCCGGGGTCCAGTATCAGCGGAATTCGGGCCTAAAATTTTTTTCTCCCTTTCCCGGCCTATCTCATTCCGTTCTGGCTAGAAATATTTCCTGAAAGAGGTTTTTTAATTTTTTGAATTTTTTGCTATTTTTTTTTGGAATTTTCTTGCCGGGGTTGAGTATGAACGGAATTCGGGGCTAAAACTTTTTTCTCCCTTTCTCGGCCTATCTCATCCCGTTTTGGCTTAAAATAACGCCGAAAAGAGGTTTTTTAAGTTTTTTGAATATTTTTGCTATTTTTTTTGAAATTTTCTTGCCGGGGTCGAGTATGAACGAAATTCGGGACTAAAATTTTTTTCTCCCTTTCTCAGCGTATCTCATCCCGTTTTGGCTAAAAATAATGCCAGAAAGAGGGTTTTTAAATTTTTTTGAAAATTTTTGCAATTTTATTCCGAATTTTCTTAACCGGGTCGACTATGAACGGAATTCGGGACTAAAATTTTTGTCTTTGTTTCCTAGCCTATCTCATCCCGTTTTGGTTACGAATAATGCTGGAAAGAGGTTTTTTAATTTTTCGAATTTTTTTGCAATTTTTTTCGAAATTTTCTTGTGCGGGTCCAGTATCAATGGAATTGGGGCCTAAAATTTTTTTCTCCCTTACTCGGCCTATCTCATCCCGTTTTAGCAAAAAGTAATGCCGGAAAGAGATTTTTTATAATTTTTAATTTTTTTGCTATTTTTTTCGCAATTTTCTTATCCGGGTCGAGTAGGAACGAAATTCGGGACTAAAGTTTTTTTCACTCTTTCTCGGCCTATCTCATCCCGTTTTAGCTAAAAATAATGCCAGAAAGAGGTTTTTTATAATTTTGAATTTTTTTGCTATTTTTTTCGCAATTTTCTTAACCGGGTCGAGTACGAACGGAATTCGGGCCTAAAATTTTTTTCTCCCTTTCCCGGCCTATCTCATCCCGTTTTGGCTAGAAATATTGCCTGAAAGAGGTTTTTTAGTTTTTTGAATTTTTTTGCTATTTTTTTTGGAAGTTTCTTGCTAGGGTCGTGTACGAACGGAATTCGGGTCTAAAATTTTTTTCTCCCTTTCTCGGCCAATGTCATCCTGTTTTGGCAAAAAATATTGCTGGAAAGGGGTTTTTTAGATTTTTTGAATTTTTTTGCTATTTTTTTCGGAATTTTCATACCGGGGTCCAGTACAAGCGGAATTCAGGCCTAAATTTTTTTTCTCCCTTTCTCAACCTATCTCATCCCGTTTGGGCTAGAAATATTGCCTGAAAGAGGTTTTTTAATTTTTTGAATTTTTTTGCTATTTTTTTTGGAATTTTCTTGCTGGGGTCGTGTAATTCGAGACTAGAATTTTTTTTTCCATTTCTCAGCCTATCTCATCCCGTTTTGGCTAAAAATATTGCCGCAGAGAGGTTTTTTATAATTTTCAATTTTTTTGCTCTTTTTTTTCGGAATTTTCTTAACAGGGTCGAGTATGAACGGAATTCGGCACCAAATTTTTTTTTTTCTCTTTCTAGGCCTATCTTATCCCGTTTTGAATAGGAATATTGCCGGAAAGTGGTTTTTTAATTTTTTGAATTTTTTTGCTATTTTTTTCAGAATTTTCTTGCCGGGGTCCAGTATCAGCGGAATTTGGGCCTAAAATTTTTTTCTCCCTTTCCGGCCTATCTCATCCCGTTTTGCCTAAAAATAATGCCGGAAAGAGGTTTTTTAAATTTTTTGAAATTTTTTACAATTTTTTTTCTTAATTTTCTTAACCGGGTCGAGTATGAACGGAATTCGGGACTAAAATTTTTATCTCTTTTTCCCGGCCTATCTCATCCCGTTTTGGCAAGGAAGAACACTGGTTAGAGGTTTTTTAATTTTTCGAATTTTTTTGCGATTTTTTTCGGAATTTTCTTGCCGGGGTCCAGTATGAATGGAATTGGGGCTTAAAATTCTTTTCTCCCTTTCTCGGCCTATCTCATTCCGTTTCAGTTAAAAACAATGCCGGAAAGAGGTTATTTATAATTCTGAATTTTTTTGCCATATTTTTCACAATTTTCTTAAACGGGTCGAGTATGAACAGAATTTGGAACTAAAATTTTTGTCTTTGTTTCCTAGCTTATCTCATCCCTTTTTGGCAAGGAATAATGCTGGAAAGAGGTTTTTTAATTTTTCGAATTTTTTTGCTATTTTTTTTGGGAATTTTCTTGCCGGGGTCCAGTATGAATGGAATTGGGGCCTAAAATTTTTTTGTCCCTTTCTTGGCCTATCTCATCCCGTTTTGGCTAAAAATAATGCCGGAAAGAGGTTTTTTAAATTTTTTGAATTTTTTTGCTATTTTTTTCAGAATTTTGTTGCCGGGGTCGAGTATGAACGGAATTCGGGGCTAAAATTTTTTTCTCCCTTTCTCGGCCTATCTCATCCCGTTTTGGCTAGAAATATTGCCTGAAAGAGGTTTTTTAATTTTTTGAATTTTTTTGCTACTTTTTTGGAATATTCTTGCCAGAGTAGTGTATGAACGGAATTCGGGACTAAAATTTTTTTCTCCCTTTCTCGGCCTATCTCATCCGGTTTTGGCTAGAAATATTGCTTGAAATGGGTTTTTTATTTTTTTGAATTTTTTTGCTATTTTTTTGGGAATTTTCTGGCCGGGGTCGAGTATGAACGGAATTCGGGACTAAAATTTTTTTCTCCCTTTCTCGGCCTATCTCATCCCGTTTTGGCTAAAAATAATGTTGGAAAGAGGGTTATTAAATTTTTTGAAAATTTTTGCAATTTTATTCCAAATTTTCAAAACCGGGTCGACTATGAACGGAATTTGGGACTAAAATTTTTGTCTTTGTTTCCTAGCCTATCTCATCCCGTTTTGGCTAGGAATAATGCTGGAAAGAGGTTTTTTAATTTTTTCGAATTTTTTTGCAATTTTTTTCGGAATTTTCTTGCCGTGGTCCAGTATGAATGGAATTGGGGCTTAAAATTTTTATCACCCTTTCTCGGCCAATCTCATCCCGTTTCAGCTAAAAATAATGCCAGAAAGAGGTTATTTATAATTTTGAATTTTCTTGCTATTTTTTTCGCAATTTTCTTAACCGGGTTGAGTGTGAACAGAATTCGGGACTAAAATTTTTATCTTTGTTTCCTGGCCTATCTCATCCCTTTTGGCTAGGAATAATGCTGGAAAGAGGTTTTTTAATTTTTCGAATTTTTTTGCTATTTTTTTTGGAAATTTTCTTGCCGGGGTCCACTATGAATGGAATTGGGGCCTAAAATTTTTTTCTCCCTTTCTCGGCCTATCTCATCCCGTTCTGGCTAAAAATAATGCCGGAAAGAGGTTTTTTAAATTTTTTGAATTTTTTGCTATTTTTTTCAGAAATTTTCTTGCCGGGGTCGAGTATGAACGGAATTCGGGGCGAAAATTTTTTTCACCCTTTCTCGGCCTATCTCATCCCGTTTTGGCTAGAAATATTGCCTGAAATAGGTTTTTTAATTTTTTGAATTTTTTCGCTATTTTTTTTGGAATTTTCTTTCCGGGGTCGAGAATGAACGGAATTGGGGCCTAAATTTTTTTTCTCCCTTTCTCCTCCTATCTCACCCCGTTTTAGGTAGAAATAATGCCGAAAAGATGTTTTTTATATTTTTGAATTTTTTTGCTATTTTTTTCAGAATTTTCTTAACCGGTTCGAGTATGAACGGAATTCGGGACTAAATTTTTTTTCTCCCTTTCTTGGCCTATCTCATTCCGTTTTGGCTAGAAATATTGCATGAAAAAGGTTTTTTTAATTTTTTGAATTTTTTTGCTATTTTTTTTGGAATATTCTTGCCGGTGTCAAGTATGAACGGAATTCGGGAGTAAATTTTTTTCACCCTTTCTCGGCCTATCTCATCCCGTTTTGGCTAGAAATATTGCCTGAAAGAGGTTTTTTAATTTTTTGAATTTTTTTGCTATTTTTTTTGGAATTTTCTGGCCAGGGTCGAGTATGAACGGAATTCGGGACTAAAATTTTTTTCTCCCTTTCTCGGCCTATCTCATCCCGTTTTGGCTAAAAATAATGCCGGAAAGAGGGTTTTTAAATTTTTTGAAATTTTTTGCAATTTTATTCCGAATTTTCTTAACCGGGTCGACTATGAACGGAATTCGGGACTAAAATTTTTTCTTTGTTTCCTAGCCTATCTCATCCCGTTTTGGATTGGAATAATGCTGGAAAGAGGTTTCTTAATTTTTCGAATTTTTTTGCAATTTTTTTCGAAATTTTCTTGTGCAGGTCCAGTATGAATGGAATTGGGGCCTAAAATTTTTTTCTCCCTTACTCGGCCTATTTCATCCCGTTTTAGCTAAAAGTAATGCAGGAAAGAGATTTTTTATAATTTTGAATTTTTTTGCTATTTTTTTCGCAATTTTCTTAACCGGGTCGACTATGAACAGAATTCGGGACTAAAGCTTTTTTCACTCTTTCTCGGTCAATCTCATCCCGTTTTAGCTAAAAATAATGCCGGAAAGAGGTTTTTTATAATTTTTAATTTTTTTGCTTTTTTTTTCGCAATTTTATTAACCGGGTCGAGTATGAACGGAATTCGGGACTAAAATTCGGGACTAAAGTTTTTTTCACTCTTTCTCAGCCTATCTCATCCCGTTTTTAGCTAAAAATAATGCCGGAAAGAGGTTTTTTATAATTTTGAATTTTTTTGCTATTTTTTTCGTAATTTTCTTAACCGGGTCGAGTACGAACGGAATTCGGGCCTAAATTTTTTTCTTCCTTTCCCGGCCTATCTCATCCCGTTTTGGCTAGAAATATTGCTTGAAAGAGGTTTTTTAGTTTTTTGAATTTTTTTGCTATTTTTTTTGGAATTTTCTTGCCGGGGTCGTGTACAAACGGAATTCGAGTCTAAAATTTTTTTCTCCCTTTCTTAGCCTATGTCATCCCGTTTTGGCTAAAAATATTGCTGAAAAGAGGTTTTATAGATTTTTTTGAATTTTTCTGCAATTTTTTTTGGAATTTTCTTACCGGGGTCCAGTACCAGCGGAATTCAGGCAAAAATTTTTTTTCTCCCTTTCTCAGCCTATCTCATCCCGTTTTGGCTGGAAATATTGCCTGAAAGAGGTTTTTAAGTTTTTTGAATTTTTTTGCCATTTTATTCCGAATTTTCTTAACCGGGTCGACTATGAATGGAATTCGGGACTAAAATTTTTATCTTTGTTTCCTAGCTTATCTCATCCCGTTTTGGATTGGAATAATGCTGGAAAGAGGTTTTTTAATTTTTCGAATTCTTTTGCAATTTTTTTTGAAATTTTCTTGTGCGGGTCCAGTATGAATGGAATTGGGGCCTAAAATTTTTTTCTCCCTTACTTGGACTATTTCATCACGTTGTAGCTAAAAGTAATGCCGGAAATAGATTTTTTATAATTTTGAATTTTTTTGTTATTTTTTTCGCAATTTTATTAACCTGGTCGAGTATGAACGGAATTCGGGACTAAAGTTTTTTTCCCTCTTTCTCAGCCTATCTCATCCCGTTTTAGCTAAAAATAATGCCGGAAAGAGGTTTTTTATAATTTTGAATTTTTTTGCTATTTTTTTTCGCAATTTTCTTAACCGGGGTTCGAGTACGAACGGAATTCGGGCCTAAATTTTTTTTCTCCCTTTCCCGGCCTATCTCATCCCGTTTTGGCTAGAAATATTGCGTGAAAGAGGGTTTTTTAGTTTTTTGAATTTTTTTGCTATTTTTTTTGGAATTTTCTTGCCGGGGTCGTGTACGAACGGAATTCGGGTCTAAAATTTTTTTTCTCCCTTTCTCAGCCTATGTCATCCCGTTTTGGCTAAAAATATTGCTGGAAAGAGATTTTTTAGATTTTTTTGAATTTTTCTGCAATTTTTTTCAGAATTTTCTTACCGGGGGTCCGAGTACCAGCGGAATTCAGGCATAAAATTTTTTTCTCCCTTTCTCAGCCTATCTCATCCCGTTTTGGCTAGAAATATTGCCTGAAAGAGGTTTTTTAGTTTTTTGAATTTTTTTGCTATTTTTTTTGGAATTTTCTTGCCGGGGTCGTGTACGAACGGAATTCGGGGTCTAAAATTTTTTTCTCCCTTTTTCAGCCTATGTCATCCCGTTTTGGCTAAAAATATTGCTGGAAAGAGGGTTTTTTTCGATTTTTTTGCAATTTTTTTGGGAATTTTCTTACCGGGGTCCAGTACAAGCGGAATTCAGGCATAAAATTTTTTTCTCCCTTTCTCAGCTTATCTCATCACGTTTTGGCTAGAAATATTGCCTGAAATGGGTTTTTTAATTTTTTGAATTTTTTCGCAAATTTTTTCGGAATTTTATTGCCGGGGGTCGAGAATGAACGGAATTGGGGCCTAAACTTTTTTCTCCCTTTCTCCTCCTATCTCATCTCGTTTTAGGTAGAAATAATGCCGGAAAGATGTTTTTTATAATTTTGAATTTTTTTGCTATTTTTTTCATAATTTTCTTAACCGGGTCTGAGTATGAACGGAATTCGGGACTAAATTTTTTTTCCCTTTCTCGGCCTATCTCATTCCGTTTTGGCTAGAAATATTGCATGAAAAAGGTTTTCTAATTTTTTGAATTTTTTTGTATTTTTTTTGGAATATTCTTGCCGGAGTCGAGTATGAACGGAATTCGGGACTAAAATTTTTTTCTCCCTTTCTCGGCCTATCTCATCCAATTTTGGCTAGAAATATTGCCTGAAAGAGGTTGTTTAATTTTTTGAATTTTTTTGCTATTTTTTTTGGAATTTTCTGGCTGGGGGTCGAGTATGAACGGAATTCGGGACTAAAATTTTTTTCTCCCTTTCTCGGCCTATCTCATCCCGTTTTGGCTAAAAATAATGCCGGAAAGAGGGTTTTTATGTTTTTTTAAATATTTTGCAATTTTTTTTCCGAATTTTCTTAACCAGGTCGACTATGAACGGAATTCAGGACTAAAATTTTTTCTTTGTTTCCAGCCCTATCTCATCCCGTTTTGGATTGGAATAATGCTGTAAAGAGGTTTCTTCATTTTTCGAATTTTTTTGCAATTGTTTTCGAAATTTTCTTGTGCGGGTCCAGTATGAATGGAATTGGGGCCTAAAATTTTTTTCTCCCTTACTCGGCCTATATCATCCCGTTTTAGCTGAAAGTAATGCCAGAAAGAGATTTTTTATAATTTTGAATTTTTTTGCTATTTTTTCGCAATTTTCTTAACCTGGTCGAGTATGAACGGAATTCGGGACTAAAGTTTTTTTCACTCTTTCTCGCCTATCTCATCCCGTTTTAGCTAAAAATAATGCCGGAAAGAGGTTTTTTTTATAATTTTGAATTTTTTTGCTATTTTTTTCAGAATTTTCTTAACCGTGTCGAGTATGAACAGAATTCGGGACTAAATTTTTTTTCTCCCTTTCTCGGCCTATCTCATCCCGTTTAGGCTAGAAATATTGCATGAAAGAGGTTTTTTAGTTTTTTGAATTTTTTTGCTATTTTTTTTGGAATATTCTTTCCGGAGTCGAGTATGAACAGAATTCGGGGCTAAATTTTTTTTTCTCCCTTTCTCGGCCTATCTCATCCAGTTTTGGCTAGAAATATTGCCTGAAAGAGGTTTTTTAATTTTTTGAATTTTTTTGCTATTTTTTTTGGAATTTTTTGGCCGGGATCGAGTTTGAACGGAATTCGGGATTAAAATTTTTTTCTCCCTGTCTCGGCCTATCTCATCCCGTTTTGGCTAAAAATAATGCCGGAAAGAGGGTTTTTAGATTTTTTGAAATTTTTTGCAATTTTATTCCGAATTTTTCTTAACCGGGTGACTATGAATGGAATTCGGGACTAAAATTTTTGTCTTTGTTTCCTAGCCTATGTCATCCCGTTTTGGATTGGAATAATGCTGGAAAGAGGTTTTTTAATTTTTCGAATTTTTTTGCAATTTTTTTCGAAATTTTCTTGTGCGGGTCCCAGTATGAATGGAATTGGGGCCTAAAATTTTTTTCTCCCTTACTCAGCCTATTTCATCACGTTTTAGCTAAAAGTAATGCGAAAAAGAGATTTTTAATAATTTTGAATTTTTTTGCTATTTTTTCGCAATTTTCTTAACCGGGTCGAGTATGAACGGAATTCGGGACTAAAGTTTTTTTCACTCTTTCTCAGCCTATCTCATCCCGTTTTGGCTAGAAATATTGCCTGAAATAGGATTTTTAATTTTTTGAATTTTTTCGCTA
Organism: Quercus alba; assembly: GCA_036321655.1. Lineage (NCBI taxonomy): Eukaryota > Viridiplantae > Streptophyta > Magnoliopsida > Fagales > Fagaceae > Quercus > Quercus alba. The sequence goes on from CM070302.1 coordinate 37,352,065, forward strand.
TTTTTTTCGGAATTTTCTTGCCGGGGTGTCGAGAATGAACGGAATTGGGGCCTAAAATTTTTTTCTCTCTTTCTCCTCCTATCTCATCCCATTTTAGGTAGAAATAATGCCGGAAAGATGTTTTTTATAATTTTGAATTTTTTGTTAACTTTTTCAGAATTTTCTTAACCAGATCGAGTATTAACGGAATTCGGGACTAAATTTTTTTTCTCCCTTTCTCGGCCTATCTCATTCCGTTTTGGCTAGAAATATTGCTGAAAAAAGGTTTTTTAATTTTTTTAAATTTCTAGCTATTTTTTTTGGAATATTCTTGCCGGAGTCGAGTATGAACGGAATTCAGGACTAAAACTTTTTTCTCCCTTTTCTTCTTGCCTATCTCATCCAGTTTTGGCTAGAAATAATTCCTGAAAGAGGTTTTTTTAATTTTTGGAATTTTTTTGCTATTTTTTTTCGAATTTTCTGGCCGGGGGTCGACTATGAACGGAATTCGGGACTAAAATTTTTGTCTTTGTTTCCTAGCCTATCTCATCCCGTTTTGGATTGGAATAATGCAGTAAAGAGGTTTCTTAATTTTTCGAATTTTTTTCAATTTTTTTCGAAATTTTCTTGTGCGGGTCCAGTATGAATGGAATTGGGGCCTAAAATTTTTTTCTCCCTTACTCTAACTATTTTTTTCATCACGTTTTAGCTAAAAGTAATGCCGGAAATAGATTTTTTATAATTTTGAATTTTTTTTCTATTTTTTTTCGCAATTTTATTAACCGGGTCGAGTATGAACGGAATTCGGGACTAAAGTTTTTTTCACTCTTTCTCACCCTATCTCATCCCGTTTTAGCTAAAAATAATGCCGGAAAGAGGTTTTTTATAATTTTGAATTTTTTTGCTATTTTTTTCGCAATTTTCTTAACCGGGTCGAGTACGAGCGGAATTCGGGCCTAAATTTTTTTTCTCCCTTTCCCGGCCTATCTCATCCCGTTTTGGCTAGAAATATTGCCTGAAAGAGGTTTTTTAGTTTTTTGAATTTTTTTGCTATTTTTTTTGGAATTTTCTTGCCGGGGTCGTGTACGAACGGAATTCGAGTCTAAAATTTTTTTCTCCCTTTCTCAGCCTATGTCATCCCGTTTTGGCTAAAAATATTGCTGGAAAGAGGTTTTTTAGATTTTTTTTAATTTTTCAGCAATTTTTTTCGGATTTTTTCTTACCGGGGTCCAAGTACCAGCGGAATTCAGGCATAAAATTTTTTTCTCCCTTTCTCAGCCTATCTCATCCCGTTTTGGCTAGAAATATTGCCTGAAAGAGGTTTTTTAGTTTTTTGAATTTTTTTGCTATTTTTTTTGGAATTTTCTTGCCGGGGGTCGTGTACGAACGGAATTCGGGTTCTAAAATTTTTTTCTCCCTTTCTCAGCCTATGTCATCCCGTTTTGGCTAAAAATATTGCTGGAAAGAGGTTTTTTAGATTTTTTTGAATTTTTTTGGAATTTTCTTCGGAATTTTCATACCGGGGTCCAGTACAAGCGGAATTCAGGCATAAAATTTTTTTTCTCCCTCTCTCAGCCTATCTCATCCCGTTTTGGCTAGAAATATTGCCTGAAATAGGTTTTTTAATTTTTTGAATTTTTTCGCTTTTTTTTTCGGAATTTTTTTGCCGGGGGTCGAGAATGAACGGAATTGGGGCCTAAAATTTTTTTCTCCCTTTCTCCTCCTATCTCATCCCGTTTTAGGTAGAAATAATGCCTGAAAGATGTTTTTTATAATTTTGAATTTTTTTGCTATTTTTTTCAGAATTTTCTTACCGGGTCGAGTATGGACGGAATTCGGGGACTAAATTTTTTTTTTCCTTTCTCGGCCTATCTCATTCCGTTTTGGCTAGAAATATTAAATGAAAAACGGTTTTTTTAATTTTTTGAATTTTTTTTGCTAATTTTTTTGGAATATTCTTGCCGGAGTCGAGTATGAACGGAATTCGGGACTAAAATTTTTTTCTCCCTTTCTCGGCCTATCTCATCCCGTTTTGGCTAAAAATAATGCCGGAAAGAGGGTTTTTAAATTTTTTGAAATATTTTGCAATTTTATTCCGAATTTTCTTAACCGGGTCGACTATGAACGGAATTCGGGACTAAAATTTTTTCCTTGTTTCCTAGCCTATCTCATCCCGTTTTGGATTGGAATAATGCTGTAAAGAGGTTTCTTAATTTTTCGAATTTTTTTGCAATTGTTTTCGAAATTTTCTTGTACGGGTCCAGTATGAATTGAATTGGGGCCTAAAATTTTTTTCTCCCTTACTCGGGCTATTTCATCCCGTTTTAGCTAAATGTAATGCCGGAAAGAGATTTTTTATAATTTTGAATTTTTTTGCTATTTTTTTCGAAATTTTCTTAACCGGGGTCGAGTATGAACGGAATTCGGGACTAAAGTTTTTTTCACTCTTTCTCGGCCTATCTCAGCCCGTTTTAGCTAAAAATAATGCCGGAAAGAGGTTTTTTATAATTTTGAATTTTTTTGCTATTTTTTTCAGAATTTTCTTAACCGTGTCGAGTATGAACAGAATTCGGGACTAAATTTTTTTTCTCCCTTTCTCGGCCTATCTCATCCCGTTTTGGCTAGAAATATTGCATGAAAGAGGTTTTTTTAATTTTTGAATTTTTTTTCTATTTTTTTTGGAATGTTCTTGCCGGAGTCGAGTATGAACGGAATTCGGGGCTAAAATTTTTTTTTCCCTTTCTCGGCCTATCTCATCCAGTTTTGGCTAGAAATATTGCCTGAAAGAGGTTTTTTAATTTTTTTTAATTTTTTTGCTATTTTTTTTGGAATTTTCTGGCCGGGGTCGAGTATGAACGGAATTCGGGACTAAAATTTTTTTCACCCTTTCTCGGCCTATCTCATCCCGTTTTGGCTAAAAAATAATGCCGGAAAGAGGGTTTTTAAATTTTTTGAAATTTTTTGCAATTTTATTCCGAATTTTCTTAACCGGGTCGACTATGAACGGAATTCGGGACAAAAATTTTTGTCTTTGTTTCCTAGCCTATCTCATCCCGTTTTGGATTGGAATAATGCTGTAAAGAGGTTTCTTAATTTGTCGAATTTTTTTGCAATTTTTTCGAAATTTTCTTGTGCGGGTCCAGTATGAATGGAATTGGGGGCCTAAAATTTTTTTCTCCCTTACTCGGCCTATTTCATCCTGTTTCAGCTAAAAGTAATGCCGGAAAGAGATTTTTTATAATTTTGAATTTTTTTGCTATTTTTATCGCAATTTTCTTAACCAGGTCGAGTATGAACGGAATTTGGGACTAAAGTTTTTTTCACTCTTTCTCGGCCTATCTCATCCCGTTTTAGCTAAAAATAATGCCGGAAAGAGGTTTTTTATAATTTTGAATTTTTTTGCTATTTTTTTCGCAATTTTCTTAACCGGATCGAGTATGAACGGAATTCGGGCCTAAATTTTTTGCCTCCCTTTCCCGGCCTATCTCTTCCGTTTTGGCTAGAAATATTGCCTGAAAGAGGTTTTTTAGTTTTTTGAATTTTTTTGCTATTTTTTTTGGAATTTTCTTGCCGGGGTCGTGTACGAACGGAATTCGGGTCTAAAATTTTTTTCTCCCTTTCTCAGCCTATGTCATCCCGTTTTTGGCAAAATATATTGCTGGAAAGAGGTATTTTAGATTTTTTTGAATTTTTTTGCAATTTTTTTTCAGAATTTTCTTATCGGGGTCCAGCACAAGCGGAATTCAGGCATAAAATTTTTTTCTCCCTTTCTCAGCCTATCTCATCCCGTTTTGGCTAGAAATATTGCCTGAAATAGGTTTTTTAATTTTTTGAATTTTTTCGCTATTTTTTTCAGAATTTTCTTGCCGGGGTCGAGAATGAACGGAATTGGGGCCTAAAATTTTTTTTCTCCCTTTCTCCACCTATCTCATCCCGTTTAGGTAGAAATAATGCCGAGAAAGATGTTTTTTATAATTTTGAATTTTTTTGCTATTTTTTTCAAAATTTTCGTAACCGGGTCGAGTATGAACGGAATTAGGGACTAAATTTTTTTTCTCCCTTTCTCGGCCTATCTCATCCCGTTTTGGCTAGAAATATTGCATGAAAGTGGTTTTTTAATTTTTTGAATTTTTTTGCATTTTTTTTGGAATATTCTTGCCGGAGTTGGGTATGAACAGAATTCGGGACTAAATTTTTTTCACCCTTTCTCGGCTATCTCATCCAGTTTTGGCTAGAAATATTGCCTGAAATAGAGGTTTTTTAATTTTTTGAAGTTTTTTGCTATTTTTTTGGAATTTTCTGACCAGGGTCGAGTATGAACGGAATTCGGGACTAAAATTTTTTTCTCCCTTTCTCGGCCTATCTCATCTCGTTTTGGCCAAAAATAATGCCGGAAAGAGGGTTTTAAATTTTTTGAAATTTTTTGCAATTTTATTTCGATTTTTCTTAACCGGGTCGACTTGTGAACGGAATTCGGGACTAAAATTTTTGTCTTTGTTTCCTAGCCTATCTCATCCCGTTTTGGAATGGAATAATTCTGGAAAGAGGTTTTTTAATTTTTCGAATTTTTTTGCAATTTTTTTCGAAATTTTCTTGTGTTGGTCCAGTATGAATGGAATTGGGGCCTAAAATGTTTTTCTCCCTTACTCAGCCTATTTCATCACGTTTTATCTAAAAGTAATGCCGGAAAGAGATTTTTTATAATTTTGAATTTTTTTGCTATTTTTTTCGCAATTTTCTTAACCTGGTCGAGTATGAACGGAATTCGGGACTAAAGTTTTTTTCACTCTTTCTCGGCCTCTCTCATCCCGTTTTAGCTAAAAATAATGCCGGAAAGAGGTTTTTTAAAATTTTGAATTTTTTTGCTATTTTTTTCGCAATTTTCTTAACCGGGTCGTGTACGAACGGAATTCGGGCCTAAATTTTTTTTCTCCCTTTCCCGGCCTATCTCATCCCGTTTTGGCTAGATATATTGCCTGAAAGAGGTTTTTTAGTTTTTTGAATTTTTTTGCTATTTTTTTTGGAATTTTCTTGCCGGGGTCGTGTACGAACGGAATTCGAGTCTAAAATTTTTTTCTCCCCTTCTCAGCCTATGTCATCCCGTTTTGGCTAAAAATATTGCTGGAAAGAGGTTTTTTAGATTTTTTTGAATTTTTTTGCAATTTTTTTCGGAATTTTCATACCGGGGGTCCAGTACAAGCGGAATTCAGGCATAAAATTTTTTTCTCCCTTTCTCAGCCTATCTCATCCCGTTTTGGCTAGAAATATTGCCTGAAAGAGGTTTTTTAGTTTTTTGAATATTTTTGCTATTTTTTTGGAATTTTCTTGCCGGGGGACGGGGTGTACGAACGGAATTCGGGTCTAAAATTTTTTTCTCCCTTTCTCACCCTATGTCATCCCGTTTTGGCTAAGAATATTGCTGGGAAAGAGGTTTTTTAGATTTTTTTGAATTTTTTTGCAATTTTTTTCGGAATTTTCATACCGGGGTCCAGTACAAGCGGAATTCAGGGCATAAAATTTTTTTCTCCCTTTCTCAGCCTATCTCATCCCGTTTTGGCTAGAAATATCGCTTGAAATAGGTTTTTAATTTTTTGAATTTTTTCGCTACTTTTTTCGGAATTTTCTTGCCGGGGTCGAGAATGAACGGAATTGTGGCCTAAAATTTTTTTCTCCCTTTCTCCTCCTATCTCATCCCGTTTTAGGTAGAAATAATGCCGGAAAGATGTTTTTTATAATTTTGAATTTTTTTGCTATTTTTTTCAGAATTTTCTTAACCGGGTCGAGCATGAATGGAATTCGGGACTAAATTTTTTTTTACCTTTCTCGGCCTATCTCATTCCGTTTTGGCTAGAAATATTGCATGAAAAAAGTTTTTTAATTTTTGGAATTTTTTTGCTATTTTTTTTGGAATATTCTTGCCGGAGTCTGGTATGAACAGAATTCGGGATTAAAATTTTTTTCTCCCCTTTCTGGGCCTATCTTATCCAGTTTTGGCTAGAAATATTGCTTGAAAGAGGTTTTTTAAATTTTTGAATTTTCTTGCTATTTTTTTTGGAATTTTCTGTCCGGGGTCGAATATGAACGGAATTCGGGACTAAAATTGTTTCTCCCTTTCTCGGCCTATCTCATCCCGTTTTGGCTAAAAATAATGCCGGAAAGAGGGTTTTTAAATTTTTTTAAATATTTTGCATTTTTATTCCGAATTTTCTTAACCGGGTCGACTGTGAACGGAATTCGGGACTAAAATTTTTTCCTTTGTTTCCTAGCCTATCTCATCCCGTTTTGGATTGGAATAATGCTGTAAAGAGGTTTCTTAATTTTTCGAATTTTTTTGCAATTTTTTTCGAAATTTTCTTGTGCGGGTCCAGTATGAATGGAATTGGGGCCTAAAATTTTTTTCTCCCTTACTCGGCCTATTTCATCCTGTTTTAGCTAAAAGTAATGCCGGAAAGAGATTTTTTATAATTTTGAATTTTTTTGCTATTTTTATCGCAATTTTCTTAACCGGGGGTCGAGTAATGAACGGAATTTGGGACTAAAGTTTTTCTCACTCTTTCTCGGCCTATCTCATCCCGTTTTAGCTAAAAAATAATGCCGGAAAGAGGTTTTTTATAATTTTGAATTTTTTTGCTATTTTTTTCGCAATTTTCTTAACCGGATCGAGTATGAACGGAATTCGGGCCTAAATTTTTTTCCTCCCTTTCCCGGCCTATCTCTTCCCGTTTTGGCTAGAAATATTGCCTGAAAGAGGTTTTTTAGTTTTTTGAATTTTTTTGCTATTTTTTTTGGAATTTTCTTGCCGGGGTCGTGTACGAATGGAATTCGGGTCTAAAATTTTTTTCTCCCTTTCTGGGCCTATCTTATCCAGTTTTGGCTAGAAATATTGCTTGAAAGAGGTTTTTTAAATTTTTGAATTTTCTTGCTATTTTTTTTGGAATTTTCTGGCCGGGGTCGAATATGAACGGAATTCGGGGACTAAAATTGTTTCTCCCTTTCTCGGCCTATCTCATCCCGTTTTGGCTAAAAATAATGCCGGAAAGAGGGTTTTTAAATTTTTTAAATATTTTGCATTTTTATTCCGAATTTTCTTAACCGGGTCGACTGTGAACGGAATTCGGGACTAAAATTTTTTCCTTTGTTTCCTAGCCTATCTCATCCCGTTTTGGATTGGAATAATGCTGTAAAAGAGGTTTCTTAATTTTTCGAATTTTTTTGCAATTTTTTTCGAAATTTTCTTGTGCGGGTCAGTATGAATGGAATTGGGGCCTAAAATTTTTTTTCTCCCTTACTCGGCCTATTTTCATCCTGTTTTAGCTAAAAGTAATGCCGGAAAGAGATTTTTTATAATTTTGAATTTTTTTGCTATTTTTATCGCAATTTTCTTAACCGGGTCGAGTATGAACGGAATTTGGGACTAAAGTTTTTCTCACTCTTTCTCGGCCTATCTCATCCCGTTTTAGCTAAAAATAATGCCGGAAAGAGGTTTTTTATAATTTTGAATTTTTTTGCTATTTTTTTCGCAATTTTCTTAACCGGATCGAGTATGAACGGAATTCGGGCCTAAATTTTTTTCCTCCCTTTCCCGGCCTATCTCTTCCCGTTTTGGCTAGAAATATTGCCTGAAAGAGGTTTTTTAGTTTTTTGAATTTTTTTGCTATTTTTTTTGGAATTTTCTTGCCGGGGTCGTGTACGAACGGAATTCGGGTCTAAAATTTTTTTCTCCCTTTCTCAGCCTATGTCATCCCGTTTTGGCAAAATATATTGCTGGAAAGAGGTTTTTTAGATTTTTTTGAATTTTTTTTTCAATTTTTTTCAGAATTTTCTTATCGGGGTCTAGCACAAGCGGAATTCAGGCATAAAATTTTTTTTCTCCCTTTCGCAGCCTATCTCATCCCGTTTTGGCTAGAAATATTGCCTGAAATAGGTTTTTTAATTTTTTGAATTTTTCGCTATTTTTTTCGGACTTTTCTTGCCGGGGGTCGAGAATGAACGGAATTGGGGCCTAAAATATTTTTCTCCCTTTCTCCTCCTATCTCATCCCGTTTTAGGTAGAAATAATGCCGAAAAGATGTTTTTTATAATTTTGAATTTTTTTGATATTTTTTTCAAAATTTTCATAACCGGGTCGAGTATGAACGGAATTAGGGACTAAATTTTTTTTTCTCCCTTTCTCGGCCTGTCTCATCCCGTTTTGGCTAGAAATATTGCATGAAAGTGGTTTTTTAATTTTTTGAATTTTTTTGCTTTTTTTTTGGAATATTCTTGCCGGAGTCGGGTATGAACGGAATTCGGGACTAAAATTTTTTTTCACCCTTTCTCGGCCTATCTCATCCAGTTTTGGCTAGAACTATTGCCTGAAAGAGAGGTTTTTTAATTTTTTGAATTTTTTTGCTATTTTTTTTGGAATTTTCTGACCAAGGTCGAGTATGAACGGAATTCGGGACTAAAATTTTTTTCTCCTTTCTCGGCCTATCTCATCCTGTTTTGGCCAAAAATAATGCCGGAAAGAGGGTTTTTAAATTTTTTGAAATTTTTTGCAATTTTATTCCGAATTTTCTTAAACGGGTCGACTTTGAACGGAATTCGGGACTAAAATTTTTGTCTTTGTTTCCTAGCCTATCTCATCCCGTTTTGGAATGGAATAATTCTGGAAAGAGGTTTTTGAAATTTTCGAATTTTTTTACAATTTTTTTCGAAATTTTCTTGTGTGGGTCCAGTATGAATGGAATTGGGGCCTAAAATGTTTTTCTCCCTTACTCAGCCTATTTCATCACGTTTTATCTAAAAGTAATGCCGGAAAGAGATTTTTTATAATTTTAAACTTTTTTTGCTATTTTTTTCGCAGTTTTCATAACCGGGTCGAGTATGAACGGAATTCGGGACTAAAGTTTTTTTTCACTCTTTCTCGGCCTATCTCATCTCGTTTTAGCTAAAAATAATGCCGGAAAGAGGTTTTTTAAAATTTTGAATTTTTTTGCTATTTTTTTCGCAATTTTCTTAACTGGGTCGTGTACGAACGGAATTCGGGCCTAACTTTTTTTTCTCCCTTTCCCGGCCTATCTCATCCCGTTTTGGCTAGAAATATTGCCTGAAAGAGGTTTTTTAGTTTTTTGAATTTTTTTTGCTATTTTTTTTGGAATTTTCTTGCCGGGGTCGTGTACGAACGGAATTCGAGTCTAAAATTTTTTTCTCCCTTTCTCAGCCTATGTCATCCCGTTTTGGCTAAAAATATTGCTGGAAAGAGGTTTTTTAGATTTTTTTCGATTTTTTTGCAATTTTTTTCGGAATTTTCTTACCGGGGTCCAGCACCAGCGGAATTCAGGCATAAAATTTTTTTCTCCCTTTCTCAGCCTATCTCATCCGTTTTGGCTAGAAATATTGCCTGAAAGAGGTTTTTTAGTTTTTTGAATTTTTTTGCTATTTTTTTTGGAATTTTCTTGCCGGGGTCGTGTACGAACGGAATTCGAGTCTAAAATTTTTTTCTCCCTTTCTCAGCCTATGTCATCCCGTTTTGGCTAAAAATATTGCTGGAAAGAGGTTTTTTAGATTTTTTTCAATTTTTTTGCAATTTTCTTCGGAATTTCTTACCGGGGTCCAACACCAGCGGAATTCAGGCATAAAATTTTTTTCTCCCTTTCTCAGCCTATCTCATCCCGTTTTGGCTAGAAATATTGCCTGAAAGAGGTTTTTTAGTTTTTTGAATATTTTTGCTATTTTTTTTGGAATTTTCTTGCCGGGGTCGAGTACGAACGGAATTCGGGGCCTAAATTTTTTTTCTCCCTTTCCCAGCCTATCTCATCCCGTTTTGGCTAAAAATATTGCTGGAAAGAGGTTTTTTAGATTTTTTTGAATTTTTTTGCTATTTTTTTCGGAGTTTTCTTACTGGGGTCCAGTACAAGCGGAATTCAGGCATAAAATTTTTTTCTCCCTTTCTCAGCCTATCTCATCCCGTTTTGGCTAGAAATATTGCCTGAAGTAGGGTTTTTCATTTTTTGAATTTTTTCGCTATTTTTTTCGGAATTTTCTTGCCAGGGTCGAGAATGAACGGAATTGGGGCTTAAAATTTTTTTCTCCCTTTCTCCTCCTATCTCATCCCGTTTTAGGTAGAAATAATGCCGGAAAGATGTTTTTTATAATTTTGAATTTTTTTGCTATTTTTTTCGGAATTTTCTTAACCGGGTCGAGTATGAACGGAATTCGGGACTAAAATTTTTTTCTCACTTTCTCGGCCTATCTCATCCCGTTTTGGATAGGAATATTGCCGGAAAGAGGTTTTTTAGTTTTTTGAATTTTTTTGCTATTTTTTTGGGAATTATATTGCCGAGGTCCAGTATCAGCGGAATTCGGGCCTAAATTTTTTTTCTCCCTTTCCCGGCCTATTTCATCCCGTTTTGGGTAGAAATATTTCCTGAAAGAGGTTTTTTAATTTTTTGAATTTTTTTGCTATTTTTTTTGGAATATTCCTGCCGGGGGTCGAGTATGAATGGAATTGGGGCCTAAATTTTTTTCTCCCTTTCTCGGCCAATCTCATCCCGTTTTGGCTAAAAATAATGCCGGAAAGAGGTTTTTTAAGTTTTTTGAATTTCTTTGCTATTTTTTTTGGAATTTTCTTGCCGGGGGTCGAGTATGAACGGAATTCGGGAGTAAAATTTTATTGTACCTTTCTCGGCCTATCTCATCCCGTTTTGGCTAAAAATAATGCCGGAAAGAATTTTTTTAAATTTTTTGAATGTCTTTCGGAATTTTCTTGCCGGGGTCCAGTGTAAACGGAATTCCGGACAAAAGACTTTTTCTCTCTTTCTCGGCCTATCTCATTCCGTTTTTGCTAAAAATAATGCCGGGAAATAGGTTTTTTATAATTTTGAATTTTTTTGCTATTTTTTTCGCAATTTTCTTAACCGGGTCGAGTATGAACGGAATTCGGGACTAAAGTTTTTTTCACTCCTTCTCAGCCTATCTCATCCCGTTTTGGCTAGAAATATTGCGTGAAATAGGTTTTTTATAATTTTGAATTTTTTCGCTATTTTTTTCGGAATTTTCTTGCCCGTGTCGAGAATGAACGGAATTGGGGCCTAAAATTTTTTTCTCCCTTTCTCCTCCTATCTCATCCCGTTTTAGGTAGAAATAATGCCGGAAAGATGTTTTTTATAATTTTGAATTTTTTGCTATTTTTTTCAGAATTTTCTTAACCGGGTCGAGTATGAACGGAATTCGGGGCTAAATTTTTTTTCTCCCTTTCTCGGCCTATTTCATCCCGTTTTAGCTAAAAGTAATGCCGAAAAGAGATTTTTTATAATTTTGAATTTTTTTGCTATTTTTATCGCAATTTTCTTAACCGGGTCGAGTATGAACGGAATTCGGGACTAAAGTTTTTTTCACTCTTTCTCGGCCTATCTCATCCCGTTTTAGCCAAAAATAATTTCGGAAAGAGGTTTTTTATAATTTTGAATTTTTTTTGAATTTCTTTCTGAATTTTCTTACTGGGGTCCAGTACAAGCGGAATTCAGGCAAAAAAAATTTTTTCTCCCTTCTCAGCCTATCTCATCCCGTTTTGGCTAGAAATATTGCCTGAAATAGGTTTTTTAATTTTTTGAAATTTTTCGCTATTTTTTTCGGAATTTTCTTGCCGGGGTCGAGAATGAACGGAATTGGGGCCTTAAATTTTTTTCTCCCCTTCTCCTCCTATCTCATCCCGTTTTAGGTAGAAATAATGCCGGAAAGATGTTTTTTATAATTTTGAATTCTTTTGCTATTTTTTTCAGAATTTTCTTAACCGGGTCGAGTATGAACGGAATTCGGGACTAAATTTTTTTTCTCCCTTTCTCGGCCTATCTCATCCTGTTTTGGCTAGAAATATTGCATGAAGGAGGTTTTTTTAATTTTTTGAATTTTTTTTGCTAATTTTTTTGGAATATTCTTGCCAGAGTCGAGTATGAATGGAATTCGGGACTAAAATTTTTTTTCTCCCTTTCTCGGCCTATCTCATCCAGTTTTGGCTAGAAATATTGCATGAAGGAGGTTTTTTAATTTTTTGAATTTTTTTGCTATTTTTTTTGGAATTTTCTGGCCAGGGTCGAGTATGAACCGAATTCGGCACTAAAATTTTTTTCTCCCCTTCTCGGCCTATCTCATCCCGTTTTGGCTAAAAATAATGCCAGAAAGAGGGTTTTTAAATTTTTTGAAATTTTTTGCAATTTTATTCCGAATTTTCTTAACCGGGTCGACTATGAACGGAATTCGGGACTAAAATTTTTGTCTTTGTTTTCCTAGCCTATCTCATCCCGTTTTGGAATGGAGTAATGCTGGAAAGAGGTTTTTTAATTTTTCGAATTTTTTTGCAATTTTTTTTCGAAATTTTCTTGTGCGGGTTCGGTATGAATGGAATTGGGGCCTAAAATTTTTTTCTCCCTTACTCGGCCTATTTCATCCCGTTTTAGCTAAAAGTAATGCCGGAAAGAGATTTTTTATAATTTTGAATTTTTTTGCTATTTTTTTCGGAATTTTCTTAACCGGGTCGAGTATGAACGGAATTCGGGACTAAAATTTTTTTCTCACTTTCTCGCCTATCTCATCCCGTTTTGGATAGGAATATTGCCGGAAAGAGGTTTTTTAGTTTTTTGAATTTTTTTGCTATTTTTTTCGGAATTATATTGCTGAGGTCCAGTATCAGCGGAATTCGGGCCTAAATTTTTTTTCTCCCTTTCCCGGCCTATCTCATCCCGTTTTGGGTAGAAATATTTCCTGAAAGAGGTTTTTTAATTTTTGATTTTTTTTGCTATTTTTTTTGGAATATTCTTGCCGGGGTCGAGTATGAATGGAATTGGGGCCTATATTTTTTTCTCCCTTTCTCGGCCAATCTCATCCCGTTTTGGCTAAAAATAATGCCGGAAAGAGGTTTTTTAAGTTTTTTGAATTTCTTTGCTATTTTTTTTGGAATTTTCTTGCCGGGGTCGAGTATGAACGGAGTTTCGGGAGTAAAATTTTTTTGTACCTTTCTCGGCCTATCTCATCCCGTTTTGGCTAAAAATAATGCCGGAAAGAATTTTTTTAAATTTTTTGAATGTCTTTCGGAATTTTCTTGCCGGGGTCCAGTGTAAGCGGAATTTCGGACGAAAGACTTTTTCTCTCTTTCTCGGCCTATCTCATTCCGTTTTGGCTAGAAATATTACCTGAAGGAGGTTTTTTAATTTTTTTAATTTTTGTGCTATTTTTTTCGGAATTTTCTTGCCGAGGTCGAGTATGAACGGAATTCGGGACTAAAATTTTTTTCTCCCTTTCTCGGCCTATGTCATCCCGTTTTGGCTAAAAATATTGCTGGAAAGAGGTTTTTTAATTTTTTGAATTTTTTTGCTATTTATTTCGGAATTTTCTTGCCGGGGTCCAGTATCAGCGGAATTCGGGCCTAAAATTTTTTTCTCCCTTTCCCGGCCTATCTCATCCCGTTTTGGCTAGAAATATTGCCTGAAAGAGGTTTTTTAATTTGTTGAATGTTTTTGCTATTTTTTTGGAATTTTCTTGCCGGGGGTCAAGAACGAACGGAATTCGGGACTAAAATTTTTTCTCTCCCTTTCTCGGCCTATCTCATCCCGTTTTGGCTAAAAATAATGCTGGAAGGAGGTTTTTTAAGTTTTTTGAATTTTTTTGCTATTTTTTTTCGCAATTTTCTTAACCGTGTTGAGTACGAACGGAATTCGGGCCTAAAATTTTTTTCTCCCTTTCCCTACCTATCTCATCCCGTTTTGGCTAGAAATATTGCCTGAAAGAGGATTTTTAATTTGTTTAATTTTTTTGCTATTTTTTTTGGAATTTTCTTGCCGGGGTCGAGTACGAACGGAATTCGGGACTAAAATTTTTTCTCTCCCTTTCTCGGCCTATCTCGTCCCGTTTTGGTTAAAAATAATGCTGGAAAGAGGTTTTTTAGATTTTCTGAATTTTTTTGCTATTTTTTTCGGAATTTTCTTACCAGGGTCCAGTATGAGCGGAATTCGGGCCTAAAATTTTTTTCTCCCTTTCTCGGACTATCTCGTCCCGTTTTGGCTAGAAATATTGCTTGAAATAGGTTTTTAATTTTTTGAATTTTTTCGCTATTTTTTTCGGAATTCTCTTGCCGGGGGTCGAGTATGAACGGAATTTGGGCCTAAAATTCTTTTTCTCCCTTTCTCGGCCTATCTCATCCCGTTTTAGTTAAAAATAATGCTGGAAAGTGGTTTTTTGTAATTTTTAAATTTTTTTGCTATTTTTTTCGGAATTTTCTTGCCGAGGTCCAGTATGAGCGGAATTCGGGCCTAAAATTTTTTTTTCTCCCTTTCTTGGCCTATCTCATCCCGTTTTGGATAGAAATATTTCCTGAAATAGGTTTTTTTTAATTATTTTAATTTTTTTGCTATTTTTTTCGGAATTTTCTTGCCCGGGTAGAGCATGAACGGAATTCAAGACTATTTTTTTTTTCTCTTTCTTGGCCTATCTCATCCCGTTTCGACTAGGAATAATCCCGAAAAGAGGTTTTTTGATTTTTTGAATTTTTTTGCTATTTTTTTCGGAATTTTATTGCCCGGGTCGACTATGAACGGAATTCGGGACTAAAATTTTTTTTTCCCTTTCTTGGTCTATCTCATCCAGTTTTTCCAGGAGTAATGCCGGAAAGAGGTTATTTATAATTTTGAATTTTTTTGGCATTTTTTTCGCAATTTTCTTAACAAGGTCGAGTTTGAACGGAATTCGGGACTAAAGACTTTTTCTCTCTTTCACGGCCTATCTCATCCCGTTTTTGCTAAAAATAATGCCAGAAAGAGGTTTTTTATAATTTTGAATTTTTTTGCTATTTTTATCGGAATTTTCTTAACTGGGTCGAGTATGAACGGAATTCGGGACTAAAATTTTTTTTTCTCTTTCTCGACCTATCTCATCCCTTTTTGGCTAGAAATATTGCCTGAAAGAGGTTTTTTAATTTTTTGAATTTTTTTCTTTTTTTTTCGGAATTTTCTCTCCGGTGTCGAGTATGAACGGAATTCGGGACTAAAATTTTTTTCTCCCTTTCTCGGCCTATCTCATCCCGTTTTGGCTAAAAATAATGCCGGAAAGGGGTTTTTTTAATTTTTTGAATTTTTTTCGGAATTTTATTACAGGGGTCCAGTGTAAGCGGAATTCGGGCCTAAATTTTTTTTCTCCCTTTCTTGGCCTATCTCATCCCGTTTTGGCTAGAAATATTTCCTGAAGTAGGTTTTTTTAATTTTTTT
>CM070302.1:37367779-37414660 GCA_036321655.1 Quercus alba
TTTTAGTCCCGAATACCGTTCATACTAGACCCCGGCAAGAAAACTCCGAAAAAAATAGCAAAAAAATTCAAAAAATTAAAAAACCACTTTTCGGCGTTATTCCTAGCCAAAACGGGATGAGATAGGCCGAGAAAGAGAAAAAAAAAATATTAGTCCCGATTTTCGTTCTTACTCGACCCGGGCAATAAAAATTCCGAAAAAAATAGCAAAACATTTCAAAAAATCAAAAATCCTCTTTCCGGTATTATTCCTAGCCAATACAGGATGAGATAGGTCGAGGAAGGGAGAAAAAAATTTTAGTCCCGAATTCTGTTCATACTGGATCCGGGTAAGAAAATTCCGAGGAAAAAGCAAAAAAATAAAAAAACTATTTTCCGGCATTATTTTTAGCCAAAACGGGATGAGATAGGCCGAGAAAGAGTGAAAAAAAAAAATTTAGTCCCGAATTCCTTTCATACTCGACCCCGGCAAGAAAATTCCGAAAAAAATAGCAAAAAAATTCAAAAAACCTCTTTCCGGCAATATTTTTACCCAAAACGGGATGAGATAGACCAAGAAAGAGAGAAAAAAATTTTAATCCCGAATTCCTTTCATACTAGACCCTGGCAAGAAAAATCCCAAAAAAATAGCAAAAATATTCGAAAAATTAAAACACCTCTTTTCGGCAATATTTTTATCCAAAACGGGATGAGAAAGGCCGAGAAAGAGAGAAAAAAATTTTAGTTCCGAATTCCGTTCATACTCGACCTAGGTAAGAAAATTCCGAAAAAAATAGCAAAAAAAATTCAGAAAATTAAAAAACCTCTTACCGGCATTATTCCTAGCCAAATCGGGATGAGATAGGTCGAGAAATGGAGAAAAAAAATTTAGTCCCGAATTCCGTTTATACTCGACCCGGGCAAGAAAATTCCGAAAAAAATAGGACAAAAGTTCAAAAAATTAAAAAACCACTTTCCAGCATTATTTTTAGCCAAAACGGGATGAGATAGCCAAAAAAGACAAAATAAAAAAATTTTAGCCTTGAATTCCGTTCATACTCGACCCCAGCAGGACAATTCCGAAGAAAATAGTAAAAAAATTCAAAAAAGCTTCGTTTTGTTGTTGTTGAGAGAGATCCAAAATGGGATGAGATAGGCTGAGAAAAAGAGAAAAAAATTTTAGTCCCGTATTCAATTGATACTCGACCCAATTAAGAAAATTCCGAAAAAATAGAAAAAAAAATTCAAAAAATTCAAAAAACCTTTTTCCTGCGTTATTTTTAGCCAAAACGGGGTGAGATAGGCCGGAGAGAAAAAAAATTTTAGTCCCGAATTCTGTTCATACTCGACCTGAGAAAGAAAATTCCGAAAAAACTAGCAAAAAAATTCAAAAAATTAAAAAAAGGAATTTCTTGCATTATTTTTAGCCAAAACGGGATGAGGTAGGCCGAGAAAGAGAAGAAAAAATTTTAGTCCCGAATTCCGTCCAAACTCTACTAGGGCAAGAACATTCCAAACAAAATAGCAAAAAAATTCAAAAAATCAAAAAACTTTTTTCCGGCATTATTTCTAGCCAAAACGGGATGAGATAGGCTGAGAAAGAAAAAAAAAAATTTAGTCCTGAATTCCGTTCATACTCGACCCGGTTAAGAAAATTCTGAAAAAAATAGCAAAAAAATTCAAAAAATTAAAAAACCTCTTTCCGGCATTATTTTTAACCAAAACGGGATGAGATGGGCCGAGAAAGGTAGAAAAAAAATTTAGTCCCGAATTCCGTTCATACACGACCCGACAAAGAAAATTCCGAAAAAAATAACAAAAAAATTAAAAAAATTAAAAAACCAGTTTCCTACATTATTTTTTAGCCAAAACGAGATGAGATAGGCTGAAAAAGGAAAAAAAAATTTTGTCTGGAAGTCCGTTCGTACTCGACCCGAGCAAGAAAATTCCGAAGAAAGTAGCAAAAAAATTAAAAAAAATCAAAAAACCACTTTCCGGCATTATTTCTAGCCAAAACGGGATGAGATAGGCTGAGAAAGAAAAAAAACATTTAGTCCCAAATTCCGTTCATACTGGACCCGGTTAAGAAAATTTTGGAAAAAAATAGCAAAAAAATTCAAAAAATTAAAAACCTCTTTCCGGCATTATTTTTAGCCAAAACGGGATGAGATAGGCCAAGAGAGAGAGAAAAAAAATTTAGTCCCGAATTCCGTTCACACTCGACCCAAGCAAGAAAATTCCGAAAAAAAAAGAAAAAAAATTCAAAAATTATAAAAAATCTCTTTCCGGCATTATTTATAGCCAAAACGGGATGAGGTAGACCGAGAAAGGGAGAAAAAAATTCTAGTCCCGAATTCTCTTCCTACCCGACCCGGACTAGAAAATTCCAAAAAAAAAAGCAAAAAAATTGCAAAAATTAAAAAAACATCTTTCCGGCAATATTTCTATCCAAACCGGGTAAGAAAATTCCGAAACAAATAGCAAAAAAATTAAAAAAAATTAAAAAACCTCATTCCAGCATTATTCCAAGCCAAAACAAGATGCGATAGGTCGAGAAAGGGAGAAAAAATTTTTAGTCCCGAATTCCCATCATACTCGACCCGGGCAAGAAAATTCCTAAAAAAATAGCAAAAAAATTCAAAAAAATTAAAAAAACCACTTTGCGGCATTATTTTTAGCCAAAACGGGATGAGATAGGCCGGAAAAAGAGAAAAAAAAAAAAAAAGAAATTTAGTCCGGAATTCCGTTCATACTCAACAGGGCTAGAAAATTCTGAAAAAAATAGCAAAAAAATTCAAAAAATTAAAGAACCTTTTTCCGGCATTCTTTCTAGCCAAAACGGGATGAGATAGGCTGAGAGAGAAAAAAAAAAATTAGTCTCGAATTCCGTTCATACTCGACCCGGTTAAGAAAATTCTGAAAAAAATAGCAAATAAATTGAAAATTATAAAAAAACTTTTCCAGACATTATTTATAGCGAAAACGGGAAGAGGTAGTCCGAGAAAGGGAGAAAATAATTTTAGTCCTGAGTACCATTCATACAAGACCCCGGCAAGAAAATTCCAAAAAAAATAGCAAAAAAATTCAAAAAACTAAAAAACCTCTTTCCGGCATTATTTCTAGCCAAAACGGGATGAGATAGGCCGAGAAAGAGAAAAAAAAATTAGTCCCAAATTCCGTTCATACTCGACCCGGGCAATAAAATTCCAAAAAAAATAGCAAAACATTTCAAAAAAATCAGAAAACCTCTTTTCGGCATTATTCCTAGCCAGAACGGGATGAGATAGGCTAAGAAAGAGAAACAAAATTTTAGTCCTGAATTCCGTTCATACTAGACCCAGTTAAGAAAATTCTGAATAAAAAGCAAAAAAATTCAAAAAATTAAAAAAAACCTCTCTTCGGCATTATTTTTAGCCAAAATAGAAAGAGATTGGCCGAGAAAGGTAGAAAAAAATTTTAGTCCCGAATTCCGTTCATACTCGACCCGATAAAGAAAATTCCGAAAAAAATAGCAAAAAAATTCAAAGAATTAAAAAACCAATTTCCTGCATTATTTTTCGCCAAAACGGGATGAGGTAGGCCGATAAAGAGAAGAAAAAATTTATGTCCCGAATTCCGTTCATACTCAACCAGTGCAAGAAAATTCCGAAAAAAATAGCAATAAAATTCAAAAAATTAAAAAACCTCTTTCCGGCATTATTCCAAGCCAAAACGGGATGAGATAGGTCGAGAAAGGGAGAAAAAGATTTTAGTCCCAAATTCCGTTCATACTCTACCCAGGCAAGAAAATTCCAAAAAAAATAGCAAAAAAATTCAAAAAAATTAAAACACCAATTTCCGGCATTATTTTTAGTCAAAACATGATGAGATAGGCCGAAAAAGAGAAAAAAAAAAATTTTACTCCGGAAATCCGTTCATACTCGACCCGAGCAAGAAAATTCCAAGGAAAATAGCAAAAAAATTAAAAAAAAAATCAAAAAACCACTTTTCGGCATTATTTCTAGCCAAAACGGGATGAGATAGGCTGAGAAAGAAAAAAAAAATTTAGTCCCGAATTCCATTCATACTCGACCCGGTTAAGAAAATTCTGAAAACAATAGCAAAAAAAAAATCAAAAAATTAAAAAACCTCTTTCCGACATTATTTTTAGCCAAAACGGGATGAGATAGGCCAAGAGAGATGGAAAAAAAATTTAGTCCAGAATTCCGTTCACACTCGACCCAGGCAAGAAAATTCTTAAAAAAATAGCAAAAAAATTCAAAATTATAAAAAAACTCTTTCCGGCATTACTTATAGCGAAAACGAGAAGAGGTAGGTCGAGAAAGGCAGAAAATAATTTTAGTCCCGAACACCGTTCATACTAGACCGCAACAAGAAAATTTCGAAAAAAATAGCAAAAAAATTCAAAAAATTAAAAAACCACTTTCCGGCATTATTTCTAGCCAAAACGGGATGAGATAGGCTGAGAAAGAGAAAAAAAAATATTAGTCCCGAATTCCGTTCTTACTCAACCTGGGCAATAAAATTCCGAAAAAAATAACAAAACAATTCAAAAAATAAAAAAACCTCTTTTCGGCATTATTCCTAGCCAAAACGGGATGAGATTGGCGGAGAAAGAGAGAAAAAAATTTTAGTCCCGAATTCCGTTCATACTCGACCCGGTTAAGAAAATTCTGAAAAAAATAGCAAAAAAATTTAAAAAATTAAAAAACCTCTTTCCAGCATTATTTTTAGCCAAAACGGGATGTGATACGCCAAGAGAGAGAGAAAAAAAATTTAGTCCCGAATTCCGTTCACACTCGACCCAAGCAAGAAAATTACGAAAAAAATAGCAAAAAAATTCAAAATTGTAAAAAAACTCGTTACGGCATTATTTATAGCGAAAACGGGATGAGGTAGGCTGAGAAAGGGAGAAAATAATTTTAGTCCCGAATACCGTTCATACTAGACCCCGGCAAGAAAATTCCGAAAAAAATAGCAAAAAAATTCAAAAAATTAAAAAACCTCTTTCCGGCATTATTCAAAGCCAAAACGGGATGAGATAGGTTGAGAAAGGGAGAAAAAAATTTACTCCCGAATTCCGTTCATACTCGACCCGTGCAAGAAAATTCCTAAAAAAATAGTAAAAAAATTCAAAAAAATTAAAACACCACTTTCCGGCATTATTTTTAGCCAAAATGGGATGAGATAGGACGAAAAAGAGAAAAGAAAAAATTTAGTCCGGAAATCTGTTCATACTCGACCCGAGCAAGAAAATTCCGAAGAAAATTGCAAAAAAATTAAAAAAATCAAAAAACCACTTTCCGGCATTATTTTTAGCGAAAACGGGATGAGATAGGTCGTGAAAGAGAAAAAAAAAATTTAGTCCCGAATTACGTTCATACTCGACTCAGTTAAGAAAATTCTGAAAAAAATAGCAAAAAAATTATAAAAATTAAAAAACCACTTTCCGGCATTATTTTTAGCCAAAACAGGATGAGCTAGGCCAAGAGAGAGAGAGAAAAAAATTTTAGTCCCGAATTCCGCTCATACTCGACCCGGGCAAGAAAATTCCGAAAAAAATAGCAAAAAAATTCAAAATTATAAAAAAACACTTTCCGGCGTTATTTATACCCAAAACGGGATGAGGTAGACTGAGAAAGGGAGAAAATAATTTTAGTCCCAAATACCGTTCATACTAGACCCCGCCAAGAAAATTCCGAAAAAAATAGTAAAAAAGTTCAAAAAATTAAAAAACCTCTTTCCGGCATTATTCCAAGCCAAAACGGGATGAGATAGGTCGAGAAAGGGAGAAAAAAAATTTAGTACCGAATTCCGTTCAAACTTGACCCGTGCAAGAAAATTCCTAAAAAAATAGCAAAAAAATTCAAAAAATTAAAACACCACTTTCCGGGTTTTTTTTTAGCCAAAACGGGATGAGATAGGCCGAAAAAGAGAAAAAAAAAAAAATTAGACCGTAAATCTGTTCATACTCGACCGAGTAAGAAAATTCCGAAGAAAATTGCAAAAAAATTTAAAAAAAATCAAAAAACCACTTTCCGGCATTATTTTTAGCCAAAACGGGATGAGATAGGCTGAGAAAGAGAAAAAAAAAAATTTAGTCCCGAATTCTGTTCATACTCGACTCGGTTAAGAAAATTCAGAAAAAAATAGCAAAAAAATTATAAAAATGAAAAAACCCCTTTCTGGCATTATTTTTAGCCAAAACGGGATGAGTTAGGCCAAGAGAGAGAGAAAAATATTTTAGTCCCGAATTTCGTTCATACTCGACTCGGGCAAGAAAATTCCGAAAAAAATAGGAAAAAAATTCAAAATTATAAAAAAACTCTTTCCGGCGATATTTATAGCCAAAACGGGATGAGGTAGACCGAGAAAGGGAGAAAATAATTTTAGTCTCGAATACCGTTCATACTAGACCCCGGGAAGAAAATTCTGAAAAAAATAGTAAAAAAATTCAAAAAATTAAAAAACAACTTTCTGGCATTATTCCTAGCCAAAACGGGATGAGATAGGTCGAGAAGGAGAAAAAAAAATATTAGTCCCGAATTCCGTTCATGCTCGACCCGGGCAATAAAGTTCCGAAAAAAATAGCAAAACAATTCAAAAAATCAAAAAACCTCTTTTCAGCATTATTCCAAGCCAAAACGGGATAAGATAGGCCGAGAAAGAGGGAAAAAAATTTTAGTCCCGAATTCCGTTCATACTCTACCCGGGTAAGAAAGTTCCGAAAAAAATAGCAAAAAAATTCAAAAAATCAAAAAACCACTTTCCGGCATTATTTTTAGCCAAAACAGGAAGAGATAGGCCGAGAAAGGTAAAAAAAAATTTTAGTCCCGAATTCCGTTCATACTCGACCAGACAAAGAAAATTCCGCAAAAAAACGGCAAAAAAATTCAAAAAATTAAAAAACCAATTTCCTGCATTATTTTTAGGCAAAACAGGATGAGGTAGGCCGAGAAAAAGGAGAAAAAATTTTAGTCCCGAGTTCCGTTCAAACTCAACCTGGGCAAGAAAATTACGAAAAAATAGCAAAAAAATCAAAAATTTTAAAAAGCTTTTTCCGGCATTATTTCTAGCCAAAACAGGATGAGATAGGCTTAGAAAAAGAAAAAAAAAAATTAGTCCCGAATTCCGTTTATACTCGACCCCGGCAAGAAAATTACGAAAAAAATAGCAAAAAAATTCAAAAAACTAAAAAACCTCTTTCCGGCATTATTCCTAGCCAAAACGGAATGAGATAGGTCTAGAAAGGGAGAAAAAAAATTTACTCCCGAATTCTGTTCATACTGGACTCGGGCAAGAAAATTCCGATGAAAAAAGCAAAAAAATTCAAAAAAATAAAAAACTACTTTCCGGCATTATTTTTAGCCAAACGAGATGAGATAGGCCTAGAAAGAGTGAAAAAAAAAATTTAGTCCCGAATTCCTTTCATACTCGACCCCGGCAAAAAAATTCCGAAAAAAATAGCAAAAAAATTCAAAAACCTCTTTCCGGCAATATTTTTACCAAAACGGGATGAGATAGACCGAGAAAGAGAGAAAAAAAATTTAGTCTCGAATTCCTTTCACACTAGACCCTGGCAAGAAAATTCCAAAAAAAAATAGCAAAAAATTCGAAAAATTAAAACACCTCTTTTCGGCAATATTTTTATCCAAAAAGGGATGAGAATGGCCGAGAAAGAGAGAAAAAATTTTAGTCCAGAATTCTGTTCAAACTCGACCTAGGTAAGAAAATATCGAAAAAAATAGCAAAAAAATTCAGAAAATTAAAAAACCTCTTACCGGCATTATTCCTAGCCAAAACGGGATGAGATAGGTCGAGAAATGGAGAAAAAAATTTTAGTCCCGAATTCCGTTTATACTCGACCCGAGCAAGAAAATTCCGAAAAAAATAGGACAAAAATTCAAAAAATTAAAAACCACTTTCCGGCATTATTTTTAGCCAAAATGGGATGAGATAGCCAAAAAAGACAAAATAAAAAAATTTTAGTCCTGAATTCCGTTCATACTAGACCCCAGCAGGACAATTCCGAAGAAAATAGCAAAAAAATTCGAAAAAATCAAAAAACCACATTCCAGCATTATTTTTGGCCCAAATGGGATGAGATAGGCTGAGAAAGAGAAAAAAAATTTTAGTCTCGTATTCCGTTGATACTCGACCCAATTAAGAAAATTTTGAAAAAATAGCAAAAAAAATTCAAAAAATTAAAAAAACCTCTTTCCTGCGTTATTTTTAGCCAAAACGGGATGAGATAGGTCGAGAAAGGTAGAAAAAAATTTTAGACCCGAATTCTGTTCATACTCGACCGAGAAAGAAAATTCCAAAAAAAATAGCAAAAAAATTCAAAAAATTAAAAAAAGGAATTTCTTGCATTATTTTTAGCCAAAACGAGATGAGGCAGGGCCGAGAAAGAGAAGAAAAAATTTTAGTCCCGAATTCCGTCCAAACTCTACCAGGGCAAGAAAATTCCGAACAAATTGTAAAAAAATTCAAAAAATTAAAAAACCTTTTTCCGGCATTATTTCTAGCCAAAATGGGATGAGATAGGCTGAGAAAGAAAAAAAAAATTTAGTCCCGAATTCCGTTCATACTCGACCCGGTTAAGAAAATTATGAAAAAAAAGCAAAAAAATTGAAAAAATGAAAAAAAACCACTTTCTGACATTATTTTAGCCAAAACAGGATTAGATAGTCTGAGAAAGAGAAAAAAAAAAATTTAGTCCCAAATTCCGTTCATACTCAACCAGGGAAAGAAAATTACGAAAAAAATTGCAAAAAAATTCAAAAAAATCAAAAAACATTTTTCCGGCATTATTTCTAGCCAAAATGGGATGAGATAGGCTGAGAAAGAGAAAAAAAAAATTTAGTCACGAATTCCGTTCGTACTTGACCCGGTTAAGAAAATTCCGAAAAAAAAAGCAAAAAAATTCAAAAAATTAAAAAACCTCTTTCCAGCGTTATTTTTGGCGAAAACGGGATGAGATAGGCCAAGAGAGAGAGAAAAAAATTTAGTCCCGAATTCCGTTCACACTCGACCCAGGCAAGAAAATTCTGAAAAAAATAGCAAAAAAATTCAAAATTATAAAAAAACTCCTTCCGGCATTAATTATAGCGAAAACGGGATGAGGTAGGCCGAGAAAGGGAGAAAATAATTTTAGTCCCAAATACCGTTCATACTAGACCCCCCCCGGCAAGAAAATTCTGAAAAAAATAGCAAAAAAATTCAAAAAATTAAAAAACCACTTTCCGGCATTATTCCAAGCCAAAATGGGATGAGATAGGTCGAGAAAGGGAGAAAAAAAAATTTAGTCCCGAATTCCGTTCATACTCGACCCGTGCAAGAAAATTCCTAAAAAAATAGCAAAAAATTCAAAAAAATTAAAACACCACTTTCCGGCATTATTTTTAGCCAAAATGGGATGAGATAGGCTGAAAAAGAAAAAAAAAAATTTAGTCCGGAAATCTGTTCATACTCGACCAGTGCAAGAAAATTTCGAAGAAAATTGCAAAAAAATTAAAAAAATCAAAAAAATTTAGTCCTGAATTCCTTTCATACTCGACCCCGGCAAGAAAATTACGAAAAATTAGCAAAAAAATTCAAAAACCTCTTTCCGGCAGTATTGTTACCCAAAACGGGATGAGATAGAACCGAGAAAGAGAGAAAAAAATTTTAGTCCCGAATTCCTTTCATACTAGACCCTGGCAAGAAAATTCCAAAAAAAATAGTAAAAAATTAGAAAAATTAAAACACCTCTTTTCGACAATATTTATTTCCAAAACGGGACGAGAAAGGCCGAGAAAGAGAGAAAAAAATTTTAGTCCAGAATTCCATTCATACTCGACCTAGGGAAGAAAATTTCCGAAAAAAATTCAGAAAATTAAAAAACCACTTACCGGCATTATTCCTAGCCAAAACGGGATGAGATAGGTCGAGAAATGGAGAACAAAATTTTAGTCCCGAATTCCGTTTATACTCGACCCGGGCAAGAAAATTCCGAAAAAAATAGGACAAAAATTCAAAAAATTAAAAAACCACTTTCCGGCATTATTTTTAGCCAAAACGGGATGAGATAGGCTGAGAAAGAGAAAAAAAAAATTTAGTCCTGAATTCCGTTCATACTCGACTCGGTTAAGAAAATTCTGAAAAAAATAGCAAAAAAATTATAAAAATTAAAAAACCCCTTTCCGGCATTATTTTTTAGCCAAAACGGGATGAGATAGGCCAAGAGAGAGAGAAAAAAATTTTAGTCTCGAATTCCGTTCACACTAGACCCGGACAAGAAAATTTCGAAAAAAATAGGAAAAAAATTCAAAATTATAAAAAAAAACTCTTTCTAGCGTTATTTATAGCCAAAACAGGATGAGGTAGACCGAGAAAGGGAGAAAATAATTTTAGTCACGAATACCGTTCATACTAGACCCCGGGAAGAAAATTCCGAAAAAATAGTAAAAAAATTTAAAAAATTAAAAAACAACTTTCTGGCATTATTCCTAGCCAAAACGGGATGAGATAGGTCGAGAAGGAGAAAAAAAAATATTAGTCCCGAATTCCGTTCATGCTCGACCCGGGCAGTAAAATTCCGAAAAAAATAGCAAAACAATTCAAAAAATTAAAAAACCTCTTTTCAGCATTATTCCTAGCCAAAACGTGATAAGATAGGCCGAGAAAGAGAGAAAAAAATTTTAGTCCCGCATTCCGTTCATACTCTACCCGGGCAAGAAAGTTCCGAAAAAAATAGCAAAAAAATTCAAAAAATTAAAAAAACACTTTCCGGCATTATTTTTAGTGAAAACGGGATGAGATAGGCCGAAAAGAGAAAAAACAAATTTTAGTCCTGAATTCCGTTCATAGTCGACCCGATCAAGAAAATTCCGAAGAAAATAGCAAAAAAATTCAAAAAATCAAAAAACCACTTTCCGCCATTATTTTTAGCCAAAACAGGAAGAGATAGGCCGAGAAAGGTAGAAAAAATTT
Organism: Quercus alba; assembly: GCA_036321655.1. Lineage (NCBI taxonomy): Eukaryota > Viridiplantae > Streptophyta > Magnoliopsida > Fagales > Fagaceae > Quercus > Quercus alba. The sequence continues at coordinate 37,378,732 of CM070302.1, forward strand.
TAGTCCCAAATTCCGTTCATACTCGACCAGACAAAGAAAATTCCGCAAAAAACAGCAAAAAAATTCCAAAAATTAAAAAACCAATTTCCGGCATTATTTTTAGGCAAAACGGGATGGGGTAGGCCGAGAAAGAGGAGAAAAAATTTTAGTCCCAAGTTCCGTTCAAACTCAACCTAGGCAAGAAAATTACGAAAAAAATAGCAAAAAAACAAAAATTTAAAAAAGCTTTTTCTGGCATTATTTCTAGCCAAAACGGGATGAGATAGGCTTAGAAAAAGAAAAAAAAAAAAAAAATTAGTCCCGAATTCCGTTTATACTCGACCCCGGCAAGAAAATTACGAAAAAAATAGCAAAAAAAATTCAAAAAACTAAAAAACCTCTTTCCGGCATTATTCCTAGCCAAAACGGAATGAGATAGGTCTAGAAAGGGAGAAAAAAAATTTTAGTCCCGAATTCTGTTCGTACTGGACTCGGGCAAGAAAATTCCGATGAAAAAAGCAAAAAAATTCAAAAAAATAAAAAACTACTTTCCGGCATTATTTTTAGCCAAACGAGATGAGATAGGCCGAGAAAGAGTGAAAAAAAAATTTAGTCCCGAATTCCTTTCATACTCGACCCCGGCAAGAAAATTCCGAAAAAAAATAGCAAAAAATTTCAAAAACCTCTTTCCGGCAATATTTTTACCCAAAACGGGATGAGATAGACCGAGAAAGAGAGAGAAAAATTTTAGTCTCAAATTCCTTTCACACTAGACCCTGGCAAGAAAATTCCAAAAAAAATAGCAAAAAAATTCGAAAAATTAAAACACCTCTTTTCGGCAATATTTTTATCCAAAACGGGATGAGAATGGCCGAGAAAGAGAGAAAAAATTTTAGTCCAGAACTCCGTTCATACTCGACCTAGGTAAAAAAATTTCGAAAAAAATAGCAAAAAAATTCAGAAAATTAAAAAACCTCTTACCGGCATTATTCCTAGCCAAAACGGGATGAGATAGGTCGAGAAATGGAGAAAAAAATTTTAGTCCCGAATTCCGTTTATACTCGACCCGGGCAAGAAAATTCCGAAAAAATAGGACAAAAATTCAAAAAATTAAAAACCACTTTCCGGCATTATTTTTAGACAAAACAGGATGAGATAGCCAAAAAAGACAAAATAAAAAAATTTTAGTCCTGAATTCCGTTTATACTCGACCCCAGCAGGACAATTCCGAAGAAAATTGCAAAAAAATTCGAAAAATCAAAAAACCACATTCCAGCATTATTTTTAGCCAAAATGGGATGAGATAGGCTGAGAAAGAGAGAAAAAAATTTTAGTCCCGTATTCTGTTCATACTCGACCCGGGCAAGAAAATTTCGAAAAAAATAGCAAAATAATTCAAAATTATAAAAAAAACTCTTTCTGGCGTTATTTATAGCCAAAACGGGATGAGGTAGACCAAGAAAGGGAGAAAATAATTTTAGTCCCGAATACCGTTCAAGCTAGACAACGGCCAGAAAATTCAGAAAAAAAACAGTAAAAAAATTCAAAAATTTAAAAAACAACTTTCTGGCATTATTCCTAGCCAAAACGGGATGAGATAGGTCGAGAAAGAGAAAAAAAAATATTAGTCCCGAATTCCGTTCATGCTCGACCCAGGCAATAAAATTCTGAAAAAAATAGCAAAACAATTCAAAAAATAAAAAAACCTCTTTTCGGCATTATTCCTAGCCAAAACGGGATAAGATAGGCCGAGAAAGAGAGAAAAAAATTTTGACCCGAATTCCGTTCATACTCTACCTGGGCAAAAAAATTCCGAAAAAAATAACAAAAAAATGCAAAAAACTAAAAAACCACTTTCCGGCTTTATTTTTAGCGAAAACGGGATGAGATAGGCCGAAAAAGAGGAAAAACAAATTTTAGTCCTGAATTTCGTTCATACTCGACCCGATCAAGAAAATTCCGAAGAAAATAGCAAAAAAATTCAAAAATTAAAAAACCAATTTCCTGCATTATTTTTAGGCAAAACGGGATGAGGTAGGCCGAGAAAGAGGAGAAAAAAATTTTGTCCCGAGTTCCGTTCAAACTCAACCCGGGCAAGAAAATTACGAAAAAAGTAGCAAAAAAATCAAAAAATTAAAACAGCTTTTTCCGGCATTATTTCTAGCCAAAAAAGGATGAGATAGGCTTAGCAAAAGAAAAAAAAAATTTTAGTCCCGAATTCCGTTCATACTCGACCCCGGCAAGAAAATTACGACAAAAATAGCAAAAAAATTCAAAAATTAAAAAACCTCTTTCCGGCATTATTCCTAGCCAAAACGGAATGAGAGAGGACTAGAAAGGGAGAAAAAAATTTAAGTCCCGAATTCTGTTCATACTGGACTCGGGCAAGAAAATTCTGAGGAAAAAAAGAAAAAAATTCAAAAAAATAAAAAACTACTTTCCGGCATTATTTTTAGCCAAAACGGGATGAGATAGGCCGAGAAAGAGTGAAAAAAAAATTTAGTCCCGAATTCCTTTCATACTCGACCCCGGCAAGAAAATTCAGAAAAAAATAGCAAAAAAATTCAAAAACCTCTTTCCGGCAATATTTTTACCCAAAACGGGATGAGATAGACCGAGAAAGAGAAAAAAAAATTTTAGTCCCGAATTCCTTTCATACTCGACCTTGGTAAAAAATTTCATAAATAAAAAGCAAAAAAATTCAGAAAATTAAAAAACCTCTTACTGGCATTATTCCTAGCCAAAACGGGATGAGATAGGTCGAGAAATGGAGAAAAAAAATTTTAGTCCCGAATTCCGTTTATACTCGACCCGAGCAAGAAAATTCCGAAAAAAATAGGACAAAAATTCAAAAAATTAAAAAACCACTTTCCGGCATTATTTTTAGCCAAAACGAGATGATATAGCCAAAAAAGACAAAATAAAAAAATTTTAGTCTTGAATTTCGTTCATACTTGACCCCAGCAGGACAATTCTGAAGAAAATAGCAAAAAAATTCAAAAAATCAAAAAACCCACTTTCCGGCAATATTTTTAGCCAAAATGGGATGAGATAGGCTGAGAAAGAGAAAAAAAAAAATTTTGTCCCGTATTCCGTTGGTACTCGACCCAATTAAGAAAATTCTGAAAAAATAGTAAAAAAATTTAAAAAATTAAAAAAACATCTTTCCTGCGTTATTTTTAGCCAAAACGGGATGAGATAGGCCGAGAAAGGTAGAAAAAAAATTTAGTCCCGAATTCTGTTCATACTCGACCCGAGAAAGAAAATCCCGAAAAAAATAGCAAAAAAATTCAAAAAATTAAAAAAAGGAATTTCATGCATTATTTTTAGCCAAAACGGGATGAGGTAGGCCGAGAAAGAGAAGAAAAAATTTTAGTCCCGAATTCCGTCCAAACTCTACCAGGGCAAGAGAATTCCAAACAAAATAGCAAAAAAATTCAAAAAATTAAAAAACCTTTTTCCGGCATTATTTCTAGCCAAAACGGGATGAGATAGGCTGAGAAAGAAAAAAAAAATTTAGTCCCGAATTCCGTTCATACTCGACCTGGTGAAGAAAATTTTGAAAAAAATAGCAAAAAAATTCAAAAAATTAAAAAACCTCTTTCCGGCATTATTTTTAGCCAAAACGGGATGAGATTGGCCGAGAAAGGTAGAAAAAAATTTTAGTCCCGAATTCTGTTCATACTCTACCCGACAAAGAAAATTCCGAAAAAAATAGCAAAAAAATTCAAAAAATTAAAAAACCAGTTTCCTACATTATTTTTAGCCAAAACCGGATGAGATAGGCTGAAAAAAGAGAAAAAAAAAATTATTCCGGAAATCCGTTCGTACTCGACCCAAGCAAGAAAATTCCGAAGAAAATAGCAAAAAAATTAAAAAAAATCTAACAACCACTTTCTGGAATTATTTTTAGCGAAAACGGGATGAGATAGGCCGAAAAAGAGAAAAAACAAATTTTAGTCCTGAATTCCGTTCATACTCGACCCGATCGAGAAAATTCCGAAGAAAATAGCAAAAAAAACTCAAAAAATAAAAAAACCCACTTTCCGGCATTATTTTTAGCCAAAATGGGATGAGATAGGCTGAGAAAGAGAGAAAAAAAATGTTAGTCCCGTATTCCGTTGATACTCGACCCAATTAAGAAAATTCCGAAAAAATAGCAAAAAAAATTCAAAAAATTAAAAAAACCACTTTCCTGTGTTATTTTTAGCCAATACGGGACCAGATAGGCCGAGAAAGGTAGAGAAAAATTTTAGTCCCGAATTCTGTTCATACTCGACCCGAGAAATAAAATTCCGAAAAAAAGAGCAAAAAAATTAAAAAAATTAAAAAAAGGAATTTCTTGCATTGTTTTTAGCCAAAACGGGATGAGCTAGGCCGAAAAAGAGAAGAAAAAATTTTAGTCCTGAATTCCGTCCAAACTTTACCAGGGCAAGAAAATTCCGAACAAAATAGCAAAAAAATTCAAAAAACTAAAAACCCATTTTCCGGCATTATTTCTAGCCAAAACGGGATGAGATAGGCTGAGAAAAAAAAAAATTTAGTCCCGAATTCCGTTCATACTCGACCCGGTTAAGAAAATTCTGAAAAAAAATAGCAAAAAAATTGAGAAAATTAAAAAACCTCTTTCGTGCATTATTTTTAGCCAAAACGGGATGAGATTGGCCGTGAAAGGTAGAAAAAATTTTAGTCCCGAATATCGTTCATACTCGACCCGACAAAGAAAATTAAGAAAAAAATAGCAAAAAAATTAAAAAACCTTTTTCCGGCATTATTTCTAGCCAAAACGGGATGAGATAGGCTGAGAAAGAGAAAAAAAAAAAAAAATCAGCCCCGAATTCTGTTTCTACTAGACCTGGTTAAGAAAATTCTGAAAAAAATAGAAAAAAAATTCAAAAAATTAAAAAAAACCTCTTTCCGGCATTATTTTTAGCCAAAATAGAGATAGGCCGAGAAAGGTAGAAAAAAATTTTAGTCCCGAATTCTGTTCATACTAGATAAGACAAAGAAAATTCCGAAAAAAATAGCAAAAAAATTCAAAAACCAATTTCCTGTATTATTTTTAGGCAAAACGGGATGAGGTAGGCCGAGAAAGAGGAGAAAAAATTTTAGTCCCGAGTTCCGTTCAAACTCAACCCGGGCAAGAAAATTACGAAAAAAATAGCAAAAAAATCAAAAAAATTAAAATAGCTTTTTCCGGCATTATTTCTAGCCAAAACGGGATGAGATAGGCTTAGAAAAAGAAAAAAAAAATTTAGTCCCGAATTCCGTTCATACTCGACCCCGGCAAGAAAATTACTAAAAAAATAGCAAAAAAATTCAAAAAATTAAAAAACCTCTTTCCGGCATTATTCCTAGCCAAAACGGAATTAGAAAGTTCTAGAAAGGGAGAAAAAAATTTTAGTCCCAAATTCTGTTCATACTGGATTCGGGCAAGAAAATTCTGAGGAAAAAAGCACAAAAATTCAAAAAAATAAAAACAACTTTCTAGCATTATTTTTAGCCAAAACGGGATGAGATAGGCCGAGAAAGAGTGAAAAAAAAAAATAGTCCCGAATTCCTTTCATACTCGACCCCGGCAAAAAAATTCCGAAAAAAATAACAAAAGAATTCAACAACCTCTTTCCGGCAATATTTTTACCCAAAACAGGATGAGATAGACCAAGAAAGAGAGAAAAAAATTTTAGTCCTGAATTCCTTTCATACTAGACCCTGGCAAGAAAATTACAAAAAAAATAGCAAAAAAATTAAAAAACCTCTTTCCAGCATTATTCAAAGCCAAAACGGGATGAGATAGGTCGAGAAAGGGAGAAAAAAATTTTAGTCCCGAATTCCGTTCATACTCGACCCGTGCAAGAAAATTCCTAAAAAAATAGCAAAAAAATTAAAACACCACTTTCCGGCATTATTTTTAGCCAAAACAGGATGAGATAGGCCTAAAAAGAGAAAAAAAAAAAAATTTAGTCCAGAAATCTGTTCATACTCGACCCGAGCAAGAAAATTATGAAGAAAATAGAAAAAAAATTAAAAAAAAATAAAAAAACCACTTTCCGGCATTATTTTTAGCCAAAACGGGATGAGATAGGCCTAAAAAGAGAAAAAAAAAAATTTAGTCCAGAAATCTGTTCATACTCGACCCGAGCAAGAAAATTATGAAGAAAATAGCAAAAAAATTAAAAAAAAATAAAAAAAACCACTTTCCGGCATTATTTTTAGCCAAAACGGGATGAGATAGGCCGAGAAAGAGAAAAAAAAAATTTAGTCCCGAATTCCGTTCATACTCTACTCGGTTAAGAAAATTCTGAAAAAAATAGCAAAAAAATTATAAAAATTAAAAAACCTCTTTCTGGCATTTTTTTTTAGCCAAAACGGGATGAGATAGGCCAAGAGAGAGAAAAAAAATTTAGTCCCGAATTCCGTTCATACTCGACCCGGGCAAGAAAATTCCGAAAAAAATAGCAAAAAAATTCAAAATTATAAAAAAACTCTTTCCAGCATTATTTATAGCCAAAACGGGATGAGGTAGACCGAGAAAGGGAGAAAATAATTTGAGTCCCGAATACCGTTCATACTAGACCCCGGCAAGAAAATTGCGAAAAAAATAGTAAAAAAATTCAAAAAATTAAAAAACCATTTTCTGGCATTATTCCTAGCCAAATCGGGATGAGATAGGTCGAGAAAGAGAAAAAAAAATATTAGTCCCGAATTTCGTTCATGCTCGACCCGGGCAATAAATTCTGAAAAAAATAGCAAAACAATTCAAAAAATCAAAAAACCTCTTTTTGGCATTATTCCTAGCCAAAACGGGATAAGATAGGCCGAGAAAGAGAAAAACATTTTAGTCCCGAATTCCGTTCATACTCTACCCGTGCAAGAAAATTCCGAAAAAAATAGCAAAAAAATTCAAAAAATTAAAAAACCTCTTTCCGGCATTATTTTTAGCGAAAACGGGATGAGATAGGCCGAAAAAGAGAAAAAACAAATTTTTGTCCTGAATTCCGTTCATACTCGACCCGATTAAGAAAATTCCGAAGAAAATAGCAAAAAAATTCAAAAAATCAAAAATTCAATTTCCGGCATTATTTTGAGCCAAAACAGGATGAGATTGGCCGAGAAAGACAAAAAAAAAAAAAAAAAATTTAGTCCCGAATTCTGTTCATACTCGACCAGGGCAAGAAAATTCCGAAAAAAAAATAGCCAAAAAATTCAAAAAATTAAAAAACCTTTTTTCGGCATTATTTCTAGCCAAACGGGATGAGATAGGCCGAGAAAGAGAAAAAAAATTTTAGTCCCGAATTCCGTTCATACTCAACCCGGTTAAGAAAATTCTGAAAAAAATAGCAAAAAAATTCAAAAACCAATTTCCTGCATTATTTTTTGGCGAAACAGGATGAGGTAGGCCAAGAAAGAGGAGAAAAAATTTTAGTCCCGAGTTCTGTTAAAACTCACCCAGGCAAGAAAATTAAGAAAAAAATCAAAAAATTAAAAAGGCTTTTTCCGGCATTATTTCTAGCCAAAACGGGATGAGATAGGCTTAGAAAAAGAAAAAAAAAAAATTTAGTCCCAAATTCCGTTCATACTCGACCCCGGCAAGAAAATTACGAAAAAAATAGCAAAAAAATTCAAAAAATTAAAAAACCTCTTTCCGGCATTTTCCTAGCCAAAACGGAATGAGATAGGTCTAGAAAGGGAGAAAAAAAGTTTAGGCCCGAATTCTGTTCATACTGGACTCGGACAAGAAAATTCTGAGGAAAAAAGCAAAAAAATTCAAAAAAATAAAAAACTAGTTTCCGGCATTATTTTTAGCCAAAATGGGATGAGATAGGCTGAGAAAGAGTGAAAAAAAAAAAAATTTAGTCCCGAATTCCTTTCATACTCGACCCCGGCAAGAAAATTCCGAAAAAAAATAGCAAAAAAATTCAAAAACCTCTTTTCGACAATATTTTTACCCAAAACGGGATGAGATAGACCGAGAAAGAGAGAAAAAAATTTTAATCCCGAATTCCTTTCATACTAGACCCTGGCAAGAAAATTCCCAAAAAAATAGCAAAAAATTTCGAAAAATTAAAACACCTCTTTTCGGCAATATTTTTATCCAAAACAGGATGAGAAAGGCCGAGAAAGAGAGAAAAAAATTTTAGTCCAGAATTCTGTTCATACTTGACCTAGGTAAGAAAATTCTGAAAAAAATAGCAAAAAAATTAAGAAAATTAAAAAACCTCTTACCGGCATTATTCCTAGCCAAAACGGGATGAGATAGGTCGAGAAATGGAGAAAAAAATTTTAGTCCCGAATTCCGTTTATACTTGACCCGGGCAAGAAAATTCCGAAAAAAATAGCAAAAAAATTCAAAAACCTCTTTCCGGCAATATTTTTACCCAAAACGGGATGAGATAGAATGAAAAAGAGAGAAAAAAATTTTAGTCCCGAATTCCTTTCATACTAGACCCTGGCAAGAAAATTCCAAAAAAATAGCAAAAAAATTCGAAAAATTAAAACACCTCTTTTCGGCAATATTTTTTTCCAAAACGGGATGAGAAAGGCCGAGAAAGAGAGAAAAAAATTTTAGTCCAGAATTCCGTTCATACTCGACCTAGGTAAGAAAATTCCGAAAAAAATAGCAAAAAAATTAAGAAAATTAAAAAACCTCTTACCGGCATTATTGTAATGACCCAATAAGGGGGGTCTTGCATTCCATGGAATCCCACATCGCCTAGGGAAGCACATGGGAATGTGTTTATAAAGAATGACCTCCCTTCAATGTGTAGAGGCCTTTTCCCCAACGCAACTTAGGGAAGAACAAAACCATGAGGGGTATGGGCCCCAAAGTGGACAATTTCTACACAGTTGGGGCGGGGTCGTTACAGATGGTATTAGAGCTATACCCTAGCCGGAAGTGTGGGCCCCACACGCGAGGACGCGTGTGCCCGTAAGGGGGGTGGATTGTAATGACCCAATAAGGGGGGTCTTGCATTCCATGGAATCCCACATCGCCTAGAGAAGCACATGGGAATGTGTTTATAAGGAATGACCTCCCTTCAATGTGTAGAGGCCTTTTCCCCAGCGCAACCTAGGGAAGAACAAAACCATGAGGGGTATGGGTCCCAAAGTGGACAATATCTACACAGTTGGGGCGGGGTCGTTACAATTATTCCTAGCCAAAACGGGATGAGATAGGTCGAGAAATGGAGAAAAAAATTTTAGTCCCGAATTCCGTTTATACTCGACCCGGGTAAGAAAATTTCGAAAAAAATAGGACAAAAATTCGAAAAATTAAAAAACCACTTTCCGGCATTATTTTTAGCCAAAAAGGGATGAGATAGCCAAAAAAGACAAAATAAAAAAATCTTAGTCCTGAATTCCGTTCATACTCGACCCTAGCAGGACAATTCCGAAAAAAAAATAGCAGAAAAATTCAAAAAATCAAAAAAACCCACTTTCCGGCATTATTTTTAGCCAAAATGGGATGAGATAGGCTGAGAAAGAGGTAAAATAATTTTAGTCCCGTATTCCGGTGATACTCGACCCAATTAAGAAAATTCCGAAAAAATAGCAAAAAAAATTTAAAAAATTAAAAAAAAAAACTCTTTCCTCCGTTATTTTTAGCCAAAACGGGATGAGATAAGCCGAGGAAGGTAGAAAAAAATATTAGCCCCGAATTCTGTTCATACTCGAACCGAGAAAGAAAATTCCTAAAAAAATAGCAAAAAAATTCAAAAAATTAAAAAAAGGAATTTCTTGCATTATTTTTAGCCAAAACGGGATGAGGTAGGTCGAGAAAGAGAAGAAAAAATTTTAGTCCCGAATTCCGTCCAAACTCTACCAGGGCAAGAAAATTCCGAACAAAATAGCAAAAAAATTCAAAAAATTAAAAAACCTTTTTCCAGCATTAACTCTAGCCAAAACGAGATGAGATAGGCTGAGAAAGAAAAAAAAAATTTAGTCCCGAATTCCGTTCATACTCGTCCCGGTTAAGAAAATTCTGAAAAAAATAGTAAAAAAATTAAAAAAATTAAAAAACCTCTTTCCGGCATTATTTTTAGCCAAAACGAGATGAGATTGACCGAAAAAGGTAGAAAAAAATTTTAGTCCCGAATTCCGTTCATACTCGACCCGACAAAGAAAATTCCGAAAAAAATAGCAAAAAAATTCAAAAAAATAAAAAACCAGTTTCCTACAATATTTTTAGCCAAAACGGGATGAGATAGGCTGAAAAAGAGAAAAAAAAACATTAAGTCCGGAAATCCGTTCGTGCTCAACTCGAGCAAGAAAATTCCGAAGAAAATAGCAAAAAAATTAAAAAAAATAAAAAAACCACTTTCCGGCATTATTTTTAGCGAAAACGGGATGAGATAGGCCGAAAAAGAGAAAAAACAAATTTTAGTCCTGAATTTCGTTCATACTCGACCCGATCAAGAAAATTCTGAAGAAAATAGGAAAAAATTCAAAAAATGAAAAAACCACTGTCCGGCATTATTTTTAGCCAAAACGGGATGAGATTGGCGAGAGAAATACAAAAAAAAAAAAATTTTAGTCCCGAATTTTGTTCATACTCGACCAGGGCAAGAAAATTCTGAAAAAAAATAGCCAAAAAATTCAAAAAATTAAAAACCTTTTTCTGGCATTATTTCTAGCCAAAACGGGATGAGATAGGCTAAGAAAGAGAAAAAAAAAATTTTAGTCCCGAATTCCGTTCATACTCGACCAGACAAAGAAAATTCCGAAAAAAATAGCAAAAAAATTCAAATATTAAAAATCCAATTTCCTGCATTATTTTTAGGCAAAATTGAGGTAGGCCGAGAAAGAGGAGAAAAAATTTTAGTCCCGAGTTCCGTTCAAACTCAACTCGGGCAAGAAAATTACGAAAAAAATAGCAAAAAAATCAAAAAATTAAAAAGCTTTTTCCGGCATTATTTCTAGCCAAAACGGGATGAGATAGGCTTTGAAAAAGAAAAAAAAAATTTAGTCCCGAATTCCGTTCATACTCGACCCCGGCAAGAAAATTACGAAAAAATAGCAAAAAAATTCAAAAATTAAAAAACCTCTTTCCGGCATTATTCCTAGCCAAAACGGAATGAGATTGGTCTAGAAAGGGAGAAAAAAAATTTAGTCCCGAATTCTGTTTATACTGGACTCGGGCAAGAAAAATTCTAAGGAAAAAAGCAAAAAAATTCAAAAAAATAAAAAACTACTTTCCGGCATTATTTTTAGCCAAAATGGGATGTGAGATAGGCCGCGAAAGAGTGGAAAAAAAAATTTTAGTCCCGAATTCCTTTCATACTCGACCCCGGCAAGAAAATTCCGAAAAAAATAGCAAAAAAATTCAAAACCTCTTTCCAGCAATATTTTTACCCAAAACGGGATGAGGTAGACCGAGAAAGAGAAAAAAAAAATTTTAGTCCCGAATTCCTTTCATACTAGACACTGGAAAGAAAATTCCAAAAAAAATAGCAAAAAAATTCGAAAAATTAAAACACCTCTTTTCGGTAATATTTTTATCCAAACGGGATGAGAAAGGCCGAGAAAGAGAGAAAAAAATTTTAGTCAAGAATTCCATTCATACTCGACATAGGTAAGAAATTTCCGAAAAAAATAGCAAAAAATTCAAAAAATTAAAAAACCTCTTACCGGCATTATTCCTTGCCAAAACGGGATGAGATAGGTCGAGAAATGGAGAAAAGAAATTTAGTCCCGAATTCCGTTCATACAAGACCTGACAAAAAAAATTCTGAAAAAATAGCAAAAAATTCAAAAAATTAAAAAACCAGTTTCCTACATTATTTTTAGCCAAAACGGGATGAGATAGGCTGAAAAAGAGAAAAAAAAAAAATTTAGTCCGGAAATCCGTTCGTACTCGACCCGAGCAAGAAAATTCCGAAGAAAATAGCAAAAAAATTAAAAAAATCGAAAAACCACTTTCCGGCATTAGTTCTAGCCAAAATGGGATGACACAGGCTGAGAAAGAAAAAAAAAAAATTTAGTCCTGAATTCCGTTCATACTCGACCCGGTTAAGAAAATTCTGAAAAAAATAGCAAAAAAATTCAAAAAATTAAAAAACCTCTTTCTAGCGTTATTTTTAGCCAAAACGGGATGAGATAGGCTAAGAGAGAGAAAAAAAATTTAGTCCCGAATTCTGTTCACACTCGACCCAAGCAAGAAAATTCCGAAAAAAATAAAAAAAAATTCAAAATTATAAAAAAACTCTTTACGGCATTATTTATAGCCAAAACAGGATGAGGTAGACCGAGAAAGGGGGAAAAAATTCTAGTCCCGAATTTTGTTCCTACCCGACCCGGGCTAGAAAATTCAAAAATAAAAAAAAGCAAAAAAATAGCAAAAATTAAAAAAACATCTTTCCGGCAATATTTCTATCCAAACCGGGTTAGAAAATTCCGAAACAAATAGCAAAAAAATTTAAAAAATTAAAAAAAATCATTCCAGCTTTATTCCAAGCCAAAACAGGATAAGATAGGTCGAGAAAGGGAGAAAAAAATTTTAGTCCCGAATTCCCTTCAGACTCAACCCGGGCAAGAAAATTCCTAAAAAAATAGCAAAAAATTTCAAAAAAAATTAAAAAACCACTTTGCGGCATTATTTTTAGCCAAAACGGGATGAGATAGACCGAAAAAGGGAGAAAAAAATTCTAGTCCCGAATTCTGTTCCTACCTGACCTGGGCTAGAAAATTCAAAAAAAAAAAAAGCAAAAAAATAGCAGAAATTAAAAAAACATCTTTCCGGCAATATTTCTATCCAAACCGGGTAAGAAAATTCCGAAACAAATAGCAAAAAAATTTAAAAAATTAAAAAATCTCATTCCAGCTTTATTCCAAGCCAAAATGGGATGAGATAGGTCGAGAAAGGGAGAAAAAAATTTTAGTCCCGAATTCCCTTCAGACTCGACCCGGGCAAGAAAATTCCTAAAAAAATAGTAAAAAATTTCAAAAAAATTAAAAAACCACTTTGCGGCATTATTTTTAGCCAAAACGGGATGAGATAGACCGAAAAAGAGAAAAAAAAAAGAATTTAGTCCGGAATTCCGTTCATACTCGCCCCGAGCAAGAAAATTCCGGAGAAAATAGCAAAAAAATTAAAAAAATCAAAAAACCACTTTCCGGCATTATTTTTATCCAAAACGGGATGAGATAGGCCGAGAAAGAAAAAAAAAATTTTAGTCCCGAGTTCCGATCATACTCAACAGGGCTAGAAAATTCCGAAAAAAATAGCAAAAGAATTCAAAAAATTAAAGAACCTTTTTCCGGCATTATTTCTAGTCAAAACGGGATGAGATAGGCTGAGAGAGAAAAAAAAAAAAAAAATTTAGTCCCGAATTCCGTTCATACTCGACCCGGTTAAGAAAATTCTGAAAAAAATAGCAAAAAATTCAAAAAATTAAAAAAACCCCTTTCCGGCATTATTTTTAGCCAAAACGGAATGAAATAGGCCAAGAGAGAGAGAAAAAAAAATTGTCTCGAATTCCGTTCATACTCGACCCGGGCAAGAAAATTCCAAAAAAAATAGCAAAACATTTCAAAAAATCAAAAGACCTCTTTTCGGCATTATTCCTAGCCAAAACGGAATGAGATAGGCTAAGAAAGAGAAAAAAAAAAATTTAGTCCCGAATTCCGTTCATACTAGACCAAGTTAAGAAAATTCTGAAAAAAATAGCAAAAAAATTCAAAAAATTAAAAAAACCTCTCTCCGGCATTATTTTTAGCCAAAACAGGAAGAGATAGGCCGAGAAAGGTAGAAAAAAATTTCAGTCCCGAATTCCGTTCATACTCAACCCGATAAAGAAAATTCCGAAAAAAATAGACAAAAAAAATTCAAAAAATTAAAAAACCAATTTCCTGCATTATTTTTTGCCAAAACGGGATGAGGTAGGCCGAGAAAGAGAAGAAAAAATTTAAGACTCGAATTCCGTTCATACTCAACCAGTGCAAGAAAATTCCGAAAAAAATAGCAATAAAATTCAAAAAATTAAAAAACCTCTTTCCGGCATTATTCCATGCCAAAACGGGATGAGATAGGTCGAGAAAGGGAGAAAAAAATTTTCGTCCCGAATTCCGTTCATACTCGACCCAGGCAAGAAAATTCCTAAAAAAATAGCAAAAAAAATTCAAAAAAATTAAAACACCAATTTCCGGCATTATTTATAGCCAAAACAGGATGAGATAGGCCAAAAAAGAGAAAAGAAAATTATACTCCGGAAATCCGTTCATACTCGACCCGAGCAAGAAAATTCCGAAGAAAATATCAAAAAAATTAAAAAAATCAAAAAACCACTTTCCGGCATTATTTCTAGCCAAAACGGGATGAGATAGGTTGAGAAAGAAAAAAAAATTTAGTCCCGAATTCCGTTCATACTCGACCCGGTTAAGAAAATTCTGAAAAAAAATAGTAAAAAAATTCAAAAAATTAAAAAATCTCTTTTCGGCATAATTTTTAGCCAAAACGGGATGAGATTGGCCGAGAAAGGTAGAAAAAAAATTTTAGTCCCGAATTCCGTTCATACCCGACCCGACAAAGAATATTCCGAAAAAAATAGCAAAAAAATACAAAAAATTAAAAAACCAGTTTCCTACATTATTTATAGCCAAAATGGGATGAGGTAGGCTGAGAAAGAGAATAAGAAATTTAAGCCCCGAATTCTATTCATACTCAACCAGGGCAAGAAAATTCCGAAAAAATAGCAAAAAAATTCAAAAAATTAAATAACCTCTTTCCGGGATTATCCCAAGACAAAACGGGATGAGATAGGTCGAGAAAGGGAGAAAAAAATTTTAATCCCGAATTCCGTTCATACTCGACCCGGGCAAGAAAATTCCTATAAAAATAGCAAAAAAATTCAAAAAAAATTAAAACACCACTTTCCAACATTATTTTTAGCCAAAACGGGATGAGATAGGCCGAAAAAGAGAAAAAAAAAATTTAGTCTGGAAATCCGTTCATACTTGACCCGAGCAAGAAAATACCGAAGAAAATAGCAAAAAAATTAAAAAAAATCAAAAAACCACTTTCCGGCATTATTTTTAGCCAAAACGGGATGAGATAGGCCGAGAAAGAGAAAAAAAAAATTTTAGTCCCGAATTCCGTTCATACTCAGCCAGGGCAAGAAAATTCCGAAAAAAATTGCGAAAACGGGATGAGATACGCTGAGAAAGAGAGAAAAAAAAAATTTAGTCCCGAATTCCGTTCAAACTCGACCCGGTTAAGAAAATTTTAAAAACAATTGCAAAAAAATTCAAAAAATTAAAAAAACTCTTTCCGGCATTATTTTTAGCCAAAACGGGATGAGATAGGCCAAGAGAGAGAGAAAAAATTTTTACTCCCGAAGTCCGTTCATACTCGACCCGGGCAAGAAAATTCCGAAAAAAATATCAAAAAAATTTAAAATTATAAAAACTCTTTCCGGCATTATTTATAGCCAAAACGGAATGAGGTAGACCGAGAAATGGAGAAAATAATTTTAGTCCCGAATACAGTTCATACTAGCCCCGGCAAGAAAATTTAAAAAAAAATAGTAAAAAAATTCAAAAAATTAAAAAACCTCTATCCGGCATTATTCCTAGCCAAAACGGGATGAGATAGGCCGAGAAATAGAAAAAAAAAAATATAAGTCCCGAATTCCGTTTATACTCGACCCGGGCAATAAAATTCCGAAAAAAATAGCAAAACAATTCAAAAAATCAAAAAACCTCTTTTCTGCATTATTCCTAGCCAAACAGGATGAGATAGGCCGAGAAAGAGAGAAAAAAATTTTAGTCCCGAATTCCGTTCATACTCGTCCCGGGAAAGAAAATTCCGAAAAAAATAGCAAAAAAATTCAAAATTATAAAAAAAACTCTTTCCGGCATTATTTATAGCCAAAACGGGTTGAGGTAGACCGAGAAAGGGAGAAAATAATTTTAGTCCCGAATACCGCTCATACTAGACCCCGGCAAGAAAATTCCGAAAAAAATAGTAAAAAAATTCAAAAAATTAAAAAACCTCTTTCCAGCATTATTTCTAGCCAAAACGGGATGAGATAGGCCGAGAAAGAGAGAAAAAAATTTACTCCTGAATTTCGTTCATACTCTACCCGGTTAAGAAAATTCTGAAAAAAATAGCCAAAAAATTCAAAAATTGAAAAACCTCTTTCCGGCATTATTTTTAGCCAAAACAGGATGAGATAGGCCAAGAGAGAGAAAAAAAATTTACTCCCGAAGTCCGTTCATACTCGACCTTGGAAAGAAAATTCCGAAAAAAATAGCAAAAAAATTCAAAATTATAAAAAAAAAAACTCTTTCCGGCATTATTTATAGCAAAAACGGGATGAGATAGACCGAGAAAGGGAGACAATAATTTTAGTCCCGAATACCGTTCATACTAGACCACGGCAAGAAAATTCTGAAAAAAATAGTAAAGAATTTCAAAATATTAAAAAACCTCTTTCCCGCATTATTCCTAGCCAAAACGGGATGAGATAGGCCGAGAAAGAGAGAAAAAAATTTTACTCCCGAATTCCGTTTATACTCGACCGGGCAAGAAAATTCTGAAAAAAATAGCAATAAAATTCAAAAAATTAAAAAACCTGTTTCGGGCATTATTTCTAGCCAAAACGGGATCAGATACGCTGAGAAACAGAAAAAAAAAAAAAAAAAAAAATTTTATTCCCGAATTCCGTTCATACTCGACCCGGTTAAGAAAATTCTGAAAAAAAAATACCAAAAAAATTTAAAAAATTAAAAAACCTCTTTCCAGCATTATTCCTAGCCAAAACGGGATGAGATAGGCTGAGAAAGAGAGAAAAAATTTTTACTCCCGAATTCCGTTCATACTCGACCCGGTTAAGAAAATTCTGAAAAAAATAGCAAAAAAATTCAAAATTATAAAAAAACTCTTTCCGGCATTATTTATAGCCAAAACGGGATGAGGTAGACCGAAAAAGGGAGAAAATAATTTTAGTCCCGAATACCGTTCATACTAGACCCCAGCAAAAAATTTCAAAAAAAATAGTAAAAAAATTCAAAAAATTAAAAAACCTCTTTCCCGCATTATTCCTAGCCAAAGCGGGATGAGATAGGCCGAGAAAGAAAGAAAAAAATATTAGTCCCGAATTCCGTTCATACTCGACCCGAGCAATAAAATTCCTACAAAAATAGCAAAAAAATTCAAAAAATAAAAAAACCTCTTTTCGGCATTATTCCTAGCCAAAACGGGATGAGATAGGCCGAGAAAGTGAGAAAAAAATTTTAGTCCCGAATTCCGTTCATACTTGACCCGGGCAATAAAATTCTGAAAAAAATAGCAAAATAATTCAAAAAATCAAAAAACCTCTTTTCTGCATTATTCCTAGCCAAACGGGATGTGATAGGCCGAGATAGAGAGAAAAAAATTTGAGTCGCGAATTTCGTTCATACTCGACCCGGGAAAGAAAATTTCGAAAACAATAGCAAAAAAATTCAAAATTAAAAAAAAAAACTCTTTCCGGCATTATTTATAGCCAAAACGGGATGAGGTAGACCGAGAAAGGGAGAAAATAATTTTAGTCCTGAATACCGTTCATACTAGACCCCGGCAAGAAAATTCGGAAAAAATAGCAAAAAAATTCAAAAAATTAAAAAACCTCTTTCCGGCAATATTTTTAGCCAAAATGGGATGAGATAGGCCAAGAGAGAGAGAAAAAAATTTTAGTCCCGAAGTCCGTTCGTACTCGACCCACGCAAGAAAATTCCGAAAAAAATAGCAAAAAAATTCAAAATTATAAAAAAACTCTTTCCGGCATTATTTACAGCCAAAACGGAATGAGGTAGACCGAGAAAGGGAGAAAATTATTTTAGTCCCGAATACCGTTCATACTAGACCCCGGCAAGAAAATTTTGAAAAAAATAGTAAAAAAATTCAAAAAATTAAAAAACTTCTTTCCGGCATTATTCCTAGCCAAAAGGGGATGAGATAGGTCGAGAAAGAGAAAAAAAAAATATTAGTCCCGAATTCCGTTCATACTCGACCTGGGCAATAAAATTCCTACAAAAATAGCAAAAAAATTCAAAAAATCAAAAAACCACTTTTCAGCATTATTCCTAGCCAAAACGGGATGAGATAGGCCAAGAAAGTGAGAAAAAAATTTTAGTCCCGAATTCCGTTCATACTTGACCAGGGCAATAAAATTCTGAAAAAAATAGCAAAATAATTCAAAAAATCAAAAAACCTCTTTTCTGCATTATTCCTAGCCAAACAGGATGTGATAGGCCGAGAAAGAGAGAAAAAAATTTGAGTCCCTAATTCCGTTCATACTCGACCCGGGAAAGAAAATTTCGAAAACAATAGCAAAAAAATTCGAAATTATAAAAAAAAACTCTTTCCGGCATTATTTATAGCCAAAACGGGATGAGGTAGACCGAGAAAGGGAGAAAATAATTTTAGTCCCGAATACCGTTCATACTAGACCCCGGCAAGAAAATTCCGAAAAAAATAGTAAAAATATTCACAAAAATAAAAAACCTCTTTCCGGCATTATTCCTAGCCAAAACGGGATGAGATAGGCCGAGAAAAAGAGAAAAAAAATTTACTCCTGAATTCCGTTCAAACTCGACCCGGTTAAGAAAATTCTGAAAAAATAGCAAAAAAATTCAGAAATTGAAAAACCTCTTTCCGGCATTATTCCTAGCCAAAACAGGATGAGATAGGCCGAGAAAGAGAGAAAAAAATTTTACAACTGAATTCCGTTCGTAATCGACCCGGTTAAGAAAATTCTGAAAAAGATAGCAAAAAAATTGAAAAATTGAAAAACCTCTTTCCGGCATTATTTTTAGCCAAAACAGGATGAGATAGGCCAAGAGAGAGAAAAAAATTTTACTCCCGAAGTCCGTTCATACTTGACCTGGGAAAGAAAATTCCGAAAAAAATAGCAAAAAAATTCAAAATTAAAAAGAAAAACTCTTTCCGGCATTATTTATAGCCAAAACGGGATGAGATAGATCAAGAAAGGGAGACAATAATTTTAGTCCCGAATACCGTTCATACTAGACCACGGCAAGAAAATTCTGAAAAAAATAGTAAAAAAATTCAAAATATTAAAAAACCTCTTTCCCGCATTATTCCTAGCCAAAACGGGATGAGATAGGCCGAGAAAGAGAAAAAAAAATTTTACTCCCGAATTCCGTTTATACTCGACCGGGCAAGAAAATTCCGAAAAAAATAGCAATAAAATTCAAAAAATTAAAAAACCTGTTTCGGGCATTATTTCTAGCCAAAACGGGATCAGACACGCTGAGAAACAGAAAAAAAAAAAAATTTAGTCCCGAATTCCGTTCATACTCGACCCGGTTAAGAAAATTCTGAAAAAAAAAATACCAAAAAAATTCAAAAATTTAAAAAACCTCTTTCCAGCATTATTCCTAGCCAAAACGGGATGAGATAGGCTGAGAAAGAGAGAAAAAATTTTTACTCCCAAATTCCGTTCATACTCGAGCCGGTTAAGAAAATTCTGAAAAAAATAGCAAAAAAATTCAAAATTATAAAAAAACTCTTTCCGGCATTATTTATAGCCAAAACGGGATGAGGTAGATCGAGAAAGGGAGAAAATAATTTTAGTCCCGAATACCGTTCATACTAGACCCCGGCAAAAAATTTCGAAAAAAATAGTAAAAAAATTCAAAAAATTAAAAAACCTCTTTCCGGCATTATTCCTAGCCAAAACGGGATGAGATAGGCCGAGAAAGAGAAAAAAAAATATTAGTCCCGAATTCCGTTCATACTCGACCCGGGCAATAAAATTCCTACAAAAATACGAAAAAAATTCAAAAAATCAAAAAACCTCTTTTCAGCATTATTCCTAGCCAAAACGGGATGAGATAGGCCAAGAAAGTGAGAAAAAAATTTTAGTCCCGAATTCCGTTCATACTTGACTCGGGCAATAAATTCCGAAAAAAATAGCAAAATAATTCAAAAAATCAAAAAACCACTTTTCTGCATTATTCCTAGCCAAACGGGATGTGATAGGCCGAGAAAGAGAGAAAAAGATTTGACTCCCGAATTCCGTTCATACTCGACCCGGGAAAGAAAATTTCAAAAACAATAGCAAAAAAATTCAAAATTATAAAAAAAAACTCTTTCCGGCATTATTTATAGCCAAAACGGGATGAGGTAGACCGAGACAGGGAGAAAATAATTTCAGTCCCGAACACCGTTCATACTAGACCCCGGCAAGAAAATTCCGAAAAAAATAGTAAAAAAATTCAAAAAATTAAAAAACCTCTTTCCGGCATTATTCCTAGCCAAAACGGGATGAGATAGGCCGAGAAAAAGAGAAAAAAATGTTACTCTTGAATTCCGTTCGTACTCGACCCGGTTAAGAAAATTCTGGAAAAAATAGCAACAAAATTCAAAAAATGAAAAACCTCTTTCCGGCATTATTCCTAGCCAAAACGGGATTAGATAGGCCGAGAAAGAGAGAAAAAAATTTTACAGCCGAATTCCGTTCATACTCGACCCGGTTAAGAAAATTCTGAAAAGGATAGCAAAAAAATTCAAAAATTGAAAAACCTCTTTCCGGCATTATTTTTAGCCAAAACATGATGAGATAGGCCAAGAGAGAGAAAAAATTTTTACTCCCGAAGTCCGTTCATACTTGACCTGGGAAAGAAAATTCCGAAAAAAATAGCAAAAAAATTCAAAATTAAAAAAAAAAAAAAAACTCTTTCCGGCATTATTTATAGCCAAAACGGCATGAGATAGACCGAGAAAGGGAGACAATAATTTTAGTCCCGAATACCGTTCATACTAGACCACGGCAAGAAAATTCTGAAAAAAATAGTAAAAAAATTCAAAATATTAAAAAACCTCTTTCCCGCATTATTCCTAGCCAAAACGGGATGAGATAGGCCGAGAAAGAGAAAAAAAAATTTACTCCCGAATTCCGTTTATACTCGACCGGGGCAAAAAAATTCCGAAAAAAATAGCAATAAAATTCAAAAAACAAAAAAACCTGTTTCGGGCATTATTTCTAGCCAAAACGGGATCAGATACGCTGAGAAACAGAAAAAAAAAAATTTAGTCCCGAATTCCGTTCATAATCGACCCGGTTAAGAAAATTCTGAAAAAAAAAAAACCAAAAAAAATCAAAAAATTAAAAAACCTCTTTCCAGCATTATTCCTAGCCAAAACGGGATGAGATAGGTTGAGAAAGAGAGAAAAAATTTTTACTCCCGAATTCCGTTCATACTCGACCCGGTTAAGAAAATTCTGAAAAAAATAGCAAAAAAATTCAAAATTATAAAAAAAACTCTTTCCGGCATTATTTATAGCCAAAACGGGATGAGGTAGACCGAGAAAGGGAGAAAATAATTTTAGTCCCGAATACCGTTCATACTAGACCCCGGCAAAAAATTTCGAAAAAAATAGTAAAAAAATTCAAAAAATTAAAAAACCTCTTTCCGGCATTATTCCTAGCCCAAACGGGATGAGATAGGCTGAGAAAGAGAAAAAAAAAATATTAGTCCCGAATTCCGTTCATACTCGACCCGGGCAATAAAATTCCTACAAAAATAGCAAAAAAATTCAAAAAATCAAAAAACCTCTATTCAACATTATTCCTAGCCAAAACGGGATGAGATAGGCCGAGAAAGTGAGAAAAAAATTTTAGTCCCGAATTCCGTTCATACTTGACCCGGGCAATAAAATTCCGAAAAAAATTGCAAAATAATTCAAAAAATCAAAAAACCTCTTTTCTGCATTATTCCTAGCCAAACGGGATGTGATAGGCCGAGAAAGAGAGAAAAAAATTTGAGTCCCGAATTTCGTTCATACTCGACCCGGGAAAGAAAATTTCGAAAACAATAGCAAAAAAATTCAAAATTATAAAAAAAAAAAACTCTTTCCGGCATTATTTATAGCCAAAACGGGATGAGGTAGACCGAGACAAGGAGAAAATAATTTTAGTCCCGAACACCGTTCATACTAGACCCCGGCAAGAAAATTCCGAAAAAAATAGTAAAAAAATTCAAAAAATTAAAAAACCACTTTGCGGCATTATTCCTAGCCAAAACGGGATGAGATAGGCCGAGAAAAAGAGAAAAAAATGTTACTCCTGAATTCCGTTCATACTCGACCCGGTTAAGAAAATTCTGAAAAAAATAGCAAAAAAATTCAAAAATTGAAAAACCTCTTTCCGGCATTATTCCTAGCCAAAACGGGATGAGATAGGCCGAGAAAGAGAGAAAAAAATTTTACAGCCGAATTCCGTTCATACTTGACCCGGTTAAGAAAATTCTGAAAAAGATAGCAAAAAAATTCAAAAATTGAAAAACCTCTTTCCGGCATTATTTTTAGCCAAAACATGATGAGATAGGCCAAGAGAGAGAAAAAATTTTTACTCCCGAAGTCCGTTCATACTTGACCTGGGAAAGAAAATTCCGAAAAAAATAGCAAAAAAATTCAAAATTAAAAAAAAAAAAAAACTCTTTCCGGCATTATTTATAACCAAAACGGCATGAGATAGACCGAGAAAGGGAGACAATAATTTTAGTCCCGAATACCGTTCATACTAGACCACGGCAAGAAAATTCTGAAAAAAATAGTAAAAAAATTCAAAATATTAAAAAACCTTTTTCCCCCATTATTCCTAGCCAAAACGGGATGAGATAGGCCAAGAAAGAGAAAATAAAATTTACTCCCGAATTCCGTTTATACTCGACCGGGGCAAGAAAATTCCGAAAAAAATAGCAATAAAATTCAAAAAATTAAAAAACCTGTTTCGGGCATTATTTCTAGCCAAAACGGGATCAGATACGCTGAGAAACAGAAAAAAAAAAAAAAAAAAAAAAAATTTAGTCCCGAATTCCGTTCATACTCGACCCGGTTAAGAAAATTCTGAAAAAAAAATACCAAAAAAAAATCAAAAAATTAAAAAACCTCTTTCCAGCATTATTCCTAGCCAAAACGGGACGAGATACGCTGAGAAAGAGAGAAAAAATTTTTACTCCGAATTCCGTTCATCCACGAGCCGGTTAAGAAAATTCTGAAAAAAATAGCAAAAAAAATTCAAAATTATAAAAAAACTCTTTCCGGCATTATTTATAGCCAAAACGGGATGAGGTAGACCGAGAAAGGGAGAAAATAATTTTAGTCCCGAATACCGTTCATACTAGACCCCGGCAAAAAATTTCGAAAAAAATAGTAAAAAAATTCAAAAAATTAAAAAACCTCTTTCCGGCATTATTCCTAGCCAAAACGGGATGAGATAGGCTGAGAAAGAGAAAATAAAAAATATTAGTCCCGAATTCCGTTCATACTCGACCCGGGCAATAAAATTCCTACAAAAATAGCAAAAAAATTTAAAAAATCAAAAAACCTCTATTCAACATTATTCCTAGCCAAAACGGGATGAGATAGGCCGAGAAAATGAGAAAAAAATTTAGTCCCGAATTCCGTTCATACTTGACCCGGGCAATAAAATTCCGAAAAAAATAGCAAAATAATTCAAAAAATCAAAAAACCTCTTTTCTGCATTATTCCTAGCCAAACGGGATGTGATAGGCTGAGATAGAGAGAAAAAAAATTTGAGTCCCGAATTCCGTTCATACTCGACCCGGGAAAGAGTATTTCGAAAACATTAGCAAAAAAATTCAAAATTATAAAAAAAACTCTTTTTCGGCATTATTTATAGCCAAAACGGAATGAGGTAGACCGAGAAAGGGAGAAAATAATTTTAGTCCCAAATACCGTTCATACTAGACCCCGGCAAGAAAATTCCGAAAAAAATAGTAAAAAAATTCACAAAATTAAAAAACCTCTTTCCGGCATTTTTCCTAGCCAAAACGGGATGAGATAGGCCGAGAAAAAGAGAAAAAATTTTACTCCTGAATTCCGTTCATACTCGACCCGGTCAAGAAAATTCTGAAAAAAATAGCAAAAAAATTCAAAATTGAAAAACCTCTTTCTGGCATTATTCCTAGCCAAAACGGGATGAGATAGGCCGAGAAAGAAAGAAAAAAATTTTACTCCTGGATTCCGTTCATACTCGACCTGGTTAAGAAAATTCCGAAAAAAATAGTAAAAAAATTCAAAAGCATTATTCCTAGCCAAAACGGGATGAGATAGGCTGAGAAAGGGAGAAAAAAATTTTACTCCCGAATTCCGTTCATACTCGACCCGGTTAAGAAAATTCTGAAAAAAATAGCAAAAAAATTCAAAAATTGAAAAAAACCACTTTCCCACATTATTTTTAGCCAAAACAGGAAGAGATAGGCCGAGAAAGGTAGAAAGAAATTTTAGTCCCGAATTTCGTTCGTACTCGACCCGAAAAAGAAAATTCCGAAAAAAATAGCAAAAAAAATTCAAAAATTAAAAAAACCAATTTCCTGCAATATTTTTTTGCCAAAACGGGATGAGGTAGGGCCGAGAAAGAGAAAAAAACAAAATTTAGTCCCGAATTCCGTTCATACTCAACCAGGGCAAGAAAATTCCAAAAAAAAATAGCAAAAAAATTAAAAAATTTAAAAAAATCTCTTTCCGGCATTATTGCAAGCCAAAACGGGATGAGATAGGTCGAAAATGGGAGAAAAAAATTTCAGTCCCGAATTCCGTTCATACTAGACCAAGGCAAGAAAATTCCTTAAAAAATAGCAAAAAAATTCATAAAAATTAAAAAACCACTTTCTGGCATTATTTTTAGCCAAAACGGGATGAGATAGGCCAAAAAAGAGAAAAAAAAAATTTGGTCCGGAAATCCGTTCATACTCAACCAAGGAAAAAAAATTCCGTAGAAAATAGCAAAAAAATTAAAAAAAAAAACAAAAAACCACTTTCTGGCATTATTTTTAGCCAAAACGGGATGAGATAGGCCGAGAAAGAGCAAAAAAAAAAAATTTAGTCCCCAATCCCGTTCATACTCGACCCGAAAAAAGAAAATTCCGAAAAAATTAGCAAAAAAATTCGAAAAATTAAAAAAACCTATTTCTTGTGCTATTTTTAGCCAAAACCGGATGAGATAGGCCGAGAAAGGTAAAAAAAAATTTTAGTCTCGAATTCTGTTCATACTCGACCCGAGAAAGAAAATTCTGTAAAAAATAGCAAAAAAATTCAAAAAATTAAATACCCTCTTTCCGGCAATATCCCAAGCCAAAACGGGATGAGATAGGTCGAGAAAGGGAGAAAAAAAATTTAATCCCGAATTCCGCTCATACTCGACCTGGGCAAGAAAATTCCAACAAAAATAGCAAAAAAACTCAAAAAAATTAAAACACCACTTTCCGGCATTATTTTTAGCCAAAACAGGATGAGATAGGCCGAAAATGAGAAAAAAAAAATTTAGTCCAAAAATCCCTTCATACTCAACCCGAGCAAGAAAATTCCGAAGAAAATAGAAAAAAAAATTTAAAAAAAAAAAAACACTTTCCGGCATTATTTTTAGCCAAAACGGGATGAGATAGGCCGAGAAAGAGAAAAAAAAAAATTTAGTCCCGAATTCCGTTCATACTCAACAAGGGCAAGAAAATTCCGAAAAAAATAGCAAAAAAATTCAAAAAATTATAAAACTCGTTTCCGGCATTATTTCTAGCCAAAACGGGATGAGATACGCTGAGACATAGAAAAAAAAAAAAATTTTGTCCAGAATTCCGTTCATACTCGACCCGGTTAAGAAAATTCTAATAAAAAATAGCAAAAAAATTCAAAAAATGAAAAAACCTCTTTCCGGCATTATTTTTAGCCAAAACGGGATGAGATAGGCCGAGAAAGGGAGAAAATTATTTTAGTCCCGAATACCGTTCATACTAGACCCCGGTAAGAAAATTTCGAAAAAAATAGTAAAAAAATTCAAAAAATTAAAAAACCTCTTTCCGGCATTATTCCTAGCCAAAACGGGGATGAGATAGGCCGAGAAAGAAAAAAAAAATATTAGTCCCGAATTCTGTTCATACTCGACCCGGGTAATAAAATTCCTACAAAAATAGCAAAAAAATTCAAAAAATCAAAAAACCTCTTTTCAGCATTATTCCTAGACAAAACGGGATGAGATAGGCCGAGAAAGTGAGAAAAAAATTTTAGTTCCGAATTCTGTTCATACTTGACCCGGGCAATAAAATTCTGAAAAAAATAGCAAAATAATTCAAAAAATCAAAAAACCTCTTTTCTGCATTATTCCTAGCCAAACGGGATGTGATAGGCCGAGAAAGAGAGAAAAAAATTTGAGTCCCGAATTCCGTTCATACTCGACCCGGGAAAGAAAATTTCGAAAACAATAGCAAAAAAATTCAAAATTATAAAAAAAAAACTCTTTCCGGCATTATTTATAGCCAAAACGGGATGAGGTAGACCGAGAAAGGGAGAAAATAATTTTAGTCCCGAATACCATTCATATTAGACCCCGGCAAGAAAATTCCGAAAAAAATAGTAAAAAAATTCACAAAATTAAAAAACCTCTTTCCGGCATTATTCCTAGCCAAAACGGGATGAGATAGGCCGAGGAAAAAGAGAAAAAAATTTTACTCCTGAATTCCGTTCATACTCGACCCGGTTAAGAAAATTCTGAAAAAAATAGCAAAAAAATTCAAAAATTGAAAAACCTCTTTCTAGCATTATTCCTAGCCAAAACGGGATGAGATAGGCCGAGAAAGAAAGAAAAAAATTTTACTCCTGAATTCCGTTCATACTCGACCCGGTTAAGAAAATTTCGAAAAAAAATAGTAAAAAAATTAAAAAAAATTAAAAACCTCTTTCCAGCATTAGTCCTAGCCAAAACGGGAGGAGATAGGCTGAGAAAGGGAGAATAAAATTTTACTCCCGAATTCCGTTCATACTCGACCCGGTTAAGAAAATTCTGAAAAAAATAGCAAAAAAATTTGAATATTGAAAAAAACCACTTTCCCACATTATTTTTAGCCAAAACAGGAAGTGATAGGCCGAGAAAGGTAGAAAGAAATTTTAGTCCCGAATTTCGTTCATACTCGACCCGAAAAGAAAATTTCGAAAAAATTAGCAAAAAAATTCAAAAAAATTAAAACACCAATTTCCTGCATTATTTTTAGCCAAAACGGGATGAGGTAGGCCGAGAAATAGAAAAAAATAAAATTTAGTCCCGAATTCCGTTCATACTCAACCAGGGCAAGAAAATTCCGAAAAAAATAGCAAAAAATTTCAAAAAATTAAAAAAATCTCTTTCCGGCACTATTGCAAGCCAAAACGGGATGAGATAGGTCGAAAAAGGGAGAAAAAAATTTCAGTCCCGAATTCCGTTCATACTAGACCACGGCAAGAAAATTCCTTAAAAAATAGCAAAAAAATTCATAAAAAAATAGCAAAAAAATTCAAAATTATAAAAAACTCTTTCCGGCATTATTTATAGCCAAAACGGAATGAGGTAGACCGAGAAAGGGAGAAAATTATTTTAGTCCCGAATACCGTTCATACTAGACCCTGGCAAGAAAATTTCGAAAAAAATAGTAAAAAAATTCAAAAAATTAAAAAACTTCTTTCCGGCATTATTCCTAGGCAAAACGGGATGAGATAGGCCGAGAAAGAGAAAAAAAAAATATTAGTCCCGAATTCCGTTCATACTCGACCCGGGCAATAAAATTCCTACAAAAATAGCAAAAAAATTCAAAAAATAAAAAAACCTCTTTTCAGCATTATTCCTAGCCAAAACGGGATGAGATAGGCCGAGGAAAGTGAGAAAAAAAATTTAGTCCCGAATTCCGTTCATACTTGACCCGGGCAATAAAATTCTGAAAAAAATAGCAAAATAATTCAAAAAATCAAAAAACCTCTTTTCTGCATTATTCCTAGCCAAACGGGATGTGATAGGCCGAGAAAGAGAGAAAAAAATTTGAGTCCCGAATTCCGTTCATACTCGACCCTGGAAAGAAAATTTCGAAAACAATAGCAAAAAAATTGAAAATTATGAAAAAAACTCTTTCCGGCATTATTTATAGCCAAAACGGGATGAGGCAGACCGAGAAAGGGAGAAAATAATTTCAGTCCCGAATACCGTTCAAACTAGACCCCGGCAAGAAAATTTCGAAAAAAGTAGTAAAAATATTCACAAAATTAAAAAACCTCTTTCCGGCATTATTCCTAGCCAAAACGGGATGAGATAGGCCGGGAAAAAGAGAAAAATTTTACTCCTGAATTCCGTTCATACTCGACCCGGTTAAGAAAATTCTAAAAAAAATAGCAAAAAAATTCAAAAATTGAAAAATTGAAAAACCTCTGTCCGACATTATTCCTAGCCAAAACGGGACGAGATAGGCCGAGAAAGAAAGAAAAAAATTTTACTTCTGAAGAAATTCCGTTCATACTCGACCCGGTTAAGAAAATTCCGAAAAAAATAGTAAAAAAATTTAAAAAATTAAAAAACCTCTTTCCAGCATTATTCCTAGCCAAAATGGGATGAGATAGGCTGAGAAAGGGAGAAAAAATTTTTCTCCTGAATTCCGTTCATACTCGACCCGGTTAAGAAAATTCTGAAAAAAATATGAAAAAAATTCGAAAATTGAAAAAAACCACTTTCCCACATTATTTTTAGCCAAAACAGGAAGAGATAGGCCGAGAAAGGTAGAAAAAAATTTTAGTCCCGAATTTCGTTCATACTCGACCCGAAAAAGAAAATTCCGAAAAAATTAGCAAAAAAATTCAAAAAATTAAAAAAACCAATTTCCTGCATTATTTTTAGCCAAAACGGGATGAGGTAGGGCTGAGAAAGAGAAAAAAATAAAATTTAGTCCCGAATTCCGTTCATACTCAACCAGGGCATGAAAATTCCGAAAAAAAATAGCAAAAAAATTCAAAAAATTAAAAAAATCTTTCCCGGCATTATTGCAAGCCAAAACGGGATGAGATAGGTCGAAAAAGGGAGAAAAAAATTTCAGTCCCGAATTCCGTTCATACTAGACCAAGGCAAGAAAATTCCTTAAAAAATAGCAAAAAAATTCATAAAAATTAAAAAACCACTTTCCGGCATTATTTTTCGCCAAAACGGGATGAGGTAGGCCAAAAAAAGAGAAAAAAAAAAATTTGGTCCGGAAATCCGTTTATACTCGACCCAGGCAAAAAAATTCTGTAGAAAACAGCAAAAAAATTAAAAAAATCAAAAAACCACTTTCGGGCACTATTTTTGGCCAAAACGGGATGAGATAAGCCGAGAAGGAGCAAAAAAAAAAATTTTAGTCCCGAATCCCGTTCATACTCGACCCGAAAAAGAAGAATCCGAAAAAATTAGCAAAAAAATTCGAAAAATTAAAAAAACCTCTTTCCTGCACCATTTTTAGCCAAAACCGGATGAGATAGGTCGAGAAAGGGAGAAAAAAATTATAATCCCGAATTCCGCTCATACTCGACCCGGGCAAGAAAATTCCTACAAAAATAGCAAAAAAACTCAAAAAAATTAAAACACCACTTTCCGGCATTATTTTTAGCCAAAACGGGATGAGATAGGCCGAAAATGAGAAAAAGAAAAAATTAGTCCAAAAATCCCTTCATACTCAACCCGAGCAAGAAAATTCCGGAGAAAATAGCAAAAAAAATTAAAAAAAAAAAAAAAAACTTTCCGGCATTATTTTTAGCCAAAACGGGATGAGATAGGCCGAGAAAGAGAAGAAAAAAAAATTTAGCCCCGAATTCCGTTCATACTCAACAAGGGCAAAAAAATTCCGAAAAAATAGCAAAAAAATTCAAAAAATTATAAAACCTGTTTCTGGCATTATTTCTAGCCAAAACGGGGATGAGATACGCTGAGACACAGAAAAAAAAAATTTTAGTCCAGAATTCCGTTCATACTCGACCCGATTAAGAAAATTCTGATAAAAAATAGCAAAAAAATTCAAAAAATTAAAAAAACCTCTTTCCGGGCATTAGTTTTAGCCAAAACGGGATGAGCTAGGCCAAGAGAGAGGGAAAAAAATTTAGTCCCGAAGTCCGTTCATACTCGACCCACGCAAGAAAATTCTGAAAAAAATAGCAAAAAAATTCAAAATTATAAAAAAACTCTTTCCGGCATTATTTATAGCCAAAACGGAATGAGGTAGACCGAGAAAGGGAGAAAATTATTTTAGTCTCGAATACCGTTCATACTAGACCCTGGCAAGAAAATTTCGAAAAAAATAGTAAAAAAATTCAAAAAATTAAAAAACTTCTTTCCGGCATTATTCCTAGGCAAAACGGGATGAGATAGGCCGAGAAAGAGAAAAAAAAAATATTAGTCCCGAATTCCGTTCATACTCGACCCGGGCAATAAAATTCCTACAAAAATAGCAAAAAAAATTCAAAAAATCAAAAAACCTCTTTTCAGCATTATTCCTAGCCAAAACGGGATGAGATAGGCCGAGAAAGTGAGAAAAAAAATTTAGTCCCGAATTCCGTTCATACTTGACCCGGGCAATAAAATTCCGAAAAAAATAGCAAAATAATTCAAAAAATCAAAAAACCTCTTTTCTGCATTATTCCTAGCCAAACGGGATGTGATAGGGCCGAGAAAGAGAGAAAAAAATTTTACTCCCGAATTCCGTTCATACTCGACCCGGTTAAGAAAATTCTGGAAAAAATAGCAAAAAAATTCAAAAATTGAAAAAAAACCTCTTTCCGACATTAATTTTAGGCAAAACAAGAAGAGATAGGCCGAGAAAGGTAGAAAAAAATTTTAGTCCCGAATTCCATTTATACTCGATCCGAAAAAGAAAATTCCGAAAAAATTAGCAAAAAAATTCAAAAAATTAAAAAACCAATTTCCTACATTATTTTTAGCCAAAACGGGATGAGGTAGGCCGAGAAAGAGAAAAAAAAAAATTAGTCTCGAATTCCGTTCATACTTAACCAAGGCAACAAATTCCGAAAAAATAGCAAAAAAATTCAAAAAATTAAAAAAATCTCTTTCCGGCATTAGTCCAAGCCAAAACGGGATGACATAGGTCGAGAAAGGGAGAAAAAAATTTCAGTCCCGAATTCCGTTCATACTAGACCCGGGCAAGAAAATTCCTTAAAAAATAGCCAAAAAATTCAAAAAAAATTAAAAAGCCACTTTCCGGCATTATTTTTAGCCAAAACGGGATGAGATAGGCCGAAAAAGAGCAAAAAAAAAAATTTTAGTCCCGAATTTCGTTCATACTCGACCCGAAAAAGAAAATTCCGAAAAAAATAGCAAAAAAAATTAAAAAATTAGAAAACCAATTTCCTGCATTATTTTTAGCCAAAGCGGGGATGAGGTAGGCCGAGAAAGGGGGAAAAAAAAAATTTTAGTCCCGAATTCCGTTCATACTCAACCAGGGCAAGAAAATTTTGAAAAAAATAGCAAAAAAATTCAAAAATTAAAAAACCTGTTTCCAGCATTATTTCTAGCCAAAACGGGATGAGATACGAGGAAAAAAAAAAAAATTAGTCCCGAATTCAGTTCATACTCGACCCCACCTAGTTAAGAAAATTCTGAAAAAAAATAGCAAAAAAATTCAAAAAATGAAAAAACCACTTTCCGGCATTATTTTTTGCCAAAACGGGATGAGATAGTCTAAGAGAGAGAGAAAAAAATTTTAGTCCCGAAATCCGTTCATACTCGACCCGGGCAAGAAAATTCCGAAAAAAATAGCAAAAAAATTCAAAATTATAAAAAAACTCTTTCCGGCATATTTATAGCCAAAACGGAATGAGGTAGACCGTGAAAGGGAGAAAATTATTTTAGTCCCGAATACCGTTCATACTAGACCCCGGCAAGAAAATTTCGAAAAAAATAGTAAAAGAATTCAAAAAATTAAAAAACCTCTTTCTAGCATTATTCCTAGCCAAAACGGGAT
The DNA here is from genome assembly GCA_036321655.1 of Quercus alba. Classification (NCBI taxonomy): domain Eukaryota; kingdom Viridiplantae; phylum Streptophyta; class Magnoliopsida; order Fagales; family Fagaceae; genus Quercus; species Quercus alba. The sequence continues at coordinate 37,410,469 of CM070302.1, forward strand.
GAGATTGGCCGAGAAAGAGAAAAAAAAATATTAGTCCCGAATTCCGTTCATACTCGACCCGGTTAAGAAAATTCCGAAAAAAACGGGAAAAAAATTCAAAATTATAAAAAACCCCTCTCCGGCACTATTTTTAGCTAAAACGGGATGAGATAGGCCGAGAAAGGGAGAAAAAAATTTTATGCCCCAATTCCATTCATACTGGACCCCGGCAAGAAAATTCCAAAAAAAAAAGGAAAAAAATTCAAAAAATTAAAAAACGTCATTCTAGCATTATTCCTCGGAAAAAAGGGCTAAGATAGGCCGGGAAAGAGAGACAAAAATTTTAGTCCCGAATTCCGTTCAAACTCGACCTGGTTAAGAAAATTCCGTAAAAGATTGCAAAAAATTTCAAAAAATTTAAAAAAAAAAAAAAACCCCCCTCTTTCCGGCATTATTTTTAGTCAAAACGAGAGGACATAGGCCAAGAAAGGGAGAAAAAAAATTTTAGAACCGAATTCCGCTTATACTGAACCCCGGCAAGAAAATTCCGAAAAAAATAGCAAAAAAATTAAAAAACCCCTGTCCGACATTATTCCCAGGCAAAACCGGATGAGATAGGCGAGAAAGGGAGAAAAAAATTTTAGTCCCCAATTCCGTTCGTACTCGACCCGAGCAATAAAATTCCAAAAAAAAAGAGCAAAAAAAATTAGAAAACCTCTTTCCGGCTTTATTTTTAGCCAAAACGGGATGAGACAGGCCGAGAAAGGGAGAAAAAAATTTTAGTCCCGAATTCCGTTCATACTCGACCCGGTTAAGAAAATTCCGAAAAAATTGCAAAAAAATTCAAAATTATAAAAAAACCTCTTTCTAGCACTATTTTTAGCTAAAACGGGATGAGATAGGCTGAGAAAGGGAGAAAAATAATTTAGTCCCGAATTCCGTTCATACACGACCCGGCAATAAAATTCCGAAAAAAATAGCAAAAAAATTCAAAAAAAACTCTTTCCGGCATTATTTATAGCCAAAATGGGATGTGGTAGACCGAGAAAGGGAGAAAATAATTTTAGTCCCGAATAACGTTCATACTAGACCCCGGCAAGAAAATTACGAAAAAAATAGTAAAAAAAATTCAAAAAATTAAAAAACCTCTTTCCGGCATTATTCCTAGCCAAAACAGGATGAGATAGGCCGAGAAAGAGAAAAAAAAATATTAGTCCCAAATTCCGTTCATACTCAACCCGGACAACAAAATTCCAAAAAAAATAGCAAAACAATTCAAAAAATCAAAAAACCGCTTTTCTGCATTATTCCTGGCGAAATGGGATGAGATAGGCCAAGAAAGAGAAAAAAAAAATTTTAGTCCCGAATTCCGTTCGTACTCGACCCGGGCAATAAAATTCCAAAAAAAATAGCAAAACAATTCACAAAATCAAATAATCTCTTTTCTGCAGTATTCCTAACCAAACGGGATGAGATAGGCCGAGAAAGAGAAAAAAAAATTTTAGTCCCCGAATTTCGTTCAAACTCGACCCGGGAAATAAAATTCCGAAAAAATTAGCAAAAAAATTCAAAAAATTAAAAAACCATTTTCCCGCATTATTTTTAGCGAAAACGGGAATGAGATTGGCCGAAAAGGAGAAAAAAAAAATTGGTCCGGAAATCCGTTCATACTAGACCAAGGCAAGAAAATTCTGAAAAATAATAGCAAAAAAATTCAAAAAATTAAAAAACCTCTTTCCGACATTATTTTTGGCCAAAACGGGTTGAGATAAGCTAAGAGAGAGGGAAAAAATTTTAGTCCCGAAGTTCGTTCATATTCGACCCGGGCAAGAAAATTCCGAAAAAAATAGCAAAAAAATTCAAAATTATAAAAAAACTCTTTCCGGCATTATTTATAACCAAAACGGGATGAGGTAGACCGAGAAAGGGAGAAAATAATTTTAGTCCCGAATACCGTTCATACTAGACCCCAGCAAGAAAATTCCGAAAAAAATAGTAAAAAAATTAAAAAAAAATTAAAAAACCTCTTTCCGGCATTATTCCTAGCCTAAACAGGATGAGATAGGGCGAGAAAGAGAAAAAAAATTTAGTCCCGAATTCCGTTCATACTCGACCCGGTTAAGAAAATTCCGAAAAAAACAGGAAAAAAATTCAAAATTATAAAAAACCCCTCTCCGGCACTATTTTTAGCTAAAACGGGATGAGATAGGTCGAGAAAGGGAGAAAAAAATTTTATGCCCCAATTCCATTCATACTGGACCCCGGCAAGAAAATTCCAAAAAAAATAGGAAAAAAATTCAAAAAATTAAAAAACGTCATTCTAGCATAATTCCTTGGAAAAAAGGGCTAAGATAGGCCGGGAAAGAGAGACAAAAATTTTAGTCCCGAATTCCGTTCAAACTCGACCTGGTTAAGAAAATTCCGTAAAAAATTGCAAAAAATTTCAAAAAATTAAAAAAAAACCTCTTTCCGGCATTATTTTTAGTCAAAACGAGATGACATAGGCCAAGAAAGGGAGAAAAAAATTTTAGAACCGAATTCCGCTTATACTGAACCCCGGCAAGAAAATTCCGAAAAAAATAGCAAAAAAATTAAAAAACCCCTGTCCGACATTATTCCCAAGCAAAACCGGATGAGACAGGCCGAGAAAGGGAGAAAAAAATTTTAGTCCCCAATTCCGTTCATACTCGACCCGAGCAATAAAATTCCGAAAAAAAAGAGCAAAAAAATTAGAAAACCTCTTTCCGGCTTTATTTTTAGCCAAAACGGGATGAGACAGGCCGAGAAAGGGAGAAAAAAATTTTAGTCCCAAATTCCGTTCATACTCGACCCGGTTAAGAAAATTCCGAAAAAATTGCAAAAAAATTCAAAATTATAAAAAAACCTCTTTCTAGCACTATTTTTAGCTAAAACGGGATGAGATAGGCTGAGAAAGGGAGAAAAATAATTTAGTCCCGAATTCCGTTCATACTCGACCCGGCAATAAAATTCCGAAAAAAATACCAAAAAAATTCAAAAAAAAAACTCTTTCCGGCATTATTTATAGCCAAAATGGGATGTGGTAGACCGAGAAAGGGAGAAAATAATTTTAGTCCCGAATAACGTTCATACTAGACCCCGGCAAGAAAATTACGAAAAAAATAGTAAAAAAACTCAAAAAATTAAAAAACCTCTTTCCGGCATTATTCCTAGCCAAAACAGGATGAGATAGGCCGAGAAGAGAAAAAAAAAATATTAGTCCCGAATTCCGTTCATACTCGACCCGGACAACAAAATTCCAAAAAAAATAGCAAAACAATTCAAAAAATCAAAAAACCGCTTTTCTGCATTATTCCTGGCCAAACGGGATGAGATAGGCCAAGAAAGAGAGAAAAAATTTTAGTCCCGAATTCCGTTTGTACTCGACCCTGGGCAATAAAATTCCAAAAAAAATAGCAAAACAATTCACAAAATCAAATAACCTCTTTTCTGCAGTATTCCTAACCAAACGGGATGAGATAGGCCAAGAAAGAGAGAAAAAAATTTTACTCCCGAATTTCGTTCAAACTCGACCCGGGAAATAAAATTCCGAAAAAATTAGCAAAAAAATTCAAAAAATTAAAAAACCATTTTCCGGCATTATTTTTAACGAAAACGGGTTGAGAATGGCCGAAAAGGAGAAAAAAAAAATTGGTCCGGAAATCCGTTCATACTAGACCCAGGCAAGAAAATTCTGAAAAATAATAGCAAAAAAAATCAAAAAATTAAAAAACCTCTTTCCGACATTATTTTTGGCCAAAACGGGTTGAGATAAGCTAAGAGAGAGGGAAAAAATTTTAGTCCCGAAGTTCGTTCATATTCGACCCGGGCAAGAAAATTCCGAAAAAAAATAGCAAAAAAATTCAAAATTATAAAAAAACTCTTTCCGGCATTATTTATATCCAAAACGGGATGAGGTAGACCGAGAAAGGGAGAAAATAATTTTAGTCCCGAATACCGTTCATACTAGACCCCAGCAAGAAAATTCCGAAAAAAAATAGTAAAAAAATTCAAAAAATTAAAAAACCTCTTTCCGGCATTATTCCAAGCCAAAACGGAATGAGATAGGCCGAGAAAGAGAAAAAAAAAAAATATTAGTCCCGAATTCCGTTCATACTCGACCCAGGAAATAAAATTCCGAAAAAAATTGCAAAACAATTCAAGAAATCAAAAAACCTCTTTTCGGCCTTATTCC
>CM070302.1:37415160-37449993 GCA_036321655.1 Quercus alba
CCTGGGAAAGAAAATTCCGGAAAAATAGCAAAAAAATTCAAAATTATAAAAAAAAAAACTCTTTCGGGCATTATTTATAGCCAAAACGGGATGAGGTAGACCGAGACCGAGAAAATAATTATAAAACCTGTTTCCGGCATTATTTCTAGCCAAAACGGGATGAGATACACTGAGAAACAGAAAAAAAAAAAAAAAAAAAAAAAAAATTTAGTCCAGAATTCCGTTCATACTCGACCCGGTTAAGAAAATTCTGATAAAAAATAGCAAAAAAATTCAAAAAATGAAAAAACCTCTTTCCGGCATTATTTTTAACCAAAACGGGATGAGATAGGCCAAGAGAGAGGGAAAAAATTTTAGTCCCGAAGTCCGTTCATACTCGACCCACGCAAGAAATTCCGAAAAAAATAGCAAAAAAATTCAAAATTATAAAAAAACTCTTTCCGACATTATTTATAGCCAAAACGGAATGAGGTCGACCGTGAAAGGGAGAAAATTATTTTAGTCCCGAATACCACTCATACTAGACCCCAGCAAGAAAATTTCGAAAAAAATAGTAAAAAATTCAAAAAATTAAAAAACCTCTTTTCGGCATTATTCCTAGCCAAAACGGGATGAGATAGGCCGAGAAAGAGAAAAAAAAATATCAGTCCCGAATTCCGTTCATACTTAACCCGGGCAATAAAATTCCTACAAAAATAGCAAAAAAATTCAAAAAATCAAAAATCCTCTTTTCAGCATTATTCCTAGCCAAAACGGGATGAGATAGGCCGAGAAAGAGAGAAAAAAATTTTTGTCCTGAATTCCGTTCATACTCAACCCGGGCAATAAAATTCCGAAAAAAATAGCAAAATAATTCAAAAAATAAAAAAACCTCTTTTCTGCACTATTCCTAGCCAAACGGGATGTGATAGGCCAAGAAAGAGAGAAAAGGAGTCCCGAATTCAGTTCATACTTGACCCGGGAAAGAAAATTCCGAAAAAAAATAGCAAAAAAATTCAAAATTATAAAAAAAAACTCTTTCCAGCATTATTTATAGCCAAAACGGGATGAGGTAGACCGAGAAAAGGAGAAAATAATTTTAGTCCCGAATACCGTTCAGACTAGGCCCCGGCAAGAAAATTCTGAAAAAAAATAGTAAAAAATTCAAAACATTAAAAAACCTCTTTCCAGCATTATTCCTAGCCAAAACGGGATGAGATAGGCCGAGAAAGAGTGAAAAAAATTTTACTCCCGAATTCCGTTCATACTCGACCCGATTAAGAAAATTCTGAAAAGATAGCAAAAAAATTCAAAAATTGAAAAACCTATTTCCGGCATTATTTTTAGCCAAAACGGGATGAGATAGGCCAAGAGAGAGAGAAAAAATTTTTACTCCCGAAGTCCGTTCAAACTCGACCTGGGAAAGAAAATTCCGAAAAAAATAGCAAAAAAATTCAAAATTACAAAAAAACTCTTTCCGGCATTATTTACAGCCAAAACGGGATGAGGTAGACCGAGAAAGGGAGAAAATAATTTTAGTTCCAAATACCGTTCATACTAGACCCCGACAAGAAAATTCCGAAAAAAATAGCAAAAAAACTCAAAAAATTAAAAAACCTCTTTCCGGCAGTATTCCTAGCCGAAACTGGATGAGATAGGCCGAGAAAGAGAGAAAAAAATTTTACTCCCGAATTCCGTTCATACTCGACCCGGTTAAGAAAATTCTGAAAAAAATAGCAAAAAAATTCAAAAATTGAAAAAAACCTCTTTCCGACATTATTTTTAGTCAAAACAGGAAGAGATAGCCGAGAAACGTAGAAAAAAAATTTAGTCCCGAATTCCGTTAATACTCGAGCCGAAAAAGAAAATTCCGAAAAATTAGCAAAAAAATTCAAAAATTAAAAAACCTCTTTCCGACATTATTTTTGGCCAAAACGGGTTGAGATAAGCTAAGAGAGAGGGAAAAATTTTAGTCCCGAAGTTCGTTCATATTCGACCCGGGCAAGAAAATTCCGAAAAAAATAGCAAAAAAATTCAAATTATAAAAAACTCTTTCCGGCATTATTTATAACCAAAACGGGATGAGGTAGACCGAGAAAGGGAGAAAATAATTTTAGTCCCGAATACCGTTCATACTAGACCCCAGCAAGAAAATTCCGAAAAAAAATAGTAAAAAAATTCAAAAAATTAAAAAACCTCTTTCCGGCATTATTCCAAGCCAAAACGGGATGAGATAGGCCGAGAAAGAGAAAAAAAAAATATTAGTCCGAATTCCGTTCATACTCGACCCAGGAAATAAAATTCCGAAAAAAAATTGCAAAACAATTCAAGAAATCAAAAAACCTCTTTTCGGCCTATTCCTAGTCAAAACGGGATGGGATAGGCCGTGAAAGAGAGAAAAAAATTTTAGTACCGAATTCCATTCATACTCGACCCGGGCAATAAAATTCTGAAAAAAATAGCAAAACAATTCAAAAAATCAAAAAAACCTCTTTTCGGCATTTTTCCTAGCCAAACGGGATGAGATAGGCCGAGAAAGAAAAAAAAAAATTTAGTCCCTAATTCTGTGATACTCGACCCAGTAAGAAAATTCCGAAAAAATAACAAAAAAAATTCAAAAATTTAAAAAAACCTCTTTCCTGCGCTATTTTTAGCCAAAACCGGATGAGATAGGTCGAGAAAGGTGGAAAAAAATTTTAGTTCCGAATTCTGTTCATACTCGACCCGAGAAAGAAAATTCTGAAAAAAATAGCAAAGAAATTCAAAAAATTAAGTAACCTCTTTCCGGCATTATCCGAAGCCAAAACGGGATGAGATAAGAAAGGGAGAAAAAAATTTTAATCCCGAATTCCGTTCATACTCGACCCGGGCAAGAAAATTCCTACAAAAAAAGCAAAAAAATTCAAAAAAATTAAAACACCACTTTCTGGCATTATTTTTAGCCAAAATGGGATGAGATAGGCCGAGAAAAAGAGAAAAAAAAAAAATTTAGTCCGAAAATCCGTTCATACTCGACCCGAGCAAGAAAATTCCGAAGAAAATAGCAAAAAAATGAAAAAAAAAAAAAAAAACCACATTCTGGTATTATTTTTAGCCAAAACGGGATGAGATAGGCCGAGAAAGAGAAAAAAAAAAATTTTAGTCCCGAATTCCGTTCATACCTAAACAGGGCAAGAAAATTCCGAAAAAAATAGCAAAAAAATTCAAAAAATTATAAAACCTGTTTCCGGCATTATTTCCAGCCAAAACGGGATGAGATACGCTGAGAAACAGAAAAAAAAATAAAAATAAAAAAATTTAGTCCAGAATTCCGTTCATACTCGACCCGGTTAAGAAAATTCTGTTAAAAAATAGCAAAAAAATTAAAAAACCTCTTTCCGGCATTATTTTTGCCAAAATGGGATGAGATAGGCCAGAGAGAGGGAAAAAAATTTTAGTCCCGAAGTCCGCTCATACACGACCCGCGCAAGAAAATTCCGAAAAAAATAGCAAAAAAATTCCAATTATAAAAAAACTCTTTCCAGAATAATTTATAGCCAAAACGGAATGAGGTAGACCGAGAAAGGGAGAAAATTATTTTAGTCCCGAATAACGTTCGTACTAGACCCCGGCAAGAAAATTCCGAAAAAAATAGTAAAAAAATTCAAAAAATTAAAAAACCTCTTTCCGGCATTATTCCTAGCCAAAACGGGATGAGATAGGCCGAGAAAGAGAAAAAAAAATATTAGTCCCGAATTCCGTTCATACTCGACCCGGGCAATAAAATTCCAACAAAAATAGCAAAAAAATTCAAAATATGAAAAAACCTCTTTTCAGCATTATTCCTAGCCAAAACGGGATGAGATAGGCCGAGAAAGAGAGAAAAAAATATTAATCCCGAATTCCGTTCATACTCGACCCGGGCAATAAAATTCTGAAAAAAATAGCAAAATAATTCAAAAAATCAAAAAACCACTTTTCTGCATTATTCCTAGCCAAACGGGATGTGATAGGACGAGAATGAGAGAAAAAAATTTGAGTCCCGAATTCCGTTCATACTCGACCCGGGAAAGAAAATTCTGAAAAAAATAGCAAAAAAATTCAAAATTATAAAAAAAAAAAAAACTCTTTCCGGCATTATTTATAGCCAAAACGGGATGAGGTAGACCGAGAAAGGGAGAAACTAATTTTAGTCCCGAATACTGTTCAGAGTAGACCCTGGCAAGAAAATTCCGAAAAAAATAGTAAAAAAATTCAAAAAAACCTCTTTCCAGCATTATTCCTAGCCAAAACGGGATGAGATAGGCCGAGAGAGAGAGAAAAAAAATTTTACTCCCGAATTCCGTTCATACTCGACCCGGTTAAGAAAATTCTGAAAAAGATAGCAAAAAAATTCAAAAATTGAAAAACCTCTTTCCGGCATTATTTTCAGCTAAAACGGGATGAGATAGGCCAAGGGAGAGAGAAAAAAATTTTACTGCCGAAGTCCGTTCATACTCGACCTGGGAAAGAAAATTCCGGAAAAAATAGCAAAAAAATTCAAAATTATAAAAAAAAAAACTCTTTCGGGCATTATTTATAGCCAAAACGGGATGAGGTAGACCGAGACCGAGAAAATAATTATAAAACCTGTTTCCGGCATTATTTCTAGCCAAAACGGGATGAGATACACTGAGAAAAAGAAAAAAAAAAAAAAAAAAAAAATTTAGTCTAGAATTCCGTTCATACTCGACCCGGTTAAGAAAATTCTGATAAAAAATAGCAAAAAAATTCAAAAAATGAAAAAACCTCTTTCCGGCATTATTTTTAACCAAAACGGGATGAGATAGGCCAAGAGAGAGGGAAAAAAATTTTAGTCCCGAAGTCCGTTCATACTCGACCCACGCAAGAAAATTCCGAAAAAAATAGCAAAAAAATTCAAAATTATAAAAAAACTCTTTCCGACATTATTTATAGCCAAAACGGAATGAGGTCGACCGTGAAAGGGAGAAAATTATTTTAGTCCCGAATACCACTCATACTAGACCCCAGCAAGAAAATTTCGAAAAAAATAGTAAAAAAATTCAAAAAATTAAAAAACCTCTTTTCGGCATTATTCCTAGCCAAAACGGGATGAGATAGGCCGAGAAAGAGAAAAAAAAATATCAGTCCCGAATTCCGTTCATACTTAACCCGGGCAATAAAATTCCTACAAAAATAGCAAAAAAATTCAAAAAATCAAAAATCCTCTTTTCAGCATTATTCCTAGCCAAAACGGGATGAGATAGGCCGAGAAAGAGAGAAAAAAATTTTTGTCCTGAATTCCGTTCATACTCAACCCGGGCAATAAAATTCCGAAAAAAATAGCAAAATAATTCAAAAAATAAAAAAACCTCTTTTCTGCACTATTCCTAGCCAAACGGGATGTGATAGGCCAAGAAAGAGAGAAAAGGAGTCCCGAATTCAGTTCATACTTGACCCGGGAAAGAAAATTCCGAAAAAAATAGCAAAAAAATTCAAAATTATAAAAAAAAAACTCTTTCCAGCATTATTTATAGCCAAAACGGGATGAGGTAGACCGAGAAAAGGAGAAAATAATTTTAGTCCCGAATACCGTTCAGACTAGACCCCGGCAAGAAAATTCTGAAAAAAATAGTAAAAAAATTCAAAACATTAAAAAACCTCTTTCCAGCATTATTCCTAGCCAAAACGGGATGAGATAGGCCGAGAAAGAGTGAAACAAATTTTACTCCCGAATTCCGTTCATACTCGACCCGATTAAGAAAATTCTGAAAAAGATAGCAAAAAAATTCAAAAATTGAAAAACCTATTTCCGGCATTATTTTTAGCCAAAACGGGATGAGATAGGCCAAGAGAGAGAGAAAAAATTTTTACTCCCGAAGTCCGTTCAAACTCGACCTGGGAAAGAAAATTCCGAAAAAAATAGCAAAAAAATTCAAAATTACAAAAAAAACTCTTTCCGGCATTATTTACAGCCAAAACGGGATGAGGTAGACCGAGAAAGGGAGAAAATAATTTTAGTTCCGAATACCGTTCATACTAGACCCCGACAAGAAAATTCCGAAAAAAATAGCAAAAAAACTCAAAAAATTAAAAAACCTCTTTCCGGCAGTATTCCTAGCCGAAACTGGATGAGATAGGCCGAGAAAGAGAGAAAAAAATTTTACTCCCGAATTCCGTTCATACTCGACCCGGTTAAGAAAATTCTGAAAAAAATAGCAAAAAAATTCAAAAATTGAAAAAAACCTCTTTCCGACATTATTTTTAGTCAAAACAGGAAGAGATAGGCCGAGAAACGTAGAAAAAAAATTTAGTCCCGAATTCCGTTAATACTCGAGCCGAAAAAGAAAATTCCGAAAAAATTAGCAAAAAAATTCAAAAAATTAAAAAACCAATTTCCTGCATTACTTTTAGCCAAAACGGGATGAGGTAGGCCGAGAAAGAGAAAAAAAAATTCCAGTCCCGAATTCCGTTCATACTCAACCAGGGCAAGAAAATTCCGAAAAAAATAGCAAAAAAGTTCAAAAAATCAAAAAAATCTCTTTCCGGCATTATTCCAAGCCAAAACGGGATGAGATAGGTCGAGAAAGGGAGAAAAAAATTTCGTTCCCGAATTCCGTTCATACTAGACCCGGGCAAGAAAATTCCTTAAAAAATAGCAAAAAAATTCAAATACAACTTTCCGCCATTATTTTTAACCAAAACGGGGTGAGATAGGCCGAAAAAGAGAAAAAAAAAAATTTGGCCCTGAAATCCGTTCATACTCGACCCAGGCAAGATAATTCCGAAGAAAATAGCAAAAAAATTAAAAAAATCAAAAAACCACTTTCCGGCATTATTTTTAGCCAAAACGGGATGAGATTGGCCGAGAAAGTGCAAAAAAAAAAATTTTAGGCCCGAATTCCGTTCATACTCGACCCGAAAAAGAAAATTCTGAAAATATTAGCAAAAAAGTTCAAAAAATTAAAAAACCAATTTCCTGCATTATTTTTAGACAAAATGGGATGAGGTAGGCAGAGAAAGAGAAAAAAAAATTTTAGTCCCGAATTCCGTTCATACTCAACCAGGGCAAGAAAATTCTGAAAAAAATAGCAAAAAATTCAAAAAATTAAAAAACCTATTTCCGGCATTATTTCTAGCCAAAACGGGATGAGATACACTGAGAAACAGAAGAAAAAAAAATTTTAGTCCCGAATCCCGTTCATACTCGACCCGGTTAAGAAAATTCTAAAAAAAAATAGCAAAAAAATTCAAAAAATTAAAAAACCTCTTTTCAGCATTATTTTTAGCCAAAACGGGATGAGATAGGCTAAGAGAGAGGGAAAAAAATTTTAGTCCCGAAGTCAGTTCATACTCGATCCGGGCAAAAAAATTCCGAAAAAAATAGCAAAACAATTCAAAAAATCAAAAAATCTCTTTTCGGCATTATTCCTAGCCAAACAGGATGAGATAGACCGAGAAAGAGAGAAAAAAATTTTAGTCCCTAATTCTGTTGATACTCAACCCAATTAAGAAAAATCCTAAAAAATAGCAAAAAAAATTCAAAAAATTAAAAAAAAAAAACCTCTTTCCTGCATTATTTTTAGCCAAAACCGGATGAGATAGGCTGAGAAAGGTAGAAAAAAATTTTAGTCCCGAATTCTGTTCATACTCGACCCGAGAAAGAAAATTCTGAAAAAAATAGCAAAAAAATTCAAAAAATTAAATAACCTCTTTCCAGCATTATCCCAAGCCAAAACGGGATTAGATAGGTCGAGAAAGGGAGAAAAAAATTTTAATCCCGAATTCCGTTCATACTCGACCCGGGCAAGAAAATTCCTACAAAAATAGCAAAAAAATTCAAAAAAATTAAAACACCACTTTCCGGCATTACTTTTAGCCAAAACGGGATGAGATAGACCGAAAAAGAGAAAAAAAAAATTTAGTCCGAAAATCCGTTCAAACTCGACCCGAGCAAGAAAATTCCGAAGAAAATAGCAAAAAAATTAAAAAAATAAAAAAAAAAACCACTTTCCGGCATTATTTTTAGCCAAAACGGGATGAGATAGGCCGAGAAAGAGAAAAAAAAAATTTAGTCCGGAATTCCGTTCATACTCAACCAGGGCAAGAAAATTTCGAAAAATATAGCAAAAAAATTCAAAAAAGTATAAAACCTTTTTCCGGCATTATTTCTAGCCAAAACGGGATGAGATACGCTGAGAAACAGAAAAAAAAAAAAAAAAAAAAAAAAAAAAAAAAAAAAAAAAAAAAAAAAAAAATTCAGTCCAGAATTCCGTTCATTCTCTACCCGGTTAAGAAAATTCTGATAAAAAATAGCAAAAAAATTCAAAAAATTAAAAAACCTCTTTCCGGCATTATTTTTAGCCAAAACGGGATGAGATAGGCCAAGAGAGAGGGCAAAAAATTTTAGTCCCGAAGCCCGTTCCTACTCGACCCGGTTAAGAAAATTGCGAAAAAAATAGCAAAAAATTCAAAATTATAAAAAACCTCATTCAGGCATTATTTATAGCCAAAACGGGATGATATAGGCCGAGAAAGGGAGAAAAACATTTTAGGCCCAAATTCCGCTCATATTGGACACCGGCAAGAAAATTCCGATAAAAATTAAAAAAAATTTAAAAAACCTCTTTCCTGCATTATTCCTAGCCTAAACGTGATGAGATAGGGCGAGAAAGAGAAAAAAATTTTAGTCCCGATTTCCGTTCATACTCGACCCGGTTAAGAAAATTCCAAAAAAAATAGCAAAAAAATTCAAAATTACAAAAAACCTCTCTCCAGCATTATTTTTAGCTAAAACGGGATGAGATAGGCCGAGAAAGAGAGAAAAAAACTTTAGTCCCGAATTTCGTTCATACTCGACCCGGTTAAGAAAATTGCGAAAAAAATAGTAAAAAAATTCAAAAAATTAAAAAACGCCATTCTTGCAATATTTGAAGCCAAAATGGGATGTGATAGGCCGAGAAAGGGAGAAAAAAATTTTAGGCCCGGATTCCGCTCATATTGGACCCCGACAAGAAAATTCTGAAAAAAATAGCAAAAAAATTAAAAAACCTCTTTCCGGCATTATTCCTAGCCTAAACAGGATGAGATAGGGCGAGAAAGAGAAAAAAAATTTAGTCCCAAATTCCATTCATACTCGACCCGGTTAAGAAAATTCCGAAAAAAACAGGAAAAAAATTCAAAATGATAAAAAACCCCTCTCCGGCACTATTTTTAGCTAAAACGGGATGAGATAGGCTGAGAAAGGGAGAAAAAAATTTTATGCCCCAATTCCATTCATACTGGACCCCGGCAAAAAAATTCCAAAAAAAATACGAAAAAATTCAAAAAATTAAAAAACCTCTTTCCAGCATTATTTTTAGCTAAAACGGGATGAGATAGGCCGAGAAAGAGAGAAAAAAACTTTAGTCCCGAATTCCGTTCATACTCGACCCGGTTAAGAAATATGCGAAAAAAATAGCAAAAAAATTCAAATAATTAAAAAACCTCATTCTGGCAATATTTGAAGCCAAAATGGGATGAGATAGGCCGAGAAAGGGAGAAAAAAATTTTAGGCCCGGATTCCGCTCATATTGGACCCCGGCAAGAAAATTCTGAAAAAAATAGCAAAAAAATTAAAAAATAATTAAAAAACCTCTTTCTGGCATTATTCCTAGCCTAAACGGGTTGAGATAGGGCGAGAAAGAGAAAAAAATTTTAGACCCGAATTCCGTTCATACTCGAACCGATTAAGAAAATTCCGAAAAAAATAGCAAAAAAATTCAAAATTATAAAAAAACCTCTTTCCGACACTATTTTATCTAATAAAACGAGATTAGATAGGCCGAGAAAGGGAGAAAAAAATTTTATGCCCCAATTCCATTCATACTGGACCCCGGCAAGAAAATTCCAAAAAAAATAGGAAAAAAATTCAAAAAAATAAAAAACCTCATTCTACCATTATTCCTCAGAAAAAAGGGATGAGATAGGCTGGGAAAGAGAGACAAAAATTTTAGTCCCGAATTCCGTTCTAACTCGACCTGGTTAAGAAAATTCCGTAAAAAATTGCAAAAAATTTCAAAAAATTAAAAAAAAAAAAAAAAAAACCTCTTTCCGGCATTATTTTTAGTCAAAACGAGATGACATAGGCCAAGAAAGGGAGAAAAAAATTTTAGAACCGATTTCCGCTTATACTGAACCCCGGCAAGAAAATTCGGAAAACAATAGCAAAAATATTAAAAAACCTCTGTCCGACATTATTCCCAGGCAAAACCGGATGAGATAGGCCGAGAAAGGGAGAAAAAAATTTTAGGCCCGGATTCCGCTCATATTGGACCCCAGCAAGAAAATTCTGAAAAAAATAGCAAAAAAATTCAAAATTATAAAAAACCCCTTTCCGGCACTATTTTTAGCTAAAACGGGATGAGATAGGCCGAGAAAGGGGGGGAAAAATTTTATGCCCCAATTCCATTCATACTGGACCCCGGCAAGAAAATTCCAAAAAAAATAGGAAAAAAATTCAAAAAAATAAAAAACCTCATTCTAGCATTATTCCTCGGAAAAAAGGGATTAGATAGGCCGGGAAAGAGAGACAAAAATTTTAGTCCCGTATTCCGTTCAAACTCGACCTGGTTAAGAAAGTTCCGTAAAAAATTGCAAAAAATTTCAAAAAATTAAAAAAAAAACCTCTTTCCGGCATTATTTTTTGTCAGAATGAGATGACATAGGCAAAGAAAGGGAGAAAAAAATTTTAGAACCGATTTCCGCTTATACTGAACCCCGGCAAGAAAATTCCGAAAAAAAGAACAAGAAAATTTTAAAAAAAATTAAAAAACCCCTGTCCGACATTATTCCCAGGCAAAACCGGATGAGATAGGCCGAGAAAGGGAGAAAAAAATTTTAGTCCCGAATTCCGTTCATACTCGAACCGGGCAATAAAATTCCGAAAAAAAGAGCAAAAAAATTAGAAAACCTCTTTCCGGCTTTATTTTTATCCAAAACGGGATGAGACAGGTCGAGAAAGGGAGAAAAAAATTTTAGTCCCGAATTCCGTTCATACTCGACCTGGTTAAGAAAATTCCGAAAAAAATAGCAAAAAAATTCAAAATTATAAAAAAAACCTCTTTCTAGCACTATTTTTAGCTAAAACGGGATGAGATAGGCCGAGAAAGGGAGAAAAATAATTTAGTCCCGAATTCCGTTCATACTCGACCCACCAATAAAATTCCAAAAAAATAGCAAAAAAATTCAAAAAATCAAAAAACCTCTTTTCCGCAATATATTTAGCCAAAACGGGATGAGATAGGCCGAGAAAGAGAGCAAAAAAATTTTGGCCCGAATTCCGCTTATACTGGACCCCGGCAAGAAAATTCTGAAAAAAAATAGCAAAAAAATTCAAAAAATTAAAAAAAAAAAACCACTTTCCGGCATTATATTTAGCCAAAAAGGGATGAGATAGGCCGAGAATGAGAGGGAAAAATTTTAATCCCGAATTCCGTTCATACTCGACCCGGTTAAGAAAATTCTGAAAAAAATAGCAAAAAAATTCAAAATTATAAAAAACCTCTTTCCAGCATTATTTTTAGCTAAAACAAGATGAGATAGGCCAAGAAAGAGAGAAAAAAACTTTAGTCCTGAATTCCGTTCATACTCGACCCGGTTATGAAAATTGCGAAAAAAAATAGCAAAAAAATTCAAAAAATTAAAAAACCTATTTCTGGCAATATTTCAAGCCAAAACGAGATGAAATAGGTAGAGAAAGGGAGAAAAATATTTTAGGCCCGAATTCCGCTGATACTGGAACCCAACAAGAAAATTCCGAAAAAAATAGCAAAAAAATTCAAAAAATTTGAAAAACCTCTTTCCGGCATTATTTTTAGCCAAAACGGGATGAAATAGGCCAAGAAAGGGAGAAAAAAATTTTAGTCCCGAATTCCGTTCATACTCGACCCCGGAAAGAAAATTCCAAAAAAAAATAGCAAAAAAATTCAAAAAATTAAAAAACTTCTTTTCGACATTATTTTTAGCCAGAACGGGATGAGATTGGGTGAGAAAGGGAGAAAAAAGTTTTAGTCACGAATTCCGTTCATACTCGACCCCGGCAAGAAAATTCTGAAAAAAATAGCAAAAAAATTCAAAAAATTTAAAAAACCTCTTTCCGGCATTATTTTTAGCCAAAAAGGGATGAGATAGGCATAGAAAGAGAGAAAAAAATTTTAGTCCCGAATTCTGTTGATACTCGACCCGGTTAAGAAAATTCCAAAAAAAATAACAAAAAAATTCAAAATTATAAAAAACCTCTTTCCAGCATTATTTTTAGCTAAAACGGGATGAGATAGGCCGATAAAGGGAGAAAAAAACTTTAGTCCCGAATTCCGTTCATGCTCGACCCGATTAAGAAAATTGCGAAAAAAATAGCAAGAAAATTAAAAAACCTCATTCAGGCAATATTTCAAGCCAAAACGGGATGAGATAGGCCAAGAAAGGGAGAAAAAAATTTTTGGCCCGAATTTCGCTCATATTGGACCCCGGCAAGAAACTTCCGAAAAAAATAGCAAAAAAATTAAAAAACCTCTTTCCGGCATTATTCCTATCCTAAACGGGTTGAGATAGGGCGAGAAAGGGAAAAAAATTTTAGACCCGAATTCCGTTCATACTCGACCCGGTTAAGAAAATTCCAAAAAATATAGCAAAAAAATTAAAAATTATAAAAAAAAAAAAAAAAAAAACCTCTTTCCGGCACTATTTTTAGCTAAAACGGGATGAGATAGGCCGAGAAAGGGAGAAAAAAATTTTAGGCCCCAATTCCATTCGTACTGGACCCGGGCAAGAAAATTCCAAAAAAAATTAAAAAAAATTCAAAAAAATAAAAAACCTGTTTCCAGCATTATTCCTAGCCAAAACGGGATGAGATAGGTCGGGAAAGAGAGACAAAAATTTTAGGCCCCAATTCCATTCATACTGGACCCCGGAAAGAAAATTCCGAAAAAATTAGCAAAAAAATTGAAAAAATTAAAAAACCTATTTCAGGAAATATTTCTACCCAAAATGGGAAGAGATAGGCCGTGAAAGGGAGAAAAAACCTTTAGGCCCGAATTCCGCTTACACTGGACCCCAAACATGAAAATTCAGAAAAAAATAGCAAAAAAATTCAAAAAATTTAAAAAACCACTTTCCAACATTATTCCTAGCCAAAACGGGATGAGATAGGCCGAGAAAGGGAGAAAAAAAATTTAGTCCCGAATTCCGTTCATACATGACCCCGGCAAAAAAATTCCAAAAAGAGTAGCAAAAAAATTCAAAAAATTAAAAAAACCTCTTTCTGGCATTATTTTTAGCCAAAACGGGATGAGATAGGCCAAGAAAGGGAGAAAAAAATTTTAGTCCCGAATTCCGTTCGTACTCGACCCCGGAAAGAAAATTCCAAAAAAAAATAGCAAAAAAATTCAAAAAATTAAAAAACCTCTTTTCGACATTATTTTTAGCCAGAACGGGATAAGATTGGGTGAGAAAGGGAGAAAAAAGTTTTAGTCCCGAATTCCGTTCATACTCGACCCCGGCAAGAAAATTCTGAAAAAAATAGCAAAAAAATTCAAAAAATTTAAAAAACCTCTTTTCGGCATTATTTTTAGCCAAAAAGGGATGAGATAGGCATAGAAAGAGAGAAAAAAATTTTAGTCCCGAATTCTGTTGATACTCGACCCGGTTAAGAAAATTCCAAAAAAAATAACAAAAAAATTCAAAATTATAAAAAACCTCTTTCCAGCATTATTTTTAGCTAAAACGGGATGAGATAGGCCGACAAAGGGAGAAAAAAACTTTAGTCCCGAATTCCGTTCATGCTCGACCCGATTAAGAAAATTGCGAAAAAAATAGCAAGAAAATTAAAAAACCTCATTCAGGCAATATTTCAAGCCAAAACGGGATGAGATAGGCCAAGAAAGGGAGAAAAAAATTTTAGGCCCGAATTTCGCTCATATTGGACCCCGGCAAGAAACTTCCGAAAAAAATAGCAAAAAAATTAAAAAACCTATTTCCGGCATTATTCCTATCCTAAATGGGTTGAGATAGGGCGATAAAGGGAAAAAAATTTTAGACCCGAATTCCGTTCATACTCGACCCGGTTAAGAAAATTCCAAAAAATATAGCAAAAAAATTAAAAATTATAAAAAAAAAAAAAACCTCTTTCCGGCACTATTTTTAGCTAAAACGGGATGAGATAGGCCGAGAAAGGGAGAAAAAAATTTTAGGCCCCAATTCCATTCGTACTGGACCCCGGTAAGAAAATTCCAAAAAAAATAAAAAAAAATTCAAAAAAATAAAAAACTTGTTTCCAGCATAATTCCTAGCCAAAACGGGATGAGATAGGCCGGGAAAGAGAGACAAAAATTTTAGGCCCCAATTCCATTCATACTTGAAAGTTCAAAAACGTGTAAAAACACCTTTGAACGTTTAGACCCCCAAATAACAACTTAATCAATTTAAGCAATATGTCAAACAACAAGTGTGCGGAAACTTAACATATGCTATCAAACGAAATTGATTAAATACTATCTAAGCCATAACAGATTAATATCCACAGCAGATAAATAAAAAGGCAAAGATAGAGAGGAAGGAAGATGCAAACACAAAGACAACACCCAATGTGTTATCGAAGAGGAAACCGAAGTCCTCGGCGAAAAACCTCTCCGCCGCCCTCCAAGCGGTAATCAATCCACTAGAAAATATAGTTGGGATACAAGGACAGCAATAGACCCTCCAAGCCTAATCTACCCAGTGCACCTAAGCCCTCCAAGCTTCTTGCTCCAACGAGGTTGCGCCGAACCTTTGTCTTTTCTAGCTTCCCGGATTCCGCTACTAGACCGTAGCATCAACCAATGAAGATTGGTTCCTTCCTAACTGCTTCCCAGAAATCCAAACAGCAGACTCACAAAGATGATGATGGTGAGAACCTGGTTTGGTATAATGCCTCTCAAGGTTTTAACAATGGAGAGGAAGAGAGTTGAGGAATTTGAAGAGATTCTAAGGTAGAGATTGTGGGTGAAACAATCTGGTTTTTCTTTAGGGTTTCTCTCTCAAAATTCTCTCTGGAAGCTCTCTTTCAATCGTGGGTAATAAGGGTATTTATACTGGAGTGGAGAGGAATGTGAAGCGTCAGAATTCTACAAAACAGGGGTGGCTCGCGGCTTGACCTCGCGGCTTGACTAAGTCGCGAGATCCAATCGCGAGATAACCGTATGGCCAGTTGTCCTGTTTTGTCCTGTAGTGCTCCAGCTAGCAGACTGTTCACCTTCCAGCATGCTTGGCACGTGACGTTGCTTCTGGCAGCTTGAAGCCGCGAGTCACCCGCGAGACCCAGCCGCGAGACTCTGTTTCCTTGCACACTCTTGGGCAAATTTCACTCTATCTCACTCACTACCCTTACATCAAACCCACCTAAATACAGGGTTACTAAATGCTGAATTACAAGCAAATTTGGCACGGAATAAAGCCAATTAGATGGTTGAATAAATTCAACCTTACAATCTCCCCCTTTGGCTATTCCGTGACAAAACCCTAAAACAGACTCTAGACTTAACATGTGAGTTGGGAACAGTTGAACAAAACTCACTCACACCTAACTTTAGAAGCTGTGAAGCACTTGAATCATATGAACATAATACTCCTGAAACACAACAATACACCATGATCATTGTAAGCAGAAAATTATAAAATGCATATGAAACAGGCAATATGTGATCAAGCAAAGATGGAGTTATGAAACAAACCATGTCTTGATCAACCAAGTGAACACCACAAAGTAGTGATCACAATGCTCATTCACACTTGGAATGAACACGTGGACATACAAGTTAACAAGCACAAGGCAAGACACTTGTATGCACTACACTCAACCAATGCATATCAAACAAGGCATATGCATCTAGGAACAATCCTACAAGGGCACAAGAGTGACAGTACATGAACCAAAATGCATAACATTTAGATTAAAGTACTGATTTCAACATAGCATAAAGGCTGCACTAGGCAAGGTACAAACCATAAAGCCTACAAACTATGCATAAAACATAAACCCTAAAAGCTTACATGAGCAAATGGGTACAAAAACACAAACATCCTGAATAACAGTTTACAAAACAACGTAAAGTGAAAACTTAAGCTGAAAAAGAATATAAAGACACTCCCCCTTAGATAAAGACTCCCCCTCTGATCATGCCTAGCTCTCCCCCTTTTTGTCATGGAATAGGCTAGTCATCCTCTTCCAGCTTTCTCTGAATCTGATCCAATTGAGTCTGAAGAGAAGTAAACTTCATATCCCACCGAGTGCTTTGATGGTGTAGAGAGGCTGTGAGCCCAGACATCTTTGTATTCAACTCGTGAACAGAGGACACAATACGGTCAAGTTTCCCATCTAGGGAGAGAGAGTTAAACTGAGAGTCACTGTGAGATGCGGAAGATTCTGGTTTGGCCCTCTTCCGACTATGTCCAATACTTGCATTGAATGTGCGCATGTTGATTGGACTAGGTTTGGGCATAGGGGATTCATCAGTCAGTGGATAAACTCCCTTGAGCTTCAAGATCCGGGAAATTAGACTGCAAAAAGGAACGCATATCCGAGACTCATTTCGAAGAACCGTTTTGCGCAGAACATGAAAGATATGAGCACAGATGTCTATTTCCACATCAGAGATTAGATCATGAAGAAACAAAGCCCGTCCAAGGTTCATATACCCAGTGCTGGACAAAGGGTACAAATTGTGAAACATTACAATTGTAAGCACCCGAAGCTTTGGAGAGAGAGAGGAGACACTGATGGACTTGCCATTTGGCGAGAACTCCAAATCTGGACCAAGACTCTCTTTAAGGAGCTCCTCATCAGGGCAAAGGTCATCGTAAACTGGTGAGTGACGGAAAATGGGTCTGTTGATGTGAAGAATTTCTGCCAGATATGCAGGAGAGACAGAAAAACTCTTCTTCCGAACCCAGCACTTAAGTTCATCTCCTTCCACAATTGCGTTGGCATAAAACTCCTTTACCAACTCCTCATACGCGTCATCCGGATCAGAGAGAAGATAATTCCAATCCTTGTGAGCGAACCATTTCGGAATGTCAGTGTCATGGAGTGATGACTGATCCAAAGCTCTCTCTAGTAATGGTGTGGCATGAAGAAAGAAATTCTCATACGACTGATAGGCTGCATATGATCTGAACCTGTCGGGATCGAATCTCCTCGATGAAGAACGAGTCCCTCTTGGTTGAGGTGAGAAATCATCAACATCGATGACGGGTTCCTTCCCTTTGGAACTGCCTCCTTTGACAGCAGCTTTCTTAAATGGTGACATGACCAATCTGCAATATGAATCAAGGAAAAAGGACAGAACACAATCCAACAAGCTTTATTAGCAGAGGGTTAGTGGAAATATAGGGACAATGAAGAAACCCTAAAAGCTGGATGAAAATGGCCAAAAAGTAGCAATGAGGGACACAAATGTCTCAAATTGAGCTACATAGAAAAGAGAGTCCACAAGGAACCACATAATCAGTTGAGAAAGGACCCACAATCAACAACACATCAACAGGATACCACACAGGGTCAAAGAGAAAAATGATATCAATCAGCAGAACAGGCAAAAATTAGCTAACCCTAGCTAAGCACAAGATGAAAAAACCACAAACACCCAGAATAAACTATCCCAAAAACAGAAACACAAGCTTCCAAAGGCTAGATAAGGACAAAAAGTAAAAGATGAGCTCAAAAACCCATCACAGAATCACAAACAAATGAGAACACTCCAGAGGAAAGACCATAACAGTAAGTGAAAAGAGTTCAAGACAGAACAAACATACCTGTTAGTCGACGATTTTGAGCTGACAAGAGGCAAACAGTGGAGATCGAAAATGGAGGCACGGTGAGAAAGGGACAAGAACAAATGAGAAAGACAATGAACAGTCACAAAAAGATCGAGGGAAAAGAGAACATTTTAAAAAAAATTGCCCCTGTAAGACAAAACACGCGATTTTCGCGACTGAGACGAGTCGCCAAAGAGTCGCCAGATCAAGCCGCCAAAACACCTTAGGACGAAAATATGAAAATTTTTCTAAGTGTTTTTCGCGACTGGAAGGTCTACCCGCGAGTGAGTCGCGAGCTGAGCCGCGAAAATCTCTGAGTTAATCTCGCGACTGGACCTTCCACTCGCGAACAAGTCGCCAAAAATGACCAGCGAAGGTGCGACTGAGGCTCGCGACTTGAAACACCCGCGACTGAGCCGCCAAAAACAGGGCAAAACTGGATTTTTGGAATTTTCAGATTTTTCAAACAAAATACTTTCCAAAAACACCTAAAACACTCAAAAATCTTTTTGTGCTTGAATTAACAAAGATTGAGCATGTGAAAACACATTTCATCAAGTACAATCACACAAATGAATATGGCATTTATTGAACATAAGCTTGTGTGTTGTGTGTGGATATCACCAATGAGATAGTCCTTTGTCTAATGTGAAGCTTCAATGATCAATTCAACCAAGTCATACACAATTAGCACTAGATTATGTGACCTATCTCAATTATAGAAATATGTATATATGACCTCCCACATAAGCTTGATAACATGAGTTGGAGCTTTACATTTGACTCCACTATCAATCACAACAATTGATCTTTTTGATCTTTTGAGTCAATCACCTCTCATTGTGAGAGTGATATAAGATATTTCACATTAAGGAATAAGCCTTTGGCTTTTTGAATAAACATTCACTTCAATATAAGGTCGCTTACCCTTTTTCCTAGTCAAATACTAGAATGTGCGACAGGCTTTTGCAGCTCAATATCTCTTTTCATTTGGAGATTTACATTTGGTGAGCTCTTTTTTTAACAAAACAAAAATAAAGAGTGGGAAGATATATAGACACAAGTCTATGCAAGTCTCAAGATCAACAAAACCATTCACTAATCATTCATGACAAGTTTGAAGATCTATTTACAACAATCACATAGATTTCAAGATTTTTCCCACATAGATATACGTGCATGAAAACAAGTAATGTTCGAAAATGCACAAGGCCATTAGCACAAAGGTACAAGGCAAAACAAATTTTGAGACAAAAGCTCAACAAAGTCAATCAAGCTTTTTGATTTTCTAATTTTTATGTGCTTTTTGGATTTTTTTTTTTAAAAAAAATTTAACACACAAAGAAATAACCAACAGAATTAACAGAAGGACAAACAAACAATAACTATGTTGCACAAAGGCAAACAAAGAAGTGTGTGCCACATCACAAGCAAACATATCAAATTATAAATATGTGAAGCACACAACACACACGAGGATCAAGGAATTGTACCGACACCAATGGTCTTACGGAGTGATTCAAACCGTGGACCATCGAGAGGCTTGGTGAAGATATCCGCCTTTTGATTGTTGGTGTGTATGAACTCAAGACACACAACTTTTTCTTCTACCAAATCACGAATGAAATGATAGCGAATCTCTATGTGTTTAGACTTTGAATGCTGGACAGGATTCTTGGACAGATTGATGGCACTGGTGTTGTCACAGAAGACACACATCGTTTCTTGAGGAATTCCATAGTCATGAAGTAATTTCTTCATCCAAAGAAGCTGAGTGCAGCAACTTCCAGCAGCGATGTATTCTGCTTCTGCAGTAGATAGAGACACTGAATTCTGCTTCTTGCTCATCCACGAGACAAGGTTGTTACCAAGATAGAAACAGCCGCCTGAAGTGCTTTTCCGATCGTCAACACTGCCAGCCCAATCAGCATCTGAATACCCAGCAAGACAATCATTTGAGTCTTTTGAATACCACAGACCATAGTTTGCAGTACCATTCACATATCGAATGATTCTCTTAGCAGCAGTCAAATGAGATTCCTTCGGATTAGCTTGGTACCTGGCACAAACGCCCACACTGAAAGCAATGTCCGGTCTGCTGGCTGTAAGGTAGAGCAAACTTCCGATGATGCTCCTATACAATGTAGGACTTACTTCAACTCCCGAAGAATCCACGTTCAGTTTAGTGGAAGAGCTCATGGGGGTGGAGACATGTTTTTTGGATTCTAGTCCAAACTTCTTGACGATGTTTCTGGCGTACTTTTCTTGAGATACAAAAATACCCTCCTTCTGTTGTTTCACTTGAAGACCCAAGAAAAATGTGAGCTCCCCCACCATACTCATCTCAAACTCCTTCTTCATCTCTTCAGAAAAATCAGTAGCACGATCTTCGATGGTTGCCCCAAACACTATGTCATCAACATAGACTTGTGCCACAAGGAGATAGTCTTCATCATTTTTGACAAACAGAGTTCGATCTGCATACCCTCTCTTGAAACCTCTTTCTAGTAGATAATGTGTAAGTCGATCGTACCAGGCTCTAGGTGCTTGTTTTAAGCCATAAAGGGCTTTCTTCAACCTTAGTACATGATCTGGAAAATGGGGATCTTCAAATCCTTTTGGTTGCTCAACAAATACTTCTTCATTTAGATATCCATTCAGGAACGCGCACTTTACATCCATTTGATAAAGTTTGAAATTCAAGGTGCACGCAATGGACATGAGGATGCGAATGGATTCAAGTCTTGCCACCGGAGCAAAAGATTCATCAAAATCCACTCCTTCAACTTGAGTGTATCCTTGGGCTACTAACCGAGATTTGTTTCGAATTATTTCTCCGTCTTCATCAGTTTTGTTTTTAAAAATCCATTTTGTGCCTATAACATGAGTGTTCTCGGGCCGTGGAACAAGTTCCCACACATCATTTCTTACAAACTGATTCAGCTCTTCATGCATTGACTCAACCCAATTCTCATCTTGAAGAGCCTCTTCAACCCTTTTTGGTTCAAATTGTGCAAGATAACAGTGATATGTCACATGATTGGCTAGCAGAACGTTTCCTTTCCTGAGGCGAAGACCGTCATCAAGAGATCCAATGATATTGCTTTCCGGATGATTCTTAATAACTCTTGAAGATGGCCTTTTTGAAGTGGAAACTTCATCACTACGAGAGATAGGAGGATGGACTTCCGGAGGAGTAAAAGGGCTTGAGGTTCTAAACATCGATCTCGTTTCCATTCTTTGGTTGATTGGAGTCGATTCTACTTCTGGTATAGATTCTTCACCTTCTATATCCAAAGCTTCTACCTCAACATCTACCTCTTTGGTGCTTGGCCCTTCTACATCATCAATCATTTCCACCTTGGGTAAGGCATCATCAATCTTGACATTTATGGACTCCATCACAGTCTTTGTTCTCTTGTTAAACACTCTATACGCTCGACTTGTAGTAGAGTAGCCAAGAAAAATACCCTCATCACTTCTCGCATCAAACTTCCCAAGATTCTCTCGATCATTCAAGATATAGCATTTACTTCCAAACACCCGGAAATACTTTACTTTTGGCTTCTTCCCATTCCATATCTCATAGGCAGTCTTCTTTGTACCAGCTCGAAAGAAAATCCTATTGCCAATGTGACACGAGGTGTTGACAGCTTCTCCCCAAAAGTTTTGAGGCATTTGCTTGTTGAGCAACATGACTCTTGCCATCTCTTGAATCACACGATTTTTTCTTTCTACCACTCCATTTTGTTGTGGAGTTTTGGGAGCTGAAAATTCTCTTTTAATTCCATTCTTTTCACAGAAGGACTCGAATCTTGCATTCTCAAATTCCCTCCCATGATCACTTCTAACTTTGGCTATCGGAACCCCCTTTTCATTTTGAAGTTTCTTGCACAGAATCTCCAACCTCTCACAGGCCTCTGATTTTTCTCTAAGGAAATCAACCCAAGTGTATCTTGAGTAGTCGTCCACAATAACCATAATGTATCTCTTCCCCCCTAGACTTTCTGTTCTGGTAGGCCCCATTAGATCAACATGAAGTAACTCCAAGCACCGAGAGGTGGCTATCACACTCACCTTGTGATGACTTGCCTTAGTTTGCTTCCCCATTTGACACGCACCACAAACGGTCTTCTTTACTTTTCCAAATTTAGGAAGTCCCTCGACTGCTTCAAGTTTTGAAACTTTCGCTACTTGTTTGAAGTTGGCATGTCCAAATCTGTGATGCCATAACTCCAACGTATCCACACGAGCACTTCTACATGATATGGGTGCCGTGGGAACAATTCCATAACAGTTATCAGTAGTCCGATTTCCTTCCAAAACCTGAATCCCCTCTTCATTTATGATCAAACACCCCTTCTTAGAGAATTGTACCAGAAAATCATCATCACAAATTTGAGTGATACTCAGCAAATTCGCCTTCAGCCCTTTTATGTACAGCACATCTTTCAACAGCGGCAAACCAGGTATCTCAATGGTTCCTTTGCCTAGGACTTGAGCATGACTTCCATCACCGAAGGTCACATAATCACCAATCTTTTCTTTGAGTGTCTTAAACAGAGACTTATCCCCTGTCATATGGCGAGAGCACCCACTGTCAAGATACCACAAACATGCATTGAACACCTTCAATGAGGTATGCACAAATAGGTTCACATGTGACAGACATTCTTGACCTTCATACACAAACTCATCATCAGTTTTCATGCTTCTTTCATATTGATATTTCTTTTTCAGATTCTCAATCATCTCACACAACGTTCTATTCTTTCTTTTATATTTCTTAATCAATGATTTAGATTCAGAGATGCTACTATGTAAGACATGATTCTGACTTTCAAGAAATTCCAGCATGTGAGTAAATACTCTAGCATGTTTCTTAGTTTTTTAACAGTTCAGCAAGATCATCAGTAAGACACCTTTCAGACCTAGTCATAGAGTCATTTTCACAAACACTTAAGCTACAATTCAGCATGGTATATACCAAAACAATCAACCACAACACAGGGGTCTAGGATCACACTTAGGTAATAAAACCACACAAGTGTACCTGCTCTGATACCAATTGAAAGTTCAAAAACGTGTAAAAACACCTTTGAACGTTTAGACCCCCAAATAACAACTTAATCAATTTAAGCAATATGTCAAACAACAAGTGTGCGGAAACTTAACATATGCTATCAAACGAAATTGATTAAATACTATCTAAGCCATAACAGATTAATATCCACAGCAGATAAATAAAAAGGCAAAGATAGAGAGGAAGGAAGATGCAAACACAAAGACAACACCCAATGTGTTATCGAAGAGGAAACCGAAGTCCTCGGCGAAAAACCTCTCCGCCGCCCTCCAAGCGGTAATCAATCCACTAGAAAATATAGTTGGGATACAAGGACAGCAATAGACCCTCCAAGCCTAATCTACCCAGTGCACCTAAGCCCTCCAAGCTTCTTGCTCCAACGAGGTTGCGCCGAACCTTTGTCTTTTCTAGCTTCCCGGATTCCGCTACTAGACCGTAGCATCAACCAATGAAGATTGGTTCCTTCCTAACTGCTTCCCAGAAATCCAAACAGCAGACTCACAAAGATGATGATGGTGAGAACCTGGTTTGGTATAATGCCTCTCAAGGTTTTAACAATGGAGAGGAAGAGAGTTGAGGAATTTGAAGAGATTCTAAGGTAGAGATTGTGGGTGAAACAATCTGGTTTTTCTTTAGGGTTTCTCTCTCAAAATTCTCTCTGGAAGCTCTCTTTCAATCGTGGGTAATAAGGGTATTTATACTGGAGTGGAGAGGAATGTGAAGCGTCAGAATTCTACAAAACAGGGGTGGCTCGCGGCTTGACCTCGCGGCTTGACTAAGTCGCGAGATCCAGTCGCGAGATAACCGTATGGCCAGTTGTCCTGTTTTGTCCTGTAGTGCTCCAGCTAGCAGACTGTTCACCTTCCAGCATGCTTGGCACGTGACGTTGCTTCTGGCGGCTTGAAGCCGCGAGTCACCCGCGAGACCCAGCCGCGAGACTCTGTTTCCTTGCACACTCTTGGGCAAATTTCACTCTATCTCACTCACTACCCTTACATCAAACCCACCTAAATACAGGGTTACTAAATGCTGAATTACAAGCAAATTTGGCACGGAATAAAGCCAATTAGATGGTTGAATAAATTCAACCTTACAATACTGGACCCCGGAAAGAAAATTCCGAAAAAATTAGCAAAAAAATTGAAAAAATTAAAAAACCTATTTCAGGAAATATTTCTACCCAAAATGGGATGAGATAGGCTGGGAAAGAGAGACAAAAATTTTAGTCCCGAATTCCGTTCAAACTCGACCTGGTTAAGAAAATTCCGTAAAAAATTTCAAAAAATTAAAAAAAAAAAAAAAAAAACCTCTTTCCGGCATTATTTTTAGTCAAAACGAGATGACATAGGCCAAGAAAGGGAGAAAAAAATTTTAGAACCGATTTCCGCTTATACTGAACCCCGGCAAGAAAATTCGGAAAACAATAGCAAAAAAATTAAAAAACCTCTGTCCGACATTATTCCCAGGCAAAACCGGATGAGATAGGCCGAGAAAGGGAGAAAAAAATTTTAGTCCCGAATTCCATTCATACTCGACCTGGGCAATAAAATTCCGAAAAAAAGAGCAAAAAGATTAGAAAAGCTCTTTCCGGCTTTATTTTTAGCCAAAACGGGATGAGACAGGCTGAGAAAGGGAGAAAAATAATTTAGTCCCGAATTCCGTTCATACTCGACCCGGCAATAAAATTCCGAAAAAAATAGCAAAAAAATTCAAAAAATCAAAAAACCTCTTTTCAGCAATATATTTAGCCAAAACGGGATGAGATAGGCTGAGAAAGAGAGCAAAAAATTTTAGGCCCAAATTCCGCTTATACTGGACCCCGGCAAGAAAATTCTGAAAAAAAAATAGCAAAAAGATTCAAAAAAAAAAAAAAAAAAACTCTCTTTCCGTCATTATATTTAGCCAAAAAGGGATGAGATAGGCCGAGAATGAGAGAGAAAAATTTTAGTCTAGAATTCCGTTCATACTTGTCCCGATTAAGAAAATTCCGAAAAAAATAGCAAAAAAATTCAAAATTATAAAAAACCTCTTTCCAGCATTATTTTTAGCTAAAACAGGATGAGATAGGCCGAGAAAGAGAGAAAAAAACTTTAGTCCTGAATTCCATTCATACTTGACCTGGTTCTGAAAATTGCGAAAAAAATAGCAAAAAAATTCAAAAAATTAAAAAACCTATTTCTGGCAATATTTCAAGCCAAAACGAGATGAGATAGGTAGAGAAAGGGAGAAAAATATTTTAGGCCCGAATTCCGCTGATACTGGAACCCAGCAAGAAAATTTCGAAAAAAATAGCAAAAAAATTCAAAAAATCTGAAAAACCTCTTTCCGGCATTATTTTTAGCCAAAACGGGATGAGATAGGCCACGAAAGGGAGAAAAAAATTTTAGTCCCGAATTCCGTTCATACTCGACCCCGGAAAGAAAATTCCGAAAAAAAATAGCAAAAAAAATTCAAAAAATTAAAAAACTTCTTTTCGGCATTATTTTTAGCCAGAACGGGATGAGATTGGGTGAGAAAGGGAGAAAGAAGTTTTAGTCCCGAATTCAGTTCATACTCGACCCCGGCAAGAAAATTCTGAAAAAAAATAGCAAAAAAATTCAAAAAATTTAAAAAACCTCTTTCCGGCATTATTTTTAGCCAAAAAGGGATGAGATAGGCATAGAAAGAGAGAAAAAAATTTTAGTCCCGAATTCTGTTGATACTCGACCCGGTTAAGAAAATTCCAAAAAAAATAACAAAAAAATTCAAAATTATAAAAAACCTCTTTCCAGCATTATTTTTAGATAAAACGGGATGAGATAGGCCGATATAGGGAGAAAAAAACTTTAGCCCTGAATTCCTTTCATGCTCGACCCGATTAAGAAAATTGTGAAAAAAATAGCAAGAAAATTAAAAAACCTCTTTCAGGCAATATTTCAAGCCAAAACGGGATGAGATAGGCCGAGAAAGGGAGAAAAAAATTTTAGGCCCGAATTTCGCTCATATTGGACCCCGGCAAGAAAATTCCAGAAAAATAGCAAAAAAATTAAAAAATAATTTAAAAACCTATTTCCGGCATTATTCCTAGCCTAAACGGGTTCAGATAGGGCGAGAAAGGGAAAACAATTTTAGACCCGAATTCCGTTCATACTCAACCCGATTAAGAAAATTCCGAAAAATATAGCAAAAAAATTAAAAATTATAAAAAAAAACCTCTTTCCGGCACTATTTTTAGCTAAAACGGGATGAGATAGGCCGAGAAAGGGAGAAAAAAATTTTAGGCCCCAATTCCACTCGTACTGGACCCCGGCAAGAAAATTCCAAAAAAAATAGAAAAAAAATTCAAAAAAATAAAAAACCTGTTTCCAGCATTATTCCTAGCCAAAACGGGATGAGATAGGACGGGAAAGAGAGACAAAAATTTTAGGCCCCAATTCCATTCATACTGGACCCCGGCAAGAAAATTCCGAAAAAAATAGCAAAAAAATTGAAAAAATTAAAAAACCTATTTCAGGAAATATTTCTACCCAAAATGGGAAGAGATAGGCCGTGAAAGGGAGAAAAAAATTTGAGGCCCGAATTCCGCTTACACTGGACCCCCAGCATGAAAATTCCGAAAAAAATAGCAAAAAAATTCAAAAAATTTAAAAAACCTCTTTCTAGCATTATTCCTAGCCAAAACGGGATGAGATAGGCCGAGAAAGGGAGAAAAAAATTTTAGTCCCGAATTCCGTTCATACTTGACCCCGGCAAAAAAATTCCAAAAAGAATAGTAAAAAAAATCAAAAAATTAAAAAAACCTCTTTCTAGCATTATTTTTAGCCAAAACGGGATGAGATAGGCCAAGAAAGGGAGAAAACAATTTTAGTCCTGAATTCCGTTCATACTCGACCTCGGCAAGAAAATTCCAAAAAAAATAGCAAAAAAATTCAAAAAATTAAAAAACCTTTTTCTAGCAATATTTCAAGCCAAAACAGGATGAGATAGGCCGGGAAAGCGAGAAAAATATTTTAGGCCCGAATACCGCAGATACTAGACCCCGGCAAGAAAATTCCGAAAAAAATAGCAAAAAAGTTCAAAAAATTTGAAAAACCTCTTTCCGGCATTATTTTTAGCCAAATTAAGTTGTGATAGGCCGGGAAAGGGGGAAAAAAATTTAGTCCCGAGTTCCGTTCATACTCAACCCCGGCAAAAAATTCCAAAAAAAATAGCAAAAAAAATTCAAAAAATTAAAAAAAACCTCTTTTCGGCATTATTTTTAGCCAAAACGGGATGAGACAGGCCGAGAAAGGGAGAAAAAAATTTTAGTCCCGAATTCCGTTCATACTCGATCCTGGGAAGAAAATTCCAACAAAGATTGCAAAAAAATTCAAAAATTTTTAAAAACCTCTTTCCGGCATTATTTTTAGCCTAAACGGGATGAGATAGGCCGAGAAAGGGACAAAAATATTTTAGGCCCGAATTCCGCTGATACTGGACCCCGGCAAGAAAATTCCGAAAAAAACAGCAAAAAAATTCAAAAAATTTAAAAAACCTCTTTCCGGCATTATTTTTAGCCAGAACGGGATGAGATTGGGTGAGAAAGGGAGAAAAAAGTTTTAGTCCCGAATTCCGTTCATAGTCGACCCCGGCAAGAAAATTCAAAAAAAAATTGCAAAAAAATTCAAAAAATTTCAAAAAACCTCTTTCCGGCTTTATTTTTAGCCAAAAAGGGATAAGATAGGCATAGAAAGAGAGAAAAAATTTTAGTCCCGAATTCTGTTGATACTCGACCCGGTTAAGAAAATTCCAAAAAAAATAACAAAAAAATTCAAAATTATAAAAAACCTCTTTCCAGCATTATTTTTAGATACAACGGGATGATATAGGCCGATATAGGGAGAAAAAAACTTTAGCCCTGAATTCCTTTCATGCTCGACCCGATTAAAAAAATTGCGAAAAAAATAGCAAGAAAATTAAAAAACCTCTTTAGGCAATATTTCAAGCCAAAACAGGATGAGATAGGCCGAGAAAGGGAGAAAAAAATTTTAGGCCCGAATTTCGCTCATATTGGACCCCGGCAAGAAAATTCCAGAAAAATAGCAAAAAAATTAAAAAATAATTAAAAAATCTCTTTCCGGCATTATTCCTAGCCTAAACGGGTTGAGATAGGGCGAGAAAGGGAAAAAAATTTTAGACCCGAATTCCGTTCATACTCAACCCGGTTAAGAAAATTCCGAAAAATATAGCAAAAAAATTAAAAATTATAAAAAAAAAACCTCTTTCCAGCACTACTTTTAGCTAAAACGGGATGAGATAGGCCGAGAAAGGGAGAAAAAAATTTTAGGCCCCAATTCCATTCGTACTGGACCCCGGCAAGAAAATTCCAAAAAAAATAGAAAAAAAATTCAAAAAAATAAAAAACCTGTTTCCAGCATTATTCCTAGCCAAAACGGGATGAGATAGGACGGGAAAGAGAGACAAAAATTTTAGGCCCCAATTCCATTCATACTGGACCCCGGCAAGAAAATTCCGAAAAAAATAGCAAAAAAATTGAAAAAATTAAAAAACCTATTTCAGGAAATATTTCTACCCAAAATGGGAAGAGATAGGCCGTGAAAGGGAGAAAAAAATTTGAGGCCCGAATTCCGCTTACACTGGACCCCCAGCATGAAAATTCCGAAGAAAATAGCAAAAAAATTCAAAAAATTTAAAAACCTCTTTCTAGCGTTATTCCTAGCCAAAACGGGATGAGATAGGCCGAGAAAGGGAGAAAAAAATTTTAGTCCCGAATTCTGTTCATACTTGACCCCGGCAAAAAAATTCCAAAAAGAATAGTAAAAAAAATCAAAAAATTAAAAAAACCTCTTTCTAGCATTATTTTTAGCCAAAACGAGATGAGATAGGCCAA
This sequence comes from Quercus alba, assembly GCA_036321655.1. Taxonomy (NCBI): domain Eukaryota; kingdom Viridiplantae; phylum Streptophyta; class Magnoliopsida; order Fagales; family Fagaceae; genus Quercus; species Quercus alba. The sequence continues at coordinate 37,443,900 of CM070302.1, forward strand.
GAAAGGGAGAAAAAAATTTTAGTCCTGAATTCCGTTCATACTCGACCTCGGCAAGAAAATTCCAAAAAAAATAGCAAAAAAATTCAAAAAATTAAAAAACCTTTTTCTAGCAATATTTCAAGCCAAAACAGGATGAGATAGGCCGGGAAAGCAAGAAAAATATTTTAGGCCCGAATACCGCTGATACTAGACCCCGGCAAGAAAATTCCGAAAAAAATAGCAAAAAAATTCAAAAAATTTGAAAAACCTATTTCCGGCATTATTTTTAGCCAAATTAAGTTGTGATAGGCCGGGAAAGGGGGAAAAAAATTTAGTCCCGAGTTCCGTTCATACTCAACCCCGGCAAGAAAATTCCAAAAAAAATAGCAAAAAAATTCAAAAAATTAAAAAAACCTCTTTTCGGCATTATTTTTAGCCAAAACGGGATGAGACAGGCCGAGAAAGGGAGAAAAAAATTTTAGTTCCGAATTCCGTTCATACTCGATCCTGGGAAGAAAATTCCAATAAAGATTGCAAAAAAATTCAAAAAATTTTAAAAACCTCTTTCCGGCATTATTTTTAGCCTAAACGGGATGAGATAGCCCGAGAAAGGGAGAAAAATATTTTAGGCCCGAATTCCGCTGATAATGGACCCTGGCAAGAAAATTCCGAAAAAAAGAGCAAAAAAATTCAAAAAATTTAAAAAACCTCTTTCCGGCATTATTTTTAGCCAGAACGGGATGAGATTGGGTGAGAAAGGGAGAAAAAAGTTTTAGTCCCAAATTCCGTTCATAGTCGACCCCCGGCAAGAAAATTCAAAAAAAAATTGCAAAAAAATTCAAAAAATTTCAAAAAACCTCTTTCCGGCTTTATTTTTAGCCAAAAAGGGATAAGATAGGCATAGAAAGAGAGAAAAAAATTTTAGTCCCGAATTCTGTTGATACTCGACCCGGTTAAGAAAATTAAAAAAAAAATAGCAAAAAAATTCAAAATTATAAAAAACCTCTTTCCAGCATTAGTTTTAGATAAAACGGGATGAGATAGGCTGAGAAAGGGAGAATAAAACTTTAGTCTCGAATTCCGTTCATACTCGACCCGATTAAGAAAATTGCGAAAAAAATAGCAAAAAAATTAAAAAACCTCATTCAGGCAATATTTCAAGCCAAAATGGGATTAGATAGGCCGAGAAAGGGAGAAAAAAAATTTAGGCCCGAATTTCGCTCATATTGGACCCCGGCAAGAAAATTCCGAAAAAAATAGCAAAAAATTTAAAAATAATTAAAAAACCGCTTTCCGGCATTATTCCTGGCCTAAATGGGTTCAGATAGGGCGAGAAAGGGAAAAAAATTTTAGACCCGAATTCCGTTCACACTCGACCTGGTTAAGAAAATTCCGAAAAATATAGCAAAAAAATTCAAAATTATAAAAAAACCTCTTTCCGGCACTATTTTTAGCTAAAACAGGATGAGATAGGCCGAGAAAGGGAGACAAAAATTTTAGGCCCCAATTCCATTCATACTGGACCCCGACAAGAAAATTCCAAAAAAAAATAGAAAAAAAATTCAAAAAAATAAAAAACCTGTTTCCAGCATTATTCCTAGCCAAAACGGGATGAGATAGGCCAGGAAAGAGAGACAAAAATTTTAGGCCCCAATTCCATTCATACAGGACCCCGGCAAGAAAATTCCGAAAAAAATAGCAATTAAAATTGAAAAAATTAAAAAACCTATTTCAGAAAATATTCCTAGCCAAAACGGGATGAGATAGGCCGAGAAAGGGAGAAAAAAATTTTAGGGCCGAATTCCGCTTACACTGGACCCCCAGCAAGAAAATTCCGAAAAAAATAGCAAAAAAATTAAAAAAACCTCTTTCCAGCATTATTCCTAGCCAAAACGGGATGAGATAGGCCGAGAAAGGGAGAAAAAAATTTTAGTCCCGAATTCTGTTCATTCTTGACCCCGGCAAAAAAATTCCAAAAAAAAAAAGCAAAAAAATTCAAAAAATTAAAAAACCCTCTTTCTGGTATTATTTTTAGCCAAAACGGGATGAGATAGGTCAAAAAAGGGAGAACAAAATTTTAGTCCCGAATTCCGTTCATACACGACCGGGTTAAGAAAATTGCGAAAAAATAGCAAAAAAATTCAAAAAATTCAAAAACCTCATTCTGGCAATATTTGAAGCCAAAATGGGATGAGATAGGCCGAGAAAGGGAGAAAAAAATTTTAGGCCCGGATTCCGCTCATATTGGACCCCGGCAAGAAAATTAAAAAAAAATTAGAAAACCTCTTTCCGGCATTTTTCCTAGCCTAAACAGGATGAGATAGGGCGAGAAAGAGAAAAAAAATTTAGTCCCGAATTCCGTTCATACTCGACCCGGTTATGAAAATTCCGAAAAGAACAGAAAAAAAATTCAAAATTATAAAAAACCCCTTTCCGGCACTATTTTTAGCTAAAACGGGATGAGATAGGCCGAGAAAGGGAGAAAAAAATTTTATGCCCCAATTCCATTCATACTGGACCCCGGCAAGAAAATTCCAAAAAAAATAGGAAAAAAATTCAAAAAAATAAAAAACCTCATTCTAGCATTATTCCTCGGAAAAAAGGGATGAGATAGGCCGGGAAAGAGAGGCAAAAATTTTAGTCCCGAATTCTGTTCAAACTCGACCTGGTTAAGAAAATTCCGTAAAAAATTGCAAAAATTTTCAAAAAATTTAAAAAAACCTCTTTCCGGCATTATTTTTAGTCAAAACGAGATGACATAGGCCAAGAAAGGGTGAAAAAACTTTTAGAACCGAATTCCGCTTATATTGAACCCCGGCAAGAAAATTCCGAAAAAAATAGCAAAAAAATTTAAAAAAAAATTAAAAAACCTCTATCCGACATTATTCCCAGGCAAAACCGGATGAGATAGGCCGAGAAAGGGAGAAAAAAATTTTAGTCCCAAATTCCGTTCATACTCGACCCGGGCAATAAAATTCCGAAAAAAAGAGCAAAAAAATTAGAAAAGCTCTTTCCAGCTTTATTTTTAGCCAAAACGGGATGAGACAGGCCGAGAAAGGGAGAAAAAAATTTTAGTCCCGAATTCCGTTCATACTCGACCCGGTTAAGAAAATTACGAAAAATAAGCAAAAAAATTCAAAATTATTAAAAAAACATCTTTCTAGCACTTTTTTTGGCTAAAACGGGATGAGATAGGCCGAGAAAGGGAGAAAAATAATTTAGTCCCGAATTCTGTTCATACTCGACCCGGCAATAAAATTCCGAAAAAAATAGCAAAAAAATTCAAAAAATCAATAAACCACTTTTCAGCAATATATTTAGCCAAAACGAGATGAGATAGGCCGAGAAAGTGAGCAAAAAAATTTAGGCCCGAATTCCGCTTATACTGGACCCCGGCAAGAAAATTCTGAAAAAAAATAGCAAAAAAATTCAAAAAATTAAAAAAAAAAAAACCACTTTCCGGTATTATACTTAGCCAAAAAGGGATGAGATAGGCCGAGAATGAGAGAGAAAAATTTTAGTCCCGAATTCCGTTCATACTCGACCCGGTTAAGAAAATTCCGAAAAAAATAGCAAAAAAATTCAAAATTATAAAAAACCTCTTTCCAGCATTATTTTTAGCTAAAACAGGATGAGATAGGCGAGAAAGAGAGAAAAAAAATTTATTCCCCAATTCCATTCATACTGGACCCCGGCAAGAAAATTCCAAAAAAAAAATAGAAAAAAAATTCAAAAAATAAAAAAACCTGTTTCCAGCATTATTCCTACCCAAAACGGGATGAGATAGGCCGGGAAAGAGAGACAAAAATTTTAGGGCCCAATTCCATTCATACTGGACCCCAGCAAGAAAATTCCGAAAAAAATAGCAAAAAAATTGAAAAAATTAAAAAACCTATTTCAGAAAATATTTCTACCCAAAATGGGAAGAGATAGGCCGTGAAAGGGAGAAAAAAACTTTAGGCCTGAATTCCGCTTACACTGGACCCCCAGCATGAAAATTCCGAAAAAAATAGCGAAAAAATTCAAAAAATTTAAAAAACCTCTTTCCAGCATTATTCCTAGCCAAAACGTGATGAGATAGGCCGAGAAAAGGAGAAAAAAATTTTATTCCCGAATTCCGTTCATACTTGACCCCGGCAAAAAAATTCCAAAAAGAATAGCAAAAAACTTCAAAAAATTAAAAAAACCACTTTCTGGCATTATTTTTAGCCAAAACGGGATGAGATAGGCCAAGAAAGGGAGAAAAAAATTTTAGTCCCGAATTCCGTTCATACTCGAACCCGGCAAGAAATTCCAAAAAAAATAGCAAAAAAATTCAAAAAATTAAAAAACCTTTTTCTGGCTATATTTCAAGCCAAAACAGGATGAGATAGGACGGGAAAGCGAGAAAAATATTTTAGGCCCGAATACCGCTGATACTAAACCCCGGCAAGAAAATTCCGAAAAAAATAGCAAAAAAATTCAAAAAATTTAAAAACCTCTTTTTGGATTTTAGCCAAATTGGCTTGTGATAGGTCGAGAAAGGGGGGAAAAAATTTAGTCCCGAATTCCGTTCATACTCAACCTCGGTAGAAAATTCCAAAAAAAATAGCAAAAAAATTCAAAAAATTAAAAAAACCTCTTTCCGGCATTATTTTTAGCCAAAACGGGATGAGATAGGCCGAGAAAGGGAGAAAAAAATTTTAGTCCCAAATTCCGTTCATACTCGATCCGGGCAAGAAAATTCCAATAAAAATTGCAAAAAAATTCAAAAAATTTTAAAAACCTCTTTCCGGCATTAGTTTTAGCCTAAACGGGATGAGATAGGCCGAGAAAGGGAGAAAAAAATTTTAGTCCCGAATTCCGTTCATACTCGACCCCGGCAAGAAAATTCCAAAAAAAAGCAAAAAAATTCAAAAAATTAAAAAACCTTTTTCTGGCAATATTTCAATCCAAAACAGGATGAGATAGGCCGGGAAAGCGAGAAAAATATTTTAGGCCCGAATATCGCTGATACTAGACCCCGGCAAGAAAATTTCGAAAAAAATAGCAAAAAATTTCAAAAAATTTAAAAAACCTCTTTCCGGCATTATTTTTAGCCAAATTGGGTTGTGATAGGCCGGGGAAAAGGGGAAAAAAATTTAGTCCCGAGTTCCGTTCATACTCAACCCCGGCAAGAAAATTCCAAAAACAATAGCAAAAAAATTCAAAAAATTTAAAAAACCTTTTTCCGGCATTATTTTTAGCCAAAACGGGGTGAGACAGGGCGAGAAAGTGAGAAAAAAATTTTACTCCCGAATTCCGTTCGTACACGATCCTGGGAAGAAAATTCCAATAAAAATTGCAAAAAAATTCAAAAAATTTTAAAAACCTCTTTCCGGCATTATTTTTAGCCTAAACGGGATGAGATAGGCCGAGAAAGGGGGGAAAAATATTTTAGGCCCGAATTCCGCTGATACTAGACCCCGGCAAGAAAATTACGAAAAAAAATAGCAAAAAATTCAAAAAATTTAAAAAACCTCTTTTCGGCATTATTTTTAGCCAGAACGGGGTGAGATTGGGTGAGAAAGGGAGAAAAAAGTTTTAGTCCCGAATTCCGTTCATACTCGACCCCGGCAAGGAAATTAAAAAAAAAATAGCAAAAAATTTCAAAAAACCTCTTTCCGGCATTATTTTTAGCCAAAAAGGGATGAGATAGGCATAGAAAGAGAGAAAAAAATTTTAGTCCCGAATTCTGTTGATACTCGACCCGGATAAGAAAATTCCAAAAAAAATAGCAAAAAAATTCAAAATTATAAAAAACCTCTTTCCAGCATTATTTTTAGATAAAACGGGATGTGATAGGCTGAGAAAGGGAGAAAAAAAACTTTAGTCCCGAATTCCATTCATACTCGACCCGATTAAGAAAATTGCGAAAAAAAATAGCAAAAAAATTTAAAAACCTCATTCAGGCTATATTTCAATCCAAAATGAGATGAGAAAGGCCGAGAAAAGGAGAAAAAAAAATTTAGGCCCGAATTTCGCTCATATTGGACCCCGGCAAGAATCTCTCTCTTTTCCTCCTCCTCCGTTGTTGTTGTTGAGAGAGATATCTCTCTCTTTTCCTCCTCCTCCGTTGTTGTTGTTGAGAGAGTTG
>CM070302.1:37450493-37494837 GCA_036321655.1 Quercus alba
GAAAGGGGGGAAAAATTTAGTCCCGAATTCCGTTCATACTCAACCTCGGTAGAAAATTCCAAAAAAAATAGCAAAAAAATTCAAAAAATTAAAAAAACCTCTTTCCGGCATTATTTTTAGCCAAAACGGGATGAGATAGGCCGAGAAAGGGAGAAAAAATTTTAGTCCCAAATTCCGTTCATACTCGATCCGGGCAAGAAAATTCCAATAAAAATTGCAAAAAAATTCAAAAAATTTAAAAACCTCTTTCCGGCATTAGTTTTAGCCTAAACGGGATGAGATAGGCCGAGAAAGGGAGAAAAAAATTTTAGTCCCGAATTCCGTTCATACTCGACCCCGGCAAGAAAATTCCAAAAAAAAAGCAAAAAAATTCAAAAAATTAAAAACCTTTTTCTGGCAATATTTCAATCCAAAACAGGATGAGATAGGCCGGGAAAGCGAGGAAAAATATTTTAGGCCCGAATATCGCTGATACTAGACCCCGGCAAGAAAATTTCGAAAAAAATAGCAAAAAATTTCAAAAATTTAAAAAACCTCTTTCCGGCATTATTTTTAGCCAAATTGGGTTGTGATAGGCCGGGAAAAGGGGAAAAAAATTTAGTCCCGAGTTCCGTTCATACTCAACCCCGGCAAGAAAATTCCAAAAACAATAGCAAAAAATTCAAAAAATTTAAAAAACCTTTTTCCGGCATTATTTTTAGCCAAAACGGGGGTGAGACAGGGCGAGAAAGTGAGAAAAAAATTTTACTCCCGAATTCCGTTCGTACACGATCCTGGGAAGAAAATTCCAATAAAAATTGCAAAAAATTCAAAAAATTTTAAAAACCTCTTTCCGGCATTATTTTAAGCCTAAACGGGATGAGATAGGCCGAGAAAGGGGGAAAAATATTTTAGGCCCGAATTCCGCTGATACTAGACCCCGGCAAGAAAATTACGAAAAAAATAGCAAAAAAATTCAAAAAATTTAAAAAACCTCTTTTCGGCATTATTTTTAGCCAGAACGGGGTGAGATTGGGTGAGAAAGGGAGAAAAAAGTTTTAGTCCCGAATTCCGTTCATACTCGACCCCGGCAAGGAAATTAAAAAAAAAAATAGCAAAAAATTTCAAAAAACCTCTTTCCGGCATTATTTTTAGCCAAAAAGGGATGAGATAGGCATAGAAAGAGAGAAAAAAAATTTTAGTCCCGAATTCTGTTGATACTCGACCCGATAAGAAAATTCCAAAAAAAATAGCAAAAAAATTCAAAATTATAAAAAACCTCTTTCCAGCATTATTTTTAGATAAAACGGGATGTGATAGGCTGAGAAAGGGAGAAAAAAACTTTAGTCCCGAATTCCATTCATACTCGACCCGATTAAGAAAATTGCGAAAAAAAATAGCAAAAAAATTTAAAAACCTCATTCAGGCTATATTTCAATCCAAAATGAGATGAGAAAGGCCGAGAAAAGGAGAAAAAAAAATTTAGGCCCGAATTTCGCTCATATTGGACCCCGGCAAGAAAATTCCGAAAAAATAGCAAAATAATTAAAAATAATTAAAAAATAGCTTTCCGGCATTATTCCTTGCCTAAACGGGTTCAGATAGGGGGAGAAAGGGAAAAAAAATTTAGACCCGAATTCCGTTCATACTCGACCCGGTTAAGAAAATTCCGAAAAATATAGCAAAAAAATTCAAAATTATAAAAAACCCTTTTTCCGGCACTATTTTTTGCTAAAACGGGATGAGATAGGCCCGAGAAAGGGAGAAAAAAATTTTAGGCCCCAATTCCATTCATACTGGACCCCGGGAAGAAAATTCCAAAAAAAATCGAAAAAAATTCAAAAAAATAAAAAACCTGTTTCCAGCATTATTCCTAGCCAAAATGGATGAGATAGGCCAGGAAAGAGAGACAAAAATTTAGACCCCAATTCCATTCATACAGGACCCCGGCAAGAAAATTCCGAAAAAAATAGCAAAAAAATTGAAAAATTAAAAAACCTATTTCAGGAAATATTTGTAGCCAAAACGGGATGAGATTCAGGAAATATTTGTAGCCAAAACGGGATGAGATAGGCCGAGAAAGGGAGAAAAAAATTTTAGGCCCGAATTCCGCTTACACTGGACCCCCAATAAGAAAATTCCGAAAAAAATAGCAAAAAAATTTAAAAAACCTCTTTCCAGCATTATTCCTAGCCAAAACGAGATGAGATAGGCCGAGAAAGGGAGAAAAAAATTTTAGTCCCGAATTCCGTTCATACTTGACCCCGGCAAAAAAATTCCAAAAAAAATAGCAAGAAAAATCAAAAAATTAAAAAAAAACCTCTTTCTGGCATTATTTTTAGCCAAAACGGGATGAGATAGGCCAAGAAAGGGAGAACAAAATTTTAGTCCCAAATTCCGTTCATACTCGACCCCGGCAAGAAAATTCCAAAAAAAATAGCAACAAATTCAAAAATTTAAAAACCTCTTTCTAGCAATATTTCAAGCCAAAACAGGATGAGATAGGCCGGGAAAGGGAGAAAAATATTTTAGGCCCGAATACCGCTGATACTAAACCCCGCAAGAAAATTCTGAAAAAAATAGCAAAAAAATTCAAAAAATTTAGAAAACCTCTTTCCGGAATTATTTTCAGCCAAAACGGGATGAGATAGGCCGAGAAAGGGGGAAAAAAATTAGTCCCGAATTCCGTTCATACTCGACCCCGGCAAGAAAATTCCAAAAAAAATAGTAAAAAAATTCAAAAAATTTAAAAAACCTCTTTCGGCATTATTTTTAGCCAAAACGGGATGAGATAGGCCGAGAAAGGGAGAAAAAAATTTTAGTCCCGAATTCCGTTCATATTGGACCCCGGCAAGAAAATTCCGAAAGAAATAGCAAAAAAATTAAAAAACCTCTTTCTGGCATTATTCCCAAGCAAAACTGGATGAGATAGGCCGAGAAAGGGAGAAAAAAAAATTATTCCCGAATTCCGTTCATACTCGTCCCGGCAATAAAATTACGGAAAAAATAGCGAAAAAATTCAAAAAATTTAAAAAACCTCTTCCGGCATTTTTTCTAGCCAAAACGGGATGAGATAGGCGAGAAAGGGAGAAGAAAATTTTAGTCCCGAATTCCGTTCATACTCAACCCCGGCAAGAAAATTCCGAAAAAAATTGCAAGAAAATTTAAAATTTTTGAAAAAACCTCATTCCGGCATTATTTTTAACTAAAACGGGATAAGATAGCCCAAGAAAGGGAGAAAAAAATTTTTAGTCCCGAATTCCGTTCATACTCGACCCCGGCAAGAAAATTCCGAAAAAAATTGCAAAAAAATTTAAAAAATTTGAAAAAACCTCTTTCCGGCATTATTTTTAACTAAAACGGGGTGAGATAGGCCGAGAAAGGGAGAAAAAAATTTTAGGCTCGAATTCCGTTCATATTGGACCCCGGCGAGAAAATTCCGAGAAAAATAGCAAAAAATTAAAAAACCTCGTTCTGGCGTTATTCCCAGGTAAAACTGGATGAGATAGGCCGAGAAAGGGAGGAAAAAATTTTTAGTCCCTAATTCCGTTCATACTCGACCCGGCAATAAAATTCTGAAAAAAAATAGCAAAAAAATTCAAAAAAATCAAAAAACCTCTATTCAGCAATATTCCTAGCTAAAACGGGATGAGATAGGACGAGAGAGGGAGAAAAAAATTTTAGGCCCGAATTCCGCTTATACTGGACCCCAGCAAGAAAATTCTGAAAAAAAATAGCAAAAAAATTCAAAAAATTTGAAAAACCTCTTTCCGGCATTATTTTTAGCCAAAAAGGGATGAGATAGGCACAGAAAGAGGGAAAAAAACTTTAATCCGAATTCCGTTCATACTCGACCCGGTTAAGAAAATTGCGAAAAAAATAGCAAAAAAATTAAAAAACCTCATTCAGGCAATATTTCAAGCCAAAACGGATGAGATAGGCCGAGAAAGGGAGACAAAAATTTTAGGCCCGAATTTCGCTCATCTTGGACCCCGGCAAGAAAATTCCAAAAAAATAGTAAAAAAATTAAAAAATAATTAAAAAACCTTTTTCTGGCATTATTCCTAGCCTAAACGGGTTGAGATAGGGCGAGAATGAGAAAAAAATTTTAGACCCGAATTCCGTTCATACTCGAACCGATTAAGAAAATTCCGAAAAAAAAAGCAAAAAAATTCAAAATTATAAAAAAACCTCTTTCCGACACTATTTTAGCTAAAACGAGATTAGATAGGCCGACAAAGGGAGAAAAAAATTTTACGCCCAATTCCATTCATACTTGACCCCGACAAGAAAATTCCAAAAAAATAGAAAAAAATTCAAAAAATTAAAAAACCTCTTTCCAGCATTATTCCTAGCCAAAGCGAGGATCAGATACGCCGAGAAAGAGAGACAAAAATTTTAGGCCCGAATTCCATTCAAACTCGACCCGGTTAAGAAAATTCCGAAAAAAATTGCAAAAAATTTCAAAAAATTTAAAAAACCTCTTTCCAGCATTATTTTTAGCCAAAACGGGATGAGATAGGCCGAGAAAGAGGGGAAAAACATTTTAGCCCCGAATTCCGTTCATACTCGACCCCGGCAAGAAAATTCCAAAATAAGTAGCAAAAAAATTCAAAAAACTAAAAAACCACTGTCAGTCAATATTTCTATCCAAAACGGGATGAGATAGGCCGGGAAAGGGAAAAAAAATATTTTAGGCCCAAATTCCGCTGATACTGGACCCCAGCAAGAAAATTCTGAAAAAATAGCAAAAATATTCAGAAAATTTAAAAAATCTCTTTCCGGCAATATTTTTAGCCAAAACGGGATGAGATAGGCCGAGAAAGGGAGAAAAAAATTTTAGTCCCGAATTCCGTTCATACTCGACCCCGGCAAGAAAAATTACAAAAAAAATAGCAAAAAAATTCAAAAAATTCAAAAAACCTCTTTCTGGCATTATTTTAAGCCAAACGGGATGAGATAGGCCGAGAAAGGGAGAAAAAAATTTTAGGCCCGAATTCCGTTCATATTGGACCCCGGCAAGAAAATTCCAGAAGAAATAGCGAAAAAATTAAAAACCTCTTTCTGGCATTATTCGCTGGCAAACTGGATGAGATAGGCCGAGAAGGGGAGAAAAAAATTTTAGTCCCGAATTCCGTTCATATTGGACCCCGGCAAGAAAATTCCGAAAGAAATAGCAAAAAAATTAGAAAACCTCTTTCTGGCATTATTCCCCAGCAAAACTGGATGAGATAGGCCGAGAAAGGGAGAAAAAAAATTATTCCTGAATTCCGTTCATACTCGACCCGGCAATAAAATTCCGAAAAAAATAGCAAAAAAATTCAAAAAATTTAAAAAACCTCTTTCCGGCATTTTTTTTTTAGCCAAAACGGGATGAGATATGCCGAGAATGGGAGAAAAAAATTTTAGTCCCGAATTCCGTTCATACTCGACCCCGGCAAGAAAATTCCGAAAAAAATTGCAAAAATTTAAAAATTTTGAAAAAACCCCTTTCCGGCATTATTTTTGACTAAACTGGATGAGATAAGCCGAGAAAGGGAGAAAAAAATTTTAGTCCCGAATTCTGTTCTTACTCGACCCCGGCAAGAAAATTCCGAAAAAAAATTGCAAAAAAATTTAAAAAATTTGAAAAAACCTCTTTCTGGCATTATTTTTAACTAAAACGGGATGAGATAGGCCGAGAAAGGGAGAAAAAAATTTTAGGCTCGAATTCCGTTTATATTGGAACCTGGCAAGAAAATTCCGAAAAAAATAGCAAAAAAATTTAAAAACCTCGTTCTGGCATTATTCCCAGGTAAAACTGGATGTGATAGGCCGAGAAAGGTAGAAAAAAATTTTCGTCCGAATTCCGTTCATACTCGACCCGGCAATAAAATTCTGAAAAAAATTACAAAAAATTCAAAAAATCAAAAAACCTCTATTCAGCAATATTCCTAGCCAAAACGGGATGAGATAGGACGAGAGAGGGAGAAAAAATTTTAGGCCCGAATTCCGCTTATACTGGATCCCGGCAAGAAAATTCTGAAAAAAAATAGCAAAAAAATTCAAAAAATTTGAATAACCACTTTCCGGCATTATTTTTAGCCAAAAAGGGATGAGATGGGCACAGAAAGACGGAAAAAAAAACTTTAATCCCGAATTCCGTTCATACTCGACCCGGTTAAGAAAATTGCGAAAAAATAGCAAAAAAATTAAAAAACCTCATTCAGGCAATATTTCAAGCCAAAACGGATGAGATAGGCCGAGAAAGGGAGAAAAATTTTAGGCCCGAATTTCGCTCATATTGGACCCCGGCAAGAAAATTCCGAAAAAAATAGCAAAAAAATTAAAAAAATAATTAAAAACCTCTTTCTGGCATTATTCCTAGCCTAAACGGGTTGAGATAGGGCGAGAATGAGAAAAAAATTTTAGACCCGAATTCCGTTCATACTCGAACCGATTAAGAAAATTCCGAAAAAAAATAGCAAAAAAATTCAAAATTATAAAAAAACCTCTTTCCGACACTATTTTAGCTAAAACGAGATTAGATAGGCCAAGAAAGGGAGAAAAAAATTTTATGCCCCAATTCCATTCATACTTGACCCCGACAAGAAAATTCCAAAAAAAATAGAAAAAAAATTCAAAAAAATTAAAAAACCTCTTTCCAGCATTATTCCTAGCCAAAACGGGATCAGATTGGCCGGGAAAGAGAGACAAAAATTTTAGGCCCGAATTCCGTTCACACTCGACCTGGTTAAGAAAATTCCGAAAAAATTGCAAAAAATTTAAAAAACCTCTTTCGGCATTATTTTTAGACAAAACGGGATGAGATAGGCCGAGAAAGGGGGAAAAACATTTTAGTCCCGAATTCCGTTCATACTCGACCCCGGCAAGAAAATTCCAAAAATAAATAGCAAAAAAATTCAAAAAACTAAAAAACCTCTGTCAGGCAATATTTCTATCCAAAACGGGATGAGATAGGCCGCGAAAGGGAAAAAAAATATTTTAGGCCCGAATTCCGCTGATACTGGACCCAGCAAGAAAATTCCGAAAAAAATAGCAAAAAAATTCAAAAAATTTAAAAAACCTCTTTCTGCAATATTTTTAGCCAAAACGGGATGAGATAGGACGAGAAAGGGAGAAAAAAATTTTAGTCCCGAATTCCGTTCATACTCGACCCCGGCAAGAAAATTCCAAAAAAAATAGCAAAAAAATTCAAAAAATTTATAAAAACCTCTGTCCGGCATTATTTTAAGCCAAACGGGATGAGATAGGCCGAGAAAGGGAGAAAAAAATTTTAGGCCCGAATTCCGTTCATATTGGACCCCGGCAAGAAAATTCCAAAAGAAATAGCAAAAAAAATTAAAAAACCTCTTTCTGGCATTATTCCCAGGCAAAACTGGATGAGATAGGCCGGAAAGGGAGAAAAAAATTTTAGTCCCGAATTCCGTTCATATTGGACCCTGGCAAGAAAATTCCGAAAGAAATAGCAAAAAAATTAAAAAACCTCTTTCTGGCATTATTCCCAAGCAAAACTGGATGAGATAGGCCGAGAAAGGCAGAAAAAAAATTATTCCCAAATTCCGTTCATACTCAACCCGGCAATAAAATTCCGAAAAAAAATAGCAAACAAAATTCAAAAAATTTAAAAAACCTCTTTCCGGCATTTTTTTTAGCCAAAACGGTATGAGATAGGCCGAGAAAGGAGAAAAAAAATTTAGTCCCGAATTCCATTCATACTCGACCCCGGCAAGAAAATTCCGAAAAAATTGCAAAAAAATTTAAAAATTTTGAAAAACCTCTTTCCGGCATTGTTTTTACTAAAACGGGATGAGATAGGCCGAGAAAGGGAGAAAAAAATTTTAGTCCCAAATTCCGTTCATACTCGACCCCGGCAAGAAAATTCCGAAAAAAATTGCAAAAAAAATTTTAAAAATTTGAAAAGACCTCTTTCCGGCATTATTTTTAACTAAAACGGGATGAGATAGGCGAGAAAGGGAGAAAAAAATTTTAGGCTCGAATTCCATTCATATTGGACCCCGGCAAGAAAATTCCAAAAAAAAAAGCAAAAAAATTAAAAAACCTCGTTCTGGCGTTATTCCCAGGTAAAACTGGATGAGATAGGCTGAGAAAGGGAGAAAAAAATTTTACTTCCGAATTCCGTTCATACTCGACCCGGCAATAAAATTCTGAAAAAAATAGCAAAAAAATTCAAAAAATCAAAAAACTCTATTCAGCAATATTCTTAGCTAAAACGGATAAGATAGGACGAGAGAGGGAGAAAAAAATTTTAGGCCCGAATTCCGCTTATACTGGACCCCAGCAAGAAAATTCTGAAAAAAAAATAGCAAAAAAATTAAAAAATTTTGAAAAACCTCTTTCCGGCATTATTTTTAGCCAGAAAGGGATGAGATAGGCACAGAAAGAGGGAAAAAAACTTTAATCCCGAATTCCGTTCATACTCGACCCCGGTTAAGAAAATTGCGAAAAAAATAGCAAAAAAATTAAAAAACCTCATTCAGGCAATATTTTAAGCCAAAACGGATGAGATAGGCCGAGAAAGGGAGTCAAAAATTTTTAGGCCCGAATTTCGCTCATATTGGACCCCGGCAAGAAAATTCTGAAAAAAATAGCAAAAAAATTAAAAAACCTCTTTCTGGCATTATTCCTAGCCTAAACGGGTTGAGATAGGGCGAGAAAGGGAGAAAAAAATTTTAGACCCGAATTCCGTTCATACTCGACCCGATTAAGAAAATTCCGAAAAAAATAGCAAAAAAATTCAAAATTAATAAAAAAACCTCTTTCCGACACTATTTTAGCTCAAACGGGATTAGATAGGCCGAGAAAGGGAGAAAAAAATTTTACGCCCCAATTCCATTCATACTTGACCCCGACAAGAAAATTCCAAAAAAATAGAAAAAAATTCAAAAAATTAAAAAACCTCTTTCCAGCATTATTCCTAGCCAAAACGAGATCAGATAGGCCGGGAAAGAGAGACAAAAATTTTAGGCCCGAATTCCGTTCAAACTCGACCCGGTTAAGAAATTCCGAAAAAAATTGCAAAAAATTTCAAAAAATTTAAAAAACCTCTTTCCGGCATTATTTTTAGCCAAAACGGGATGAGATAGGCCGAGAAAAGGGGGAAAAAACATTTTAGTCCCGAATTTCGTTCATACACGACCCCGGCAATAAAATTCCAAAATAAATAGCAGAAAAATTCAAAAAACTAAAAAAACCTCTGTCAGGCAATATTTCTATCCAAAACAGGATGAGATAGGCCGGGAAAGGGAAAAAAATATTTTAGGCCCGAATTCCGCTGATACTGGACCCCAGCAAGAAAATTCCGAAAAAAATAGCAAAAAAATTCAAAAAATTTAAAAAACCTCTTTCCGGCAATATTTTTAGACAAAACGGGATGAGATAGGCCGAAAAAGGGAGAAAAATATTTTAGGCCCGAATACCGCTGATACTAGACGCCGGCAATAAAATTCCAAAAAAAATAGCAAAAAAAATCAAAAAATTTAAAAAACGTCTTTCCGGCATTATTTTTAGCCAAAACGGGATGAGATAGGCCGAGAAATGGAGAAAAAAATTTAGGCCCGAATTCCGTTCATACTCGACCCCGGCAAGAAAATTCCAATAAAAATTACAAAAAAATCCAAAAAAATTTAAAACCTCTTTCCGGCTTTATTTTAGCCTAAACGGGATGAGATAGGCCGAGAAAGGGAGGAAAAAGTTTTAGTCCCGAATTCCGTTCATACTCGACCCCGGCAAGAAAATTCCAAAAAAAATAGCAAAAAAATTTAAAAAATTAAAAAACCTCTTTCAGGCAATATTTCTAGCCAAAACTGGATGAGATAGGCCGAGAAAGGGAGAAAAAAATTTTAATCCCGAATTCCGTTCATACTCAACCCCGGCAAAAAAAATTCCAAAAAAAAATAGCAAAAAAATTTCAAAAAATTAAAAAACCTCTTTCAGGCAATATTTCTAGCGAAAACTGGATGAGATAGGCCGGGAAAGGGGAAAAAATATTTTAGGCCCGAATTCCGCTGATACTGGACCCCCGGCAGAAAATTCCGAAAAAAAATAGCAAAAAAATTCAAAAAACTCAAATACCTCTTTCCGGCATTATTTTTAGTCAAAACGGGATCAGATAGGCCGAGAAAGGGTGAAAAAAATTTTAGTCCCGAATTCCGTTCATACTCGACCTCGGAAAGAAAATTCGACAAAAAATAAGCAAAAAAATTCAAAAAAATTAAAAAACTTCTTTACAGCTTTATTTTTTGCCAGAACGGGATGTGATTGGGCGAGAAGGGGAGAAAAAAATTTTAGTCCCAAATTCCGTTCATACTCGACCTCGGCAAGAAAATTCCAAAAAAAAAAGCAAAAAAATTCAAAAAATTTCATAAAACCTCTTTCCGGTATTATTATTAGCCAAAATTGGGATGAGATAGGCCGAGAAAGGGAGAAAAAAAATTTAGGCCCGAATTCCGTTCATATTGGACCCCGGCAAGGAAATTCTGAAAGAAATAGCAAAAAAATTCAAAAAATTTAAAAAACCTCTTTCTGGCATTATTTTTAGCCAAACGGGATGAGATAGGCCATGAAAGGGAGAAAAAAATTTTAGTCCCGAATTCCGTTCATGCCTGACCCCGGAAAGAAAATTCCGAAAAAAAAATTACCAAAAAAATTCAAAAAATTAAAAAACTTCTTTCCAGCATTATTTTTAGCCAGAACGGGATGAGATTGGGCGAGAAGGGGAGAAAAAAATTTTAGTCCCGAATTCCATTCATACTCAACCCCGGAAAGAAAATTCCAAAAAAAAATTAGCAAAAAAATTCAAAAAATTAAAAAACTTCTTTCCAACATTATTTTTAGCCAGAACGAGATGAGATTGGGCGAGAAGGGGAGAAAAAAATTTTAGTCCCGAATTCCGTTCATACTCGACCCCGGAAAGAAAATTCTGAATAAAAATTGGCAAAAAAATTCAAAAATTAAAAAACTTCTTTCCAACATTATTTTAGCCAGAACGGGATGAGATTGGGCGAGAAGGGGAGAAAAAAATTTTAGTCCCGAATTCCGTTCATACTCGACCCGGCAAGAAAATTCCAAAAAAAAAAAGCAAAAAAATTCAAAAAATTTCAAAAAACCTCTTTCCGGTATTATTTTTAGCCAAAATGGGATGAGATAGGCCGAGAAAGGGAGAAAAAAAATTTAGGCCCGAATTCCGTTCATATTGGACCCCGTGAAGGAAATTCCGAAAGAAATAACAAAAAAATTAAAAAAACCTCTTTCCGGCGTTATTCCCAAGCAAAACTTGATGAGATAGGCCGAGAAAAGGAGAAAAAAATTTTAATCCCGAATTCCGTTCATACTCGACCCCGGCAAGAAAATTCCAAAAAAAATAGCAAAAAAATTCAAAAAATTAAAAAACCTCTTTCTGGCAATATTTCAAGCCAAAACAAGATTAGATAGGCCGAGAAGGGAGAAAAATATTTTAGGCCCGAATACTGCTGATGCTAGACCCCGGCAAGAAAATTAAAAAAAAAAAAGCAAAAAAATTCAAAAAATTTAATAAACCTCTTTCCGGCATTATTTTTAGCCAAAACGGGATGAGATAGGCCGAGAAAGGAGAAAAAAATTTTAGTCCCGATTTCCGTTCATACTCGACCCCGGCAAGAAAATTCCAATAAAAATTTCAAAAAAATCCAAAAAATTTTAAAAACCTCTTTCCGGCTTTGTTTTTAGCCTAAACGGGATCAGATAGGCCGAGCAAGGAGAAAAAACATTTAGTCCGAATTCCGTTCATACTCAACCCCAGCAAGAAAATTCCAAAAAAAATAGCAAAAAAATTCAAAAAATTAAAAAACCTCTTTCAGGCAATATCTCTATTCAAAACTGGATGAGATAGGCCGGGAAAGGGAGAAAAATATTTTAGGCCCGAATTCCGCTGTACTGGACCCCGATAAGAAAATTCCGAAAAAAAAATTTAAAAAATTTAAAAAACCTCTTTCCGGAATTATTTTCAGCCAAAACGGGATCAGATCGGCCGAGAAAGGGAGAAAAAAAAATTTAGTCCCGAATTCCGTTCATACTCGACCCCGGAAAGAAAAATTCCGAAAAAAAATTATCAAAAAAATTCAAAAAATTAAAAAACATCTTTCCTGCATTATTTTTAGCCAGAAGGGATGAGATTGGGTGAGAATGGAGAAAAAAATTTTAGTCCCGAATTCCGTTCATACTCGACCCCGGCAAGAAAATTCCAAAAAAAAATAGCAAAAATTCAAAAAATTAAAAAACCTCTTTCAGGCAATATTTCTAGCCAAAACTGGATGAGATAGGCCGGGAAAGGGAGAAAATATTTTAGGCCCGAATTCCGCTGATTACTGGACCCTGGCAAGATAATTCCGAAAAAAATAGCAAAAAATTGAAAAAAATCCAAAAAAACCACTTTGCGGCATTATTTGTAGCCAAAATGGGATGAGATAGGCCGAGAAAGGGATAAAAAAAATTAGGCTAGAATTCCGTTCATATTGGACCCCGGCAAGGAAAATTCCGAAAGAAATAGCAAAAAAATTAAAAAACCTTTTTTCGGCATTATTCCCAAGCAAAACTGGGATGAGACAGGCCGAGAAAGGGAGAAAAAAAATTTTAGTCCCGAATTCCGTTCAACCTCGACCCCGGCAAAAAAATTCCAAAAAAAAAAGCAAAAAAATTCAAAAATTTCAGAAATCCTCTTTTCGGTATTATTATTAGCCAAAATGGGATGAGATAGGCCGAGAAAGGGAGAAAAAAAATTTAGGCCCGAATTCCGTTCATATTGGACCCTCGGCAAGGAAATTCCGAAAGAAATAGCAAAAAAATTAAAAAAAACCTCTTTCCGGCATTATTCCCAAGCAAAACTTGATGAGATAGGCCGAGAAAGGGAGAAAAAAATTTTAGGCCCGAATTCCGCTTATACTGAACCCCGGCAAGAAAATTCAGAAAAAAATAGCAAAAAAATTCAAAAAATTTAAAAAACCTCTTTCTGGCATTATTTTTAGCCAAAACTGGATGAGATAGGCGAAGAAAGGGAGAAAAAAATTTTAGTCCCGAATTCCGTTCATGCCTGACCCCGGAAAGAAAATTCCGAAAAAAAAAATTAGCAAAAAAATTCAAAAAATTAAAAAACTTCTTTCCAGCAATTATTTTTCGCCAGAACGGGATGAGATTGGGCGAGAAGGGGAGAAAAAAATTTTAGTCCCGAATTCCGTTCATACTCGACCCCCGGAAAGAAAATTCCAATAAAAAATTAGCAAAAAAATCAAAAAATTAAAAAACTTCTTTCCAACATTATTTTTAGCCAGAACGGGATGAGATTGGGCGAGAAGGGGAGAAAAAAATTTTAGTCCCGAATTCCGTTCATACTCGACCCCGGAAAGAAAATTCCGAAAAAAAAATTGGCAAAAAAATTCAAAAAATTAAAAACTTCTTTCCAACATTATTTTTAGCCAGAACGGGATGAGATTGGGCGAGAAGGGGAGAAAAAAATTTTAGTCCCGAATTCCGTTCATACTCGACCCCGGCAAGAAAAATTCCAAAAAAAAAAAAGCAAAAAATTCAAAAAATTTCAAAAACCTCTTTCCGGTATTATTTTTAGCCAAAATGGGATGAGATAGGCCGAGAAAGGGAGAAAAAAAATTTAGGCGCCGAATTCCGTTCATATTGGACACCGGCAAGGAAATTCCGAAAGAAATAGCAAAGAAATTAAAAAAACCTCTTTCCGGCGTTATTCCCAAGCAAAACTTGATGAGATTAGGCCGAGAAAGGGAGAAAAAAATTTTAATCCGAATTCCGTTCATACTCGACCCCGGCAAGAAAAATTCCAAAAAAAATAGCAAAAAAATTCAAAAAATTAAAAAATCTCTTTCTGGCAATATTTCAAGCCAAAACCAGATTAGATAGGCCGAGAAAGGGAGAAAAATATTTTAGGCCCGAATACCGCTGATACTAGACCCCGTCAAGAAAATTCAAAAAAAAATAGCAAAAAAATTCAAAAAATTTAAAAAACCTCTTTCCGGCATTATTTTTAGCCAAAACGGATGAGATAGGCCGAGAAAGGGAGAAAAAAATTTTAGTCCCGATTTCCGTTCATACTCGACCCCGGCAAGAAAAATTCCGAAAAAAATTGCAAAAAAATTTAAAAAATCTGAAAAAACCTCTTTCCGGCATTATTTTTAACTAAAACGGGATAAGATAGGCTGAGAAAGGGAGAAAAAAATTTTAGTCCCGAATTCCGTTCATACTCGACCCCCGGCGAGAAAATTCCGAAAAAAATAGAAACTTCAAAAAATTTAAAAACCTCTTTCTGGCATTATTCCCAGGCAAAACTGGATGAGATAGGCCGAGAAAGGGAGAAAAAAATTTTAGTCCCGAATTCCGTTCATACTCGACCCGGCAATAAAATTCCGAAAAAAATAGCAAAAAAATTTAAAAAATCAAAAAACCTTTTTTCATCAATATTCCAAGCCAAAACGTGATGAGATAGGCCGAGAAAGGGTGAAAAAAATTTTAGTCACGAATTACGTTCATACTCGACCCCGGCAAGAAAATTCCAAAAAAAATAGCAAAAAAATTTAAAAAATTTCAAAACACCACTTTCCGGTATTATTTTTAGCCAAAATGGGATGAGATAGGCCAAGAAAGGGAGAAAAAAATTTTAGGCCCGAATTCCGTTCATATTGGACCCCGGCAAGGAAATTCCGAAAGAAAAAGCAAAAAAATTAAAAAACCTCTTTCCTGCATTATTCCCTAGCAAAATTGGATGAGAGAGGCTGAGAAAGGGAGAAAAAAATTTTAGTCCCAAATTACGTTCATACTCGACCCCGGAAAAAAAAATTGCGAAAAAAAATGAGCAAAAAAATTGAAAAAATTAAAAAACTTCTTTCCAGCATTATTTTTAGCCAGAACGGGATGAGATTGGGCGAGAAGGGGAGAAAAAAATTTTAGTCCGGAATTCCGTTCATACTTGACCCCGGCAAGAAAATTCCAAAAAAAATCGCAAAAAAATTCAAAAAATTAAAAAACCTCCTTCAGGCAATATTTCTAGCCAAAACTGGATGAGATAGGTAGCGAAATGGAGAAAAATATTTTAGGCCCGAATTCCGCTGATACTGGACCCCGGCAAGAAAATTCCGAAAAAAATAGCAAAAAAATTCAACAAATTTAAAAAACCTCTTTCCGGCATTATTTTTAGCCAAAACGGGATGAGATAGGTCGAGAAAGGGAGAAAAAATTTTTAGTCCCGAATTCCGTTCGTACTAGACCCCGGAAAGAAAATTCCGAAAAAAAATTAGCCAAAAAATTCAAAAAATTAAAAAACTTCTTTCCAGCATTATTTTTAGCCAGAACGGGATGAGGTTGGGCGAGGAGGGTAGAAAAAAATTTTCGTCCCGAATTCCGTTCATACTCGACCCCGGCAAAAAAAATTCCAAAAAAAATAGCAAAAAATTTGAAAAATTAAAAAACCTCTTTTTGGCAATATTTCAAGCCAAAACAGGATGAGATAGGCCGGAAAAGGGAGAAAAATATTTTAGGCCCGAATACCGCTGATACTAGACGCCGACAATAAAATTCCAAAAAAAATAGCTAAAAAATTCAAAAAATTTAAAAAACGTCTTTCCGGCATTATTTTTACCCAAAACGGAATGAGATTGGCCGAGAAAGGGAGAAAAAAATTTTAGTCCCGAATTCCGTTCATACTCGATTCCGGCAAGAAAATTCCAATAAAAATTACAAAAAAATCCAAAAAAATTTAAAAACCTCTTTCTGGCCTTATTTTTGGCCTAAACGGGCTGAGATAGGCCGAGAAAGGGAGAAAAAAATTTTAGTCCCGAATTCCGTTCATACTCGACCCCGGGCAAGAAAATTCCAAAAAAAATAGCAAAAAAATTCAAAAAATTAAAAAACCTCTTTCAGGCAATATTTCTAGCTAAAACTGGATGAGATAGGCCGGGAAAGGGAGAAAAATATTTTAGGCCCGAATTCCGTTCATACTCGACCCCGACAAGAAAATTCAAAAAAAAAATAGCAAAAAAATTCAAAAATTTAAAAAACCTCTTTCAGGCAATATTTCTAGCCAAAACTGGATGAGATAGGCCGGGAAAGGGGGAAAAATATTTTAGGCCCGAATTCCGCTGATACTGGACCCCGGCAAGAAAATTCCGAAAAAAATAGCAAAAAAATTCAAAAAATTTAAAAAACCTCTTTCCGGCATTATTTTTAGTCAAAGCGGGATCAAATAGGCCGAGAAAGGGAGAAAAAAATGTTAGTCCCGAATTCCGTTCATACTCGACCCCGGCAAGAAAATTCCAATAAAAATTTTAAAAAAATCCAAAAAATTTTAAAAACCTATTTCCGGCTTTATTTTTAGCCTAAACGGGATCAGATAGGCCGAACAAGGGAGAAAAAAATTTTAGTCCCGAATTCCGTTCATACTCGACCCCGGCAAGAAAATTCCAAAAAAAATAGCAAAAAAATTCAAAAAATTAAAAAACCTCTTTCAGGCAATATTTCTAGCCAAAACTGGATGAGATAGGCCGGGAAAGGTAGAAAAATATTTTAGGCCCGAATTCCGCTGATACTGGACCCCGGCAAGAAAATTCTGAAAAAAATAGCAAAAAAATTCAAAAAAGTTAAAAAACCTCTTTCCGGCATTATTTTTAGTCATCAGATAGGCCGAGAAAGGGTGAAAAAAATTTTAGTCCCAAATTCCGTTCATCCTCGACCCCGGAAAGAAAATTCAGAAAAAAAATTAGCAAAAAAATTCAAAAAATTAAAAAACCTCTTTACAGCATTATTTTTAGCCAGAACGGTATGAGATTGGGCGAGAAGTGGAGAAAAAAATTTTAGTCCCGAATTCCGTTCATACTCGACCCCGGCAAGAAAATTCCAAAAAAAAAAAAGCAAAAAAAATTCAAAAAATTTCAAAAAACCTCTTTCCGGTATTATTTTTAGCCAAAATGGGATGAGATAGGCCGAGAAAGGGAGAAAAAAAATTTAGGCCCGAATTCCGTTCATATGGACCCCGGCAAGGAAATTCCGAAAGAAATAGCAAAAAAATTAAAAAACTCTTTCCGGCATTATTCCCAAGAAAAACTGGATGAGATAGGACGAGAAAGGGAGAAAAAAATTTTAAACCAAAATTCCGTTCATACATGACCCCGGCAAGAAAATTCCAAAAATAATAGCAAAAAAATTCAAAAAATTAAAAAACCTCTTTCAGGCAATATTTCCAGCCAAAACTGGATGAGATAGGCCGGGAAATTGAGAAAAATATTGTAGGCCCGAATTCCGCTGATACTGTACCCCGGCAAGAAAATTCCGAAAAAATAGCAAAAAAATTCAAAAAATTTAAAAAACCTCTTTCCGGCATTATTTTTAGCCAAAACGGGATGAGATAGGCCGAGAAAGGGAGAAAAAAATTTTAGTCCCGAATTCCGTTCATGCTTGACCCGGGAAAGAAAATTCCGAAAAAAAATTAGCAAAAAAATTCAAAAAACTAAAAAACTTCTTTCCAGCATTATTTTTAGCCAGAACGGGATGAGATTGGGCGAGAAGGGGAGAAAAAAATTTTAGTTCGAATTCCGTTCATACTCGACCCCGGCAAGAAAATTCCAAAAAAAATCGCAAAAAAATTCAAAAATTAAAAAACCTCTTTCAGGCAATATTTCGAGCCAAAACTGGATGAGATTGGCCGGGAAAGGGAGAAAAATATTTTAGGCCCAAATTCCGCTTATACTGGACCCCGGCAAGAAAATTCGGAAAAAAATAGCAAAAAAATTCAAAAAATTTAAAAAACCGCTTTCCAGCATTATTTTTAGCCAAAATGGGATGAGATAGGCCGGAGAAAGGGAGAAAAAAATTTTAGTCCCGAATTCCGTTCATGCTTGACCCGGGAAAGAAAATTCCGAAAAAAAATTAGCAAAAAAATTCAAAAAACTAAAAAACTTCTTTCCAGCATTATTTTTAGCCAGAACGGGATGAGATTGGGCGAGAAGGGGAGAAAAAAATTTTAGTCCCGAATTCCGTTCATCTCGACCCCGGCAAGAAAATTCCAAAAAAATCGCAAAACAATTCAAAATATTAAAAAACCTCTTTCAGGCAATATTTCTAGCCAAAACTCGATGAGATTGGCCGCGAAAGGGAGAAAAATATTTCAGGCCCGAATTCCGCTTATACTGGACCCCGGCAAGAAAATTCGGAAAAAAATAGCAAAAAAATTCAAAAAATTTAAAAAACCGCTTTCCAGCATTATTTTTAGCCAAACGGGATGAGATAGGCCGAGAAAGGGAGAAAAAAAATTTTAGTCCCGAATTCCGTTCATACTCGACCCCGGAAAAAAAATTGCGAAAAAAAATGAGCAAAAAAATGAAAAAACCTCTTTCCGGCATTATTCCCAAGCAAAACTGGATGAGATAGGCCGAGAAAGGGAGAAAAAAATTTTAAACCCAAATTCCGTTCATACTTGACCCCGGCAAGAAAATTCCAAAAATAATAGCAAAAAAATTAAAAAAATTAAAAAACCTCTTTCAGGCAATATTTCCAGCCAAAACTGGATGAGATAAGACGGGAAATTGAGAAAAATATTGTAGGCCCGAATTCCGCTGATACTGGACCCCGGCAAGAAAATTCCGAAAAAATAGCAAAAAAATTCAAAAAATTTAAAAAACCTCTTTACGGCATTATTTTTAGCCAAAACGGGATGAGATAGGCCGAGAAAGGGAGAAAAAAATTTTAGTCCCGAATTCCGTTCAGACTCGACCCCGGCAAGAAAATACCAAAAAAAATAGCAAAAAAATTCAAAAAATTAAAAAACCTCTTTCAGGCAATATTTCTAGCCAAAACTGGACGAGATAGGCCGGGGAAAGGGAGAAAAATATTTTAGTCCCGAATTCCGCTGATACTGGACCCCGGCAAGAAAATTCCGAAAAAAATAGAAAAAAAATTCAAAAAATCTAAATAACCTCTTTCCGGCATTATTTTTAGCCAAAACGGGATGAGATAGGCCGAGAAAGGGAGAAAAAAATTTAGTCCCGAATTTCGTTTATGCTTGACCCCGGAAAGAAAATTCCGAAAAAAAATTAGCAAAAAAATTCAAAAAATTATAAAACTTCTTTCCAACATTATTTTTAGCCAGAACGGGATGAGATTGGGCGAGAAGGGGAGAAAAAAATTTTAGTCCCGAATTCCGTTCATCTCGACCCCGGCAAGAAAATTCCAAAAAAAATCGCAAAACAATTCAAAAAATTAAAAAACCTCTTTCAGGCAATATTTCTAGCCAAAACTCGATGAGATTGGCCGGGAAAGGGAAAATATTTTAGGCCCGAATTCCGCTGATACTAGACTCCGGCAAGAAAATTCCAAAAAAAATAGCAAAAAAATTTAAAAAATCTCTTTCAGGCAATATTTCTAGCCAAAACTCGATGAGATAGGCCGAGAAAGGGAGAAAAAAATTTTAAACCCGAATTCCGTTCATACTCGACCCCGGCAAGAAAATTCCAAAAATAAAAGCAAAAAAATTCAAAAAATTAAAAAACCTTTTTCAGGCAATATTTCTAGCCAAAACTGGATGAGATAGGCCGGGAAAGGGAGAAAAATATTTTAGGCCCGAATTCCGCTGATACTGGACCCCGGCAAGAAAATTCCGTAAAAAAATAGCAAAAAAATTCAAAAAATTTAAAAAACCACTTTCTGGCATTATTTTTAGCCAAAACGGGATGAGATAGGCCGAGAAAGGGAGAAAAAAAATTTAGTCCCGAATTCCGTTCATGCTTGACCCCGGAAAGAAAATTCCGAAAAAAAATTAGCAAAAAAAATTCAAAAAATAAAAAAATTCTTTCTGGCATTATTTTTAGCCAGAACGGGATGAGATTGGGCGAGAAGGGGAGAAAAAAATCTTAGTCCCGAATTCCGTTCATACTCGACCCCGGAAAGAAAATTCCGAAAAAAAATTAGTAAAAAAATTCAAAAAATTGAAAAACTTCTTTCCAACATTATTTTTGGCCAGAACGGGATGAGATTGGGCGAGAAGTGGAGAAAAAAATTTTAGTCCCGAATACCGTTCATACTCGACCCCGGCAAGAAAATTCCAGAAAAAAAAAAGGAAAAAAATTCAAAAAATTTCAAAACACCTCTTTCCGGTATTATTTTTAGCCAAAATGGGATGAGATAGGCCGAGAAAGGGAGAAAAAAAATTTAGGCCCGAATTCCGTTCATATTGGACCCCGGCAAGGAAATTCCGAAAGAAATTGAAAAAAAATTAAAAAACCTCTTTCCGGCGTTATTCCCAAGCAAAACTGGATGAGATAGGCCGAGAAAGGGAGAAAAAAATTTTAAACCCGAATTCCGTTCATACTCGACCCCGGCAAGAAAATTCCAAAAATAATAGCAAAAAAATTCAAAAGATTAAAAAACCTCTTTCACGCAATATTTCTAGCCAAAACTGGATGAGATAGGCCGAGAAATTGAGAAAAATATTTTAGGCCCGAATTCCGCTGATACAGGACCCCGGCAAGAAAATTCCAAAAAAATAGCAAAAAATTCAAAAAATTTAAAAACCTCTTTCCGGCATTATTTTTAGCCAAAACGGGATGAGATAGGCCGAGAAAGGGAGAAAAAAAATTTAGTCCCGAATTCTGTTCATGCTTGACCCCGGAAAGAAAATTCCGAAAAAAAATTAGCAAAAAAATTCAAAAAATTAAAAAAATTCTTTCTGGCATTATTTTTAGCCAGAACGGGATGAGATTGGGCGAGAAGGGGAGAAAAAAATCTTAGTCCCGAATTCCGTTCATACTCGACCCCGGAAAGAAAATTCCGAAAAAAAATTAGTAAAAAAATTCAAAAAATTAAAAAACTTCTTTCCAACATTATTTTTGGCCAGAACGGGATGAGATTGGGCGAGAAGTGGAGAAAAAAAATTTTAGTCCCGAATACCGTTCATACTCGACCCCGGCAAGAAAATTCCAAAAAAAAAAAGGAAAAAAATTCAAAAAATTTCAAAACACCTCTTTCCGGTATTATTTTTAGCCAAAATGGGATGAGATAGGCCGAGAAAGGGAGAAAAAAAATTTAGGCCCGAATTCCGTTCATATTGGACCCCGGCAAGGAAATTCCGAAAGAAATTGAAAAAAATTAAAAAACCTCTTTCCGGCGTTATTCCCAAGCAAAACTGGATGAGATAGGCCGAGAAAGGGAGAAAAAAATTTTAAACCCGAATTCCGTTCATACTCGACCCCGGCAAGAAAATTCCAAAAATAATAGCAAAAAAATTCAAAAGATTAAAAAACCTCTTTCACGCAATATTTCTAGCCAAAACTGGATGAGATAGGCGAGAAATTGAGAAAAATATTTTAGGCCCGAATTCCGCTGATACAGGACCCCGGCAAGAAAATTCCAAAAAAATAGCAAAAAAATTCAAAAATTTAAAAAACCTCTTTCCGGCATTATTTTTAGCCAAAACGGGATGAGATAGGCCGAGAAAGGGAGAAAAAAAATTTAGTCCCGAATTCCGTTCATGCTTGACCCCGGAAAGAAAATTCCGAAAAAAAATTAGCAAAAAAATTAAAAAAATTCTTTCTGGCATTATTTTTAGCCAGAACGGGATGAGATTGGGCGAGAAGGGGAGAAAAAAATCTTAGTCCCGAATTCCGTTCATACTCGACCCCGGAAAGAAAATTCCGAAAAAAAATTAGTAAAAAAATTCAAAAAATTAAAAAACTTCTTTCCAACATTATTTTTGGCCAGAACGGGATGAGATTGGGCGAGAAGGGGAGAAAAAAATTTTAGTCCCGAATTCCGTTCATACTCGACCCCGGAAAAAAAATGAGCAAAAAAATTCAAAAAATTAAAAAACTTCTTTCCAGCATTATTTTTAGCCAGAACGGGATGAGATTGGGCGAGAAGGGGAGAAAAAAATTTTAGTCCCGAATTCCGTTCATACTTGACCCCGGCAAGAAAATTCCAAAAAAAATAGCAAAAAAATTCAAAAAATTAAAAAACCTCATTCTGGCAATATTTCAAGCCAAAACAAGATGAGATAGGCCAGGAAAGGGAGAAAAATATTTTAGGCCCGAATAACGCTGATACTAGACCCCGGCAAGAAAATACCAAAAAAAATAGCAAAAAAATTCAAAAAATTTTAAAAACCTCTTTCCGGCTTTATTTTTAGCCAAAACGGGATGAGATAGGCCGAGAAAGGGAGAAAAAAATTTTAGTCCCGAATTCCGTTCATACTCGACCCCGGCAAGAAAATTCAAAAAAAAAGCAAAAAAATTCAAAAAATTTCAAAAAACCTCTTTCCGGTATTATTTTTAGCCAAAATGGGATGAGATAGGCCGAGAAAGGGAGAAAAAAAATTTAGGCCCGAATTCCGTTCATATTGGACCCCGGCAAGGAAATTTCGAAAGAAATTGCAAAATAATAAAAAAACCACTTCCGGGCATTATTCCCAAGCAAAACTGGATGAGATAGGCCGAGAAAGGGAGAAAAAAATTTTAAACCCGAATTCCGTTCATACTCGACCCCGGCAAGAAAATTCCAAAAATAAAAGCAAAAAAATTCAAAAAATTAAAAAACCTCTTTCAGGCAATATTTCTAGCCAAAACTGGATGAGATAGGCCAGGAAAGGGAGAAAAATATTTTAGGCCCGAATTCCGCTGATACTGGACCCCGGCAAGAAAATTCCGAAAAAAATAGAAAAAAAATTCAAAAAATCTAAATAACCTCTTTCCGGCATTATTTTTAGCCAAAACGGGATGAGATAGGCCGAGAAAGGGAGAAAAAAATTTTAGTCCCGAATTTCGTTTATGCTTGACCCCGGAAAGAATATCCGAAAAAAAATTAGCAAAAAAATTCAAAAAATTATAAAACTTCTTTCCAACATTATTTTTAGCCAGAATTGGATTAGTTTGGACGAGAAGGGGAGAAAAAAATTTTAGTCCCGAATTCCGTTCATACTCGACCCCGGCAAGAAAATTCCAAAAAAATTCGCAAAACAATTCAAAAAATTAAAAAACCTCTTTCAGGCAATATTTCGAGCCAAAACTCAATGAGATTGGCCGGGAAAGGGAGAAAAATATTTTAGGCCCGAATTCCGCTGATACTAGACCCCGGCAAGAAAATTCCAAAAAAAATAGCAAAAAATTTCAAAAAATTTAAAAAACCTCTTTACGGCATTATTTTTAGCCAAAACGGGATGAGATAGGCTGAGAAAGGGAGAAATAAAATTTAGTCCCGAATTCCGTTCAAACTCGACCCCGGCAAGAAAATTCCAATAAAATTACAAAAAAATCCAAAAAATTTTAAAAACTTCTTTCCGGCCTTATTTTTAGCCCAAACGGGGATCAGATAGGCCGAACAAGGGAGAAAAAAATTTTAGTCCCGAATTCCGTTCAGACTCGACCCCGGCAAGAAAATACCAAAAAAAATAACAAAAAAATTCAAAAAATTAAAAAACCACTTTCAGGCAATATTTCTAGCCAAAACTGGATGAGATAGGCCGGGAAAGGGAGAAAAATATTTTAGGCCCGAATTCCGCTGATACTGGACCCCGGCAAGAAAATTCCGAAAAAAATAGAAAAAAAATTCAAAAAATCTAAATAACCTCTTTCCGGCATTATTTTTAGCCAAAACGGGATGAGATAGGCCGAGAAAGGGAGAAAAAAATTTTAGTCCCGAATTTCGTTTATGCTTGACCCCGGAAAGAAAATTCTGAAAAAAAATTAGCAAAAAAATTCAAAAAATTATAAAACTTCTTTCCAACATTATTTTTAGCCAGAACGGGATGAGATTGGGCGAGAAGGGGAGAAAAAAATTTTAGTCCCGAATTCCGTTCATACTCGACCCCGGCAAGAAAATTCCAAAAAAAATCGCAAAACAATTCAAAAAATTAAAAAACCTCTTTCAGGCAATATTTCTAGCCAAAACTCGATGAGATTGGCCGGGAAAGGGAGAAAAATATTTTAGGCCCGAATTCCGCTGATACTAGACCCCGGAAAGAAAATTCCAAAAAAAATAGCAAAAAAATTCAAAAAATTTAAAAAACCTCTTTACGGCATTATTTTTAGCCAAAAAACGGGATGAGATAGGCTGAGAAAGGGAGAAAAAAATTTTAGTCCCGAATTCCGTTCAAACTCGACCCCGGCAAGAAAATTCCAATAAAAATTACAAAAAAATCCAAAAAATTTTAAAAACTTCTTTCCGGCCTTATTTTTAGCCCAAACGGGATCAGATAGGCCGAGAAAGGGAGAAAAAAATTTTAGTCCCGAATTCCATTCAGACTCGACCCCGGCAAGAAAATACCAAAAAAAATAGCAAAAAAATTCAAAAAATTAAAAAACCTCTTTCAGGCAATATTTCTAGCCAAAACTGGATGAGATAGGCCGGGAAAGGGAGAAAAATATTTTAGGCCCGAATTCCGCTGATACTGGAATCCGGCAAGAAAATTCCGTAAAAAATAGCAAAAAAATTCAAAAAATTTAAAAAACCTCTTTCTGGCATTATTTTTAGCCAAAACGGGATCAGATTGGCTGAGAAAGGGAGAAAAAAAAAATTTAGTCCCGAATTCCGTTCATACTCGACCCCGGAAAGAAAATTCCGAAAAAAAATTATCAAAAAAATTCAAAAAATTAAAAAACTTCATTCCAGCATTATTTTTAGCCAGAAGGGATGAGATTGGGTGAGAAGGGGAGAAAAAAATTTTAGTCCCGAATTCCGTTCATACTCGACCCCGGAAAGAAAATTCCGAAAAAAAAATTAGCAAAAAAATTCAAAAAATTAAAAAACCTCTTTACAGCATTATTTTTAGCCGGAACGGGATGAGATTGGGCGAGAAGTGGAGAAAAAAATTTTAGTCCCGAATACCGTTCATACTCGACCCCGGCAAGAAAATTCCAAAAAAAAAAAGGAAAAAAATTCAAAAAATTTCAAAACACCTCTTTCCGGTATTATTTTTAGCCAAAATGGGATGAGATAGGCCGAGAAAGGGAGAAAAAAAATTTAGGCCCGAATTCCGTTCATATTGGACCCCGGCAAGGAAATTCCGAAAGAAATTGAAAAAAAATTAAAAAACCTCTTTCCGGCGTTATTCCCAAGCAAAACTGGATGAGATAGGCCGAGAAAGGGAGAAAAAAATTTTAAACCCGAATTCCGTTCATACTCGACCCCGGCAAGAAAATTCCAAAAATAATAGCAAAAAAATTCAAAAGATTAAAAAACCTCTTTCACGCAATATTTCTAGCCAAAACTGGATGAGATAGGCCGAGAAATTGAGAAAAATATTTTAGGCCCGAATTCCGCTGATACAGGACCCCGGCAAGAAAATTCCAAAAAAATAGCAAAAAAATTCAAAAAATTTAAAAAACCTCTTTCCGGCATTATTTTTAGCCAAAACGGGATGAGATAGGCCGAGAAAGGGAGAAAAAAAATTTAGTCCCGAATTCCGTTCATGCTTGACCCCGGAAAGAAAATTCCGAAAAAAAATTAGCAAAAAAATTCAAAAAATTAAAAAATTCTTTCTGGCATTATTTTTAGCCAGAACGGGATGAGATTGGGCGAGAAGGGGAGAAAAAAATCTTAGTCCCGAATTCCGTTCATACTCGACCCCGGAAAGAAAATTCCGAAAAAAATTAGTAAAAAAATTCAAAAATTGAAAAACTTCTTTCCAACATTATTTTTGGCCAGAACGGGATGAGATTGGGCGAGAAGTGGAGAAAAAAATTTTAGTCCCGAATACCGTTCATACTCGACCCCGGCAAGAAAATTCCAAAAAAAAAAAGGAAAAAAATTCAAAAAATTTCAAAACACCTCTTTCCGGTATTATTTTTAGCCAAAATGGGATGAGATAGGCCGAGAAAGGGAGAAAAAAAATTTAGGCCCGAATTCCGTTCATATTGGACCCCGGCAAGGAAATTCCGAAAGAAATTGAAAAAAAATTAAAAAACCTCTTTCCGGCGTTATTCCCAAGCAAAACTGGATGAGATAGGCCGAGAAAGGGAGAAAAAAATTTTAAACCCGAATTCCGTTCATACTCGACCCCGGCAAGAAAATTCCAAAAATAATAGCAAAAAAATTCAAAAGATTAAAAAACCTCTTTCACGCAATATTTCTAGCCAAAACTGGATGAGATAGGCCGAGAAATTGAGAAAAATATTTTAGGCCCGAATTCCGCTGATACAGGACCCCGGCAAGAAAATTCCAAAAAAATAGCAAAAAATTCAAAAAATTTAAAAAACCTCTTTCCGGCATTATTTTTAGCCAAAACGGGATGAGATAGGCCGAGAAAGGGAGAAAAAAAATTTAGTCCCGAATTCTGTTCATGCTTGACCCTGGAAAGAAAATTCCGAAAAAAAATTAGCAAAAAAATTCAAAAAATTAAAAAAATTCTTTCTGGCATTATTTTTAGCCAGAACGGGATGAGATTGGGCGAGAAGGGGAGAAAAAAATCTTAGTCCCGAATTCCGTTCATACTCGACCCCGGAAAGAAAATTCCGAAAAAAAATTAGTAAAAAAATTCAAAAAATTAAAAAACTTCTTTCCAACATTATTTTTGGCCAGAACGGGATGAGATTGGGCGAGAAGTGGAGAAAAAAATTTTAGTCCCGAATACCGTTCATACTCGACCCCGGCAAGAAAATTCCAAAAAAAAAAAGGAAAAAAATTCAAAAAATTTCAAAACACCTCTTTCCGGTATTATTTTTAGCCAAAATGGGATGAGATAGGCCGAGAAAGGGAGAAAAAAAATTTAGGCCCGAATTCCGTTCATATTGGACCCCGGCAAGGAAATTCCGAAAGAAATTGAAAAAAAATTAAAAAACCTCTTTCCGGCGTTATTCCCAAGCAAAACTGGATGAGATAGGCCGAGAAAGGGAGAAAAAAATTTTAAACCCGAATTCCGTTCATACTCGACCCCGGCAAGAAAATTCCAAAAATAATAGCAAAAAAATTCAAAAGATTAAAAAACCTCTTTCACGCAATATTTCTAGCCAAAACTGGATGAGATAGGCCGAGAAATTGAGAAAAATATTTTAGGCCCGAATTCCGCTGATACAGGACCCCGGCAAGAAAATTCCAAAAAAATAGCAAAAAAATTCAAAAAATTTAAAAAACCTCTTTCCGGCATTATTTTTAGCCAAAACGGGATGAGATAGGCCGAGAAAGGGAGAAAAAAAATTTAGTCCGAATTCCGTTCATGCTTGACCCCGGAAAGAAAATTCCGAAAAAAAATTAGCAAAAAAATTAAAAAAATTAAAAAAATTCTTTCTGGCATTATTTTTAGCCAGAACGGGATGAGATTGGGCGAGAAGGGGAGAAAAAAATCTTAGTCCCGAATTCCGTTCATACTCGACCCCGGAAAGAAAATTCCGAAAAAAAATTAGTAAAAAAATTCAAAAAATTAAAAAACTTCTTTCCAACATTATTTTTGGCCAGAACGGGATGAGATTGGGCGAGAAGGGGAGAAAAAAATTTTAGTCCCGAATTCCGTTCATACTCGACCCCGGAAAAAAAATGAGCAAAAAAATTCAAAAAATTAAAAAACTTCTTTCCAGCATTATTTTTAGCCAGAACGGGATGAGATTGGGCGAGAAGGGGAGAAAAAAATTTAGTCCCGAATTCCGTTCATACTTGACCCCGGCAAGAAAATTCCAAAAAAAATAGCAAAAAAATTCAAAAAATTAAAAAACCTCATTCTGGCAATATTTCAAGCCAAAACAAGATGAGATAGGCCAGGAAAGGGAGAAAAATATTTTAGGCCCGAATAACGCTGATACTAGACCCCGGCAAGAAAATACCAAAAAAAATAGCAAAAAAATTCAAAAAATTTTAAAAACCTCTTTCCGGCTTTATTTTTAGCCAAAACGGGATGAGATAGGCCGAGAAAGGGAGAAAAAAATTTTAGTCCCGAATTCCGTTCATACTCGACCCCGGCAAGAAAATTCAAAAAAAAAAGCAAAAAATTCAAAAAATTTCAAAAAACCTCTTTCCGGTATTATTTTTAGCCAAAATGGGATGAGATAGGCCGAGAAAGGGAGAAAAAAAATTTAGGCCCGAATTCCGTTCATATTGGACCCCGGCAAGGAAATTTCGAAAGAAATTGCAAAATAATAAAAAAACCACTTCCGGGCATTATTCCCAAGCAAAACTGGATGAGATAGGCCGAGAAAGGGAGAAAAAAATTTTAAACCCGAATTCCGTTCATACTCGACCCCGGCAAGAAAATTCCAAAAATAAAAGCAAAAAAATTCAAAAATTAAAAAACCTCTTTCAGGCAATATTTCTAGCCAAAACTGGATGAGATAGGCCAGGAAAGGGAGAAAAATATTTTAGGCCCGAATTCCGCTGATACTGGACCCCGGCAAGAAAATTCCGAAAAAAATAGAAAAAAAATTCAAAAAATCTAAATAACCTCTTTCCGGCATTATTTTTAGCCAAAACGGGATGAGATAGGCCGAGAAAGGGAGAAAAAAATTTAGTCCCGAATTTCGTTTATGCTTGACCCCGGAAAGAATATTCCGAAAAAAAATTAGCAAAAAAATTCAAAAAATTATAAAACTTCTTTCCAACATTATTTTTAGCCAGAATTGGATTAGTTTGGACGAGAAGGGGAGAAAAAAATTTTAGTCCCGAATTCCGTTCATACTCGACCCCGGCAAGAAAATTCCAAAAAAATTCGCAAAACAATTCAAAAAATTAAAAAACCTCTTTCAGGCAATATTTCGAGCCAAAACTCGATGAGATTGGCCGGGAAAGGAGAAAAATATTTTAGGCCCGAATTCCGCTGATACTAGACCCCGGCAAGAAAATTCCAAAAAAATAGCAAAAAAATTCAAAAAATTTAAAAAACCTCTTTACGGCATTATTTTTAGCCAAAACGGGATGAGATAGGCTGAGAAAGGGAGAAATAAAATTTAGTCCTGAATTCCGTTCAAACTCGACCCCGGCAAGAAAATTCCAATAAAAATTACAAAAAAATCCAAAAATTTTAAAAACTTCTTTCCGGCCTTATTTTTAGCCCAAACGGGATCAGATAGGCCGAACAAGGGAGAAAAAAATTTTAGTCCCGAATTCCGTTCAGACTCGACCCCGGCAAGAAAATACCAAAAAAAATAACAAAAAATTTCAAAAAATTAAAAAACCACTTTCAGGCAATATTTCTAGCCAAAACTGGATGAGATAGGCCGGGAAAGGGAGAAAAATATTTTAGGCCCGAATTCCGCTGATACTGGACCCCGGCAAGAAAATTCCGAAAAAAATAGAAAAAAATTCAAAAAATCTAAATAACCTCTTTCCGGCATTATTTTTAGCCAAAACGGGATGAGATAGGCCGAGAAAGGGAGAAAAAAATTTTAGTCCCGAATTTCGTTTATGCTTGACCCCGGAAAGAAAATTCCGAAAAAAAATTAGCAAAAAAATTCAAAAAATTATAAAACTTCTTTCCAACATTATTTTTAGCCAGAACGGGATGAGATTGGGCGAGAAGGGGAGAAAAAAATTTTAGTCCCGAATTCCGTTCATACTCGATCCCGGCAAGAAAATTCCAAAAAAAATCGCAAAACAATTCAAAAAATTAAAAAACCTCTTTCAGGCAATATTTCTAGCCAAAACTCGATGAGATTGGCCGGGAAAGGGAGAAAAATATTTTAGGCCCGAATTCCGCTGATACTAGACCCCGGAAAGAAAATTCCAAAAAAAATAGCAAAAAAATTCAAAAAATTTAAAAAACCTCTTTACGGCATTATTTTTAGCCAAAACGGGATGAGATAGGCTGAGAAAGGGAGAAAAAATTTTAGTCCCGAATTCCGTTCAAACTCGACCCCGGCAAGAAAATTCCAATAAAAATTACAAAAAAATCCAAAAAATTTTAAAAACTTCTTTCCGGCCTTATTTTTAGCCCAAACGGGATCAGATAGGCCGAGAAAGGGAGAAAAAAATTTTAGTCCCGAATTCCATTCAGACTCGACCCCGGCAAGAAAATACCAAAAAAATAGCAAAAAAATTCAAAAAATTAAAAAACCTCTTTCAGGCAATATTTCTAGCCAAAACTGGATGAGATAGGCGGGAAAGGGAGAAAAATATTTTAGGCCCGAATTCCGCTGATACTGGAATCCGGCAAGAAAATTCCGTAAAAAATAGCAAAAAAATTCAAAAAATTTAAAAAACCTCTTTCTGGCATTATTTTTAGCCAAAACGGGATCAGATTGGCTGAGAAAGGGAGAAAAAAAAATTTAGTCCCGAATTCCGTTCATACTCGACCCCGGAAAGAAAATTCCGAAAAAAAATTATCAAAAAAATTCAAAAAATTAAAAAACTTCATTCCAGCATTATTTTTAGCCAGAAGGGATGAGATTGGGTGAGAAGGGGAGAAAAAAATTTTAGTCCCGAATTCCGTTCATACTCGACCCCGGAAAGAAAATTCCGAAAAAAAAATTAGCAAAAAAATTCAAAAAATTAAAAAACCTCTTTACAGCATTATTTTTAGCCGGAACGGGATGAGATTGGGCGAGAAGTGGAGAAAAAAATTTTAGTCCCGAATACCGTTCATACTCGACCCCGGCAAGAAAATTCCAAAAAAAAAAAGGAAAAAAATTCAAAAAATTTCAAAACACCTCTTTCCGGTATTATTTTTAGCCAAAATGGGATGAGATAGGCCGAGAAAGGGAGAAAAAAAATTTAGGCCCGAATTCCGTTCATATTGGACCCCGGCAAGGAAATTCCGAAAGAAATTGAAAAAAAATTAAAAAACCTCTTTCCGGCGTTATTCCCAAGCAAAACTGGATGAGATAGGCCGAGAAAGGGAGAAAAAAATTTTAAACCCGAATTCCGTTCATACTCGACCCCGGCAAGAAAATTCCAAAAATAATAGCAAAAAAATTCAAAAGATTAAAAAACCTCTTTCACGCAATATTTCTAGCCAAAACTGGATGAGATAGGCCGAGAAATTGAGAAAAATATTTTAGGCCCGAATTCCGCTGATACAGGACCCCGGCAAGAAAATTCCAAAAAAATAGCAAAAAATTCAAAAAATTTAAAAAACCTCTTTCCGGCATTATTTTTAGCCAAAACGGGATGAGATAGGCCGAGAAAGGGAGAAAAAAAATTTAGTCCCGAATTCCGTTCATGCTTGACCCCGGAAAGAAAATTCCGAAAAAAAATTAGCAAAAAAATTCAAAAAATTAAAAAATTCTTTCCGGCATTATTTTTAGCCAGAACGGGATGAGATTGGGCGAGAAGGGGAGAAAAAAATCTTAGTCCCGAATTCCGTTCATACTCGACCCCGGAAAGAAAATTCCGAAAAAAAATTAGTAAAAAAATTCAAAAAATTGAAAAACTTCTTTCCAACATTATTTTTGGCCAGAACGGGATGAGATTGGGCGAGAAGTGGAGAAAAAAATTTTAGTCCCGAATACCGTTCATTCTCGACCCCGGCAAGAAAATTCCAAAAAAAAAAAGGAAAAAAATTCAAAAAATTTCAAAACACCTCTTTCCGGTATTATTTTTAGCCAAAATGGGATGAGATAGGCCGAGAAAGGGAGAAAAAAAATTTAGGCCCGAATTCCGTTCATATTGGACCCCGGCAAGGAAATTCCGAAAGAAATTGAAAAAAAATTAAAAAACCTCTTTCCGGCGTTATTCCCAAGCAAAACTGGATGAGATAGGCCGAGAAAGGGAGAAAAAAATTTTAAACCCGAATTCCGTTCATACTCGACCCCGGCAAGAAAATTCCAAAAATAATAGCAAAAAAATTCAAAAGATTAAAAAACCTCTTTCACGCAATATTTCTAGCCAAAACTGGATGAGATAGGCCGAGAAATTGAGAAAAATATTTAGGCCCGAATTCCGCTGATACAGGACCCCGGCAAGAAAATTCCAAAAAAATAGCAAAAAAATTCAAAAAATTTAAAAAACCTCTTTCCGGCATTATTTTTAGCCAAAACGGGATGAGATAGGCCGAGAAAGGGAGAAAAAAAATTTAGTCCCGAATTCCGTTCATGCTTGACCCCGGAAAGAAAATTCCGAAAAAAAATTAGCAAAAAAATTCAAAAAATTAAAAAAATTCTTTCCGGCATTATTTTTAGCCAGAACGGGATGAGATTGGGCGAGAAGGGGAGAAAAAAATCTTAGTCCCGAATTCCGTTCATACTCGACCCCGGAAAGAAAATTCCGAAAAAAAATTAGTAAAAAAATTCAAAAAATTAAAAAACTTCTTTCCAACATTATTTTTGGCCAGAACGGGATGAGATTGGGCGAGAAGGGGAGAAAAAAATCTTAGTCCCGAATTCCGTTCATACTCGACCCCGGAAAGAAAATTCCGAAAAAAAATTAGTAAAAAAATTCAAAAAATTAAAAAACTTCTTTCCAACATTATTTTTGGCCAGAACGGGATGAGATTGGGCGAGAAGGGGAGAAAAAAATCTTAGTCCCGAATTCCGTTCATACTCGACCCGGAAAGAAAATTCCGAAAAAAAATTATCAAAAAAATTCAAAAAATTAAAAAACTTCATTCCAGCATTATTTTTAGCCAGAAGGGATGAGATTGGGTGAGAAGGGGAGAAAAAAATTTTAGTCCCGAATTCCGTTCATACTCGACCCCGGAAAGAAAATTCCGAAAAAAAAATTAGCAAAAAATTCAAAAAATTAAAAAACCTCTTTACAGCATTATTTTTAGCCGGAACGGGATGAGATTGGGCGAGAAGTGGAGAAAAAATTTTAGTCCCGAATACCGTTCATACTCGACCCCGGCAAGAAAATTCCAAAAAAAAAAAGGAAAAAAATTCAAAAAATTTCAAAACACCTCTTTCCGGTATTATTTTTAGCCAAAATGGGATGAGATAGGCCGAGAAAGGGAGAAAAAAAATTTAGGCCCGAATTCCGTTCATATTGGACCCCGGCAAGGAAATTCCGAAAGAAATTGAAAAAAAATTAAAAAACCTCTTTCCGGCGTTATTCCCAAGCAAAACTGGATGAGATAGGCCGAGAAAGGGAGAAAAAAATTTTAAACCCGAATTCCGTTCATACTCGACCCCGGCAAGAAAATTCCAAAAATAATAGCAAAAAAATTCAAAAGATTAAAAAACCTCTTTCACGCAATATTTCTAGCCAAAACTGGATGAGATAGGCCGAGAAATTGAGAAAAATATTTTAGGCCCGAATTCCGCTGATACAGGACCCCGGCAAGAAAATTCCAAAAAAATAGCAAAAAAATTCAAAAAATTTAAAAAACCTCTTTCCGGCATTATTTTTAGCCAAAACGGGATGAGATAGGCCGAGAAAGGGAGAAAAAAAATTTAGTCCCGAATTCCGTTCATGCTTGACCCCGGAAAGAAAATTCCGAAAAAAAATTAGCAAAAAAATTAAAAAAATTCTTTCTGGCATTATTTTTAGCCAGAACGGGATGAGATTGGGCGAGAAGGGGAGAAAAAAATCTTAGTCCCGAATTCCGTTCATACTCGACCCCGGAAAGAAAATTCCGAAAAAAATTAGTAAAAAAATTCAAAAAATTAAAAAACTTCTTTCCAACATTATTTTTGGCCAGAACGGGATGAGATTGGGCGAGAAGGGGAGAAAAAAATTTTAGTCCCGAATTCCGTTCATACTCGACCCCGGAAAAAAATGAGCAAAAAAATTCAAAAAATTAAAAAACTTCTTTCCAGCATTATTTTTAGCCAGAACGGGATGAGATTGGGCGAGAAGGGGAGAAAAAAATTTTAGTCCGAATTCCGTTCATACTTGACCCCGGCAAGAAAATTCCAAAAAAAAATAGCAAAAAAATTCAAAAAATTAAAAAACCTCATTCTGGCAATATTTCAAGCCAAAACAAGATGAGATAGGCCAGGAAAGGGAGAAAATATTTTAGGCCCGAATAACGCTGATACTAGACCCCGGCAAGAAAATACCAAAAAAAATAGCAAAAAAATTCAAAAAATTTTAAAAACCTCTTTCCGGCTTTATTTTTAGCCAAAACGGGATGAGATAGGCCGAGAAAGGGAGAAAAAAATTTTAGTCCCGAATTCCGTTCATACTCGACCCCGGCAAGAAAATTCAAAAAAAAAAGCAAAAAAATTCAAAAAATTTCAAAAACCTCTTTCCGGTATTATTTTTAGCCAAAATGGGATGAGATAGGCCGAGAAAGGGAGAAAAAAAATTTAGGCCCGAATTCCGTTCATATTGGACCCCGGCAAGGAAATTTCGAAAGAAATTGCAAAATAATAAAAAAACCACTTCCGGGCATTATTCCCAAGCAAAACTGGATGAGATAGGCCGAGAAAGGGAGAAAAAAATTTTAAACCCGAATTCCGTTCATACTCGACCCCGGCAAGAAAATTCCAAAAATAAAAGCAAAAAAATTCAAAAAATTAAAAAACCTCTTTCAGGCAATATTTCTAGCCAAAACTGGATGAGATAGGCCAGGAAAGGGAGAAAAATATTTTAGGCCCGAATTCCGCTGATACTGGACCCCGGCAAGAAAATTCCGAAAAAAATAGAAAAAAAATTCAAAAAATCTAAATAACCTCTTTCCGGCATTATTTTTAGCCAAAACGGGATGAGATAGGCCGAGAAAGGGAGAAAAAAATTTTAGTCCCGAATTTCGTTTATGCTTGACCCCGGAAAGAATATTCCGAAAAAAAATTAGCAAAAAAATTCAAAAATTATAAAACTTCTTTCCAACATTATTTTTAGCCAGAATTGGATTAGTTTGGACGAGAAGGGGAGAAAAAAATTTTAGTCCCGAATTCCGTTCATACTCGACCCCGGCAAGAAAATTCCAAAAAAATTCGCAAAACAATCAAAAAATTAAAAAACCTCTTTCAGGCAATATTTCGAGCCAAAACTCGATGAGATTGGCCGGGAAAGGGAGAAAAATATTTTAGGCCCGAATTCCGCTGATACTAGACCCCGGCAAGAAAATTCCAAAAAAAATAGCAAAAAAATTCAAAAAATTTAAAAAACCTCTTTACGGCATTATTTTTAGCCAAAACGGGATGAGATAGGCTGAGAAAGGGAGAAATAAAATTTAGTCCCGAATTCCGTTCAAACTCGACCCCGGCAAGAAAATTCCAATAAAAATTACAAAAAAATCCAAAAAATTTTAAAAACTTCTTTCCGGCCTTATTTTAGCCCAAACGGGATCAGATAGGCCGAACAAGGGAGAAAAAAATTTTAGTCCCGAATTCCGTTCAGACTCGACCCCGGCAAGAAAATACCAAAAAAAATAACAAAAAATTCAAAAAATTAAAAAACCACTTTCAGGCAATATTTCTAGCCAAAACTGGATGAGATAGGCCGGGAAAGGGAGAAAAATATTTTAGGCCCGAATTCCGCTGATACTGGACCCCGGCAAGAAAATTCCGAAAAAAATAGAAAAAAAATTCAAAAAATCTAAATAACCTCTTTCCGGCATTATTTTTAGCCAAAACGGGATGAGATAGCCGAGAAAGGGAGAAAAAAATTTTAGTCCCGAATTTCGTTTATGCTTGACCCCGGAAAGAAAATTCCGAAAAAAAATTAGCAAAAAAATTCAAAAAATTATAAAACTTCTTTCCAACATTATTTTTAGCCAGAACGGGATGAGATTGGGCGAGAAGGGGAGAAAAAAATTTTAGTCCCGAATTCCGTTCATACTCGATCCCGGCAAGAAAATTCCAAAAAAAATCGCAAAACAATTCAAAAAATTAAAAAACCTCTTTCAGGCAATATTTCTAGCCAAAACTCGATGAGATTGGCCGGGAAAGGGAGAAAAATATTTTAGGCCCGAATTCCGCTGATACTAGACCCCGGAAAGATAATTCCAAAAAAAATAGCAAAAAAATTCAAAAATTTAAAAAACCTCTTTACGGCATTATTTTTAGCCAAAACGGGATGAGATAGGCTGAGAAAGGGAGAAAAAAATTTTAGTCCCGAATTCCGTTCAAACTCGACCCCGGCAAGAAAATTCCAATAAAAATTACAAAAAAATCCAAAAAATTTTAAAAACTTCTTTCCGGCCTTATTTTTAGCCCAAACGGGATCAGATAGGCCGAGAAAGGGAGAAAAAAATTTTAGTCCCGAATTCCATTCAGACTCGACCCCGGCAAGAAAATACCAAAAAAAATAGCAAAAAAATTCAAAAAATTAAAAAACCTCTTTCAGGCAATATTTCTAGCCAAAACTGGATGAGATAGGCCGGGAAAGGGAGAAAAATATTTTAGGCCCGAATTCCGCTGATACTGGAATCCGGCAAGAAAATTCCGTAAAAAATAGCAAAAAAATTCAAAAAATTTAAAAAACCTCTTTCTGGCATTATTTTTAGCCAAAACGGGATCAGATTGGCTGAGAAAGGGAGAAAAAAAAATTTAGTCCCGAATTCCGTTCATACTCGACCCCGGAAAGAAAATTCCGAAAAAAAATTATCAAAAAAATTCAAAAAATTAAAAAACTTCATTCCAGCATTATTTTTAGCCAGAAGGGATGAGATTGGGTGAGAAGGGGAGAAAAAAATTTTAGTCCCGAATTCCGTTCATACTCGACCCCGGAAAGAAAATTCCGAAAAAAAAATTAGCAAAAAAATTCAAAAAATTAAAAAACCTCTTTACAGCATTATTTTTAGCCGGAACGGGATGAGATTGGGCGAGAAGTGGAGAAAAAAATTTTAGTCCCGAATACCGTTCATACTCGACCCCGGCAAGAAAATTCCAAAAAAAAAAAGGAAAAAAATTCAAAAAATTTCAAAACACCTCTTTCCGGTATTATTTTTAGCCAAAATGGGATGAGATAGGCCGAGAAAGGGAGAAAAAAAATTTAGGCCCGAATTCCGTTCATATTGGACCCCGGCAAGGAAATTCCGAAAGAAATTGAAAAAAAATTAAAAAACCTCTTTCCGGCGTTATTCCCAAGCAAAACTGGATGAGATAGGCCGAGAAAGGGAGAAAAAAATTTTAAACCCGAATTCCGTTCATACTCGACCCCGGCAAGAAAATTCCAAAAATAATAGCAAAAAAATTCAAAAGATTAAAAAACCTCTTTCACGCAATATTTCTAGCCAAAACTGGATGAGATAGGCCGAGAAATTGAGAAAAATATTTTAGGCCCGAATTCCGCTGATACAGGACCCCGGCAAGAAAATTCCAAAAAAATAGCAAAAAATTCAAAAAATTTAAAAAACCTCTTTCCGGCATTATTTTTAGCCAAAACGGGATGAGATAGGCCGAGAAAGGGAGAAAAAAAATTTAGTCCCGAATTCCGTTCATGCTTGACCCCGGAAAGAAAATTCCGAAAAAAAATTAGCAAAAAAATTCAAAAAATTAAAAAAATTCTTTCTGGCATTATTTTTAGCCAGAACGGGATGAGATTGGGCGAGAAGGGGAGAAAAAAATCTTAGTCCCGAATTCCGTTCATACTCGACCCCGGAAAGAAAATTCCGAAAAAAAATTAGTAAAAAAATTCAAAAATTGAAAAACTTCTTTCCAACATTATTTTTGGCCAGAACGGGATGAGATTGGGCGAGAAGTGGAGAAAAAAATTTTAGTCCCGAATACCGTTCATACTCGACCCCGGCAAGAAAATTCCAAAAAAAAAAGGAAAAAAATTCAAAAAATTTCAAAACACCTCTTTCCGGTATTATTTTTAGCCAAAATGGGATGAGATAGGCCGAGAAAGGGAGAAAAAAAATTTAGGCCCGAATTCCGTTCATATTGGACCCCGGCAAGGAAATTCCGAAAGAAATTGAAAAAAAATTAAAAAACCTCTTTCCGGCGTTATTCCCAAGCAAAACTGGATGAGATAGGCCGAGAAAGGGAGAAAAAAATTTTAAACCCGAATTCCGTTCATACTCGACCCCGGCAAGAAAATTCCAAAAATAATAGCAAAAAAATTCAAAAGATTAAAAAACCTCTTTCACGCAATATTTCTAGCCAAAACTGGATGAGATAGGCCGAGAAATTGAGAAAAATATTTTAGGCCC
This sequence comes from Quercus alba, assembly GCA_036321655.1. Classification (NCBI taxonomy): domain Eukaryota; kingdom Viridiplantae; phylum Streptophyta; class Magnoliopsida; order Fagales; family Fagaceae; genus Quercus; species Quercus alba. Next base: position 37,488,424 of record CM070302.1, read on the forward strand.
GAATTCCGCTGATACAGGACCCCGGCAAGAAAATTCCAAAAAAATAGCAAAAAAATTCAAAAAATTTAAAAAACCTCTTTCCGGCATTATTTTTAGCCAAAACGGGATGAGATAGGCCGAGAAAGGGAGAAAAAAATTTAGTCCCGAATTCCGTTCATGCTTGACCCGGAAAGAAAATTCCGAAAAAAAATTAGCAAAAAAATTCAAAAAATTAAAAAAATTCTTTCCGGCATTATTTTTAGCCAGAACGGGATGAGATTGGGCGAGAAGGGGAGAAAAAAATCTTAGTCCCGAATTCCGTTCATACTCGACCCCGGAAAGAAAATTCCGAAAAAAAATTAGTAAAAAAATTCAAAAAATTAAAAAACTTCTTTCCAACATTATTTTTGGCCAGAACGGGATGAGATTGGGCGAGAAGGGGAGAAAAAAATTTTAGTCCCGAATTCCGTTCATACTCGACCCCGGAAAAAAAATGAGCAAAAAAATTCAAAAAATTAAAAAACTTCTTTCCAGCATTATTTTTAGCCAGAACGGGATGAGATTGGGCGAGAAGGGGAGAAAAAAATTTTAGTCCCGAATTCCGTTCATACTTGACCCCGGCAAGAAAATTCCAAAAAAAATAGAAAAAAAATTCAAAAAATTAAAAAACCTCATTCTGGCAATATTTCAAGCCAAAACAAGATGAGATAGGCCAGGAAAGGGAGAAAAATATTTTAGGCCCGAATAACGCTGATACTAGACCCCGGCAAGAAAATACCAAAAAAAATAGCAAAAAAATTCAAAAATTTTAAAAACCTCTTTCCGGCTTTATTTTTAGCCAAAACGGGATGAGATAGGCCGAGAAAGGGAGAAAAAAATTTTAGTCCCGAATTCCGTTCATACTCGACCCCGGCAAGAAAATTCCAAAAAAAAAGCAAAAAAATTCAAAAAATTTCAAAAAACCTCTTTCCGGTATTATTCTTAGCCAAAATGGGATGAGATAGGCCGAGAAAGGGAGAAAAAAAATTTAGGCCCGAATTCCGTTCATATTGGACCCCGGCAAGGAAATTTCGAAAGAAATTGCAAAATAATTAAAAAACCACTTCCGGGCATTATTCCCAAGCAAAACTGGATGAGATAGGCCGAGAAAGGGAGAAAAAAATTTTAAACCCGAATTCCGTTCATACTCGACCCCGGCAAGAAAATTCCAAAAATAAAAGCAAAAAAATTCAAAAAATTAAAAAACCTCTTTCAGGCAATATTTCTAGCCAAAACTGGATGAGATAGGCCGGGAAAGGGAGAAAAATATTTTAGGCCCGAATTCCGCTGATACTGGACCCCGGCAAGAAAATTCCGAAAAAAATAGAAAAAAATTCAAAAAATCTAAATAACCTCTTTCCGGCATTATTTTTAGCCAAAACGGGATGAGATAGGCCGAGAAAGGGAGAAAAAAATTTTAGTCCCGAATTCCGTTCATGCTTGACCCGGGAAAGAAAATTCCGAAAAAAAATTAGCAAAAAAATTCAAAAAACTAAAAAACTTCTTTCCAGCATTATTTTTAGCCAGAACGGGATGAGATTGGGCGAGAAGGGGAGAAAAAAATTTTAGTTCCGAATTCCGTTCATACTCGACCCCGGCAAGAAAATTCCAAAAAAAATCGCAAAAAAATTCAAAAAATTAAAAAACCTCTTTCAGGCAATATTTCGAGCCAAAACTGGATGAGATTGGCCGGGAAAGGGAGAAAAATATTTTAGGCCCGAATTCCGCTTATACTGGACCCCGGCAAGAAAATTCGGAAAAAAATAGCAAAAAAATTCAAAAAATTTAAAAAACCGCTTTCCAGCATTATTTTTAGCCAAAACGGGATGAGATAGGCCGAGAAAGGGAGAAAAAAATTTTAGTCCCGAATTCCGTTCATGCTTGACCCGGGAAAGAAAATTCCGAAAAAAAATTAGCAAAAAAATTCAAAAAACTAAAAAACTTCTTTCCAGCATTATTTTTAGCCAGAACGGGATGAGATTGGGCGAGAAGGGGAGAAAAAAATTTTAGTCCCGAATTCCGTTCATCTCGACCCCGGCAAGAAAATTCCAAAAAAAATCGCAAAACAATTCAAAAATTAAAAAACCTCATTCAGGCAATATTTCTAGCCAAAACTCGATGAGATTGGCCGGGAAAGGGAGAAAAATATTTCAGGCCCGAATTCCGCTTATACTGGACCCCGGCAAGAAAATTCGGAAAAAAATAGCAAAAAAATTCAAAAAATTTAAAAAACCGCTTTCCAGCATTATTTTTAGCCAAAACGGGATGAGATAGGCCGAGAAAGGGAGAAAAAAATTTTAGTCCCGAATTCCGTTCATACTCGACCCCGGAAAAAAAATTGCGAAAAAAATGAGCAAAAAAATGAAAAAACCTCTTTCCGGCATTATTCCCAAGCAAAACTGGATGAGATAGGCCGAGAAAGGGAGAAAAAAATTTTAAACCCAAATTCCGTTCATACTTGACCCCGGCAAGAAAATTCCAAAAATAATAGCAAAAAAATTAAAAAAATTAAAAAACCTCTTTCAGGCAATATTTCCAGCCAAAACTGGATGAGATAAGACGGGAAATTGAGAAAAATATTGTAGGCCCGAATTCCGCTGATACTGGACCCCGGCAAGAAAATTCCGAAAAAAATAGCAAAAAAATTCAAAAATTTAAAAACCTCTTTATGGCATTATTTTTAGCCAAAACGGGATGAGATAGGCCGAGAAAGGGAGAAAAAAATTTTAGTCCCGAATTCTGTTCAAACTCGACCCCGGCAAGAAAATTCCAATAAAAATTACAAAAAAATCCAAAAAACTTTAAAAACTTCTTTCCGGCCTTATTTTTAGCCCAAACGGGATCAGATAGGCAGAGAAAGGGAGAAAAAAATTTTAGTCCCGAATTCTGTTCAGACTCGACCCCGGCAAGAAAATACCAAAAAAAATAGCAAAAAAATTCAAAAAATTAAAAAACCTCTTTCAGGCAATATTTCTAGCCAAAACTGGATGAGATAGGCCGGGAAAGGGAGAAAAATATTTTAGGCCCGAATTCCGCTGATACTGGACCCCGGCAAGAAAATTCCGAAAAAAATAGAAAAAAAATTCAAAAAATCTAAATAACCTCTTTCCGGCATTATTTTTAGCCAAAACGGGATGAGATAGGCCGAGAAAGGGAGAAAAAAATTTTAGTCCCGAATTTCGTTTATGCTTGACCCCGGAAAGAAAATTCCGAAAAAAAATTAGCAAAAAAATTCAAAAAATTATAAAACTTCTTTCCAACATTATTTTTAGCCAGAACGGGATGAGATTGGGCGAGAAGGGGAGAAAAAAATTTTAGTCCCGAATTCCGTTCATCTCGACCCCGGCAAGAAAATTCCAAAAAAAATCGCAAAACAATTCAAAAAATTAAAAAACCTCTTTCAGGCAATATTTCTAGCCAAAACTCGATGAGATTGGCCGGGAAAGGGAGAAAAATATTTTAGGCCCGAATTCCGCTGATACTAGACTCCGGCAAGAAAATTCCAAAAAAAATAGCAAAAAAATTTAAAAAATCTCTTTCAGGCAATATTTCTAGCCAAAACTCGATGAGATAGGCCGAGAAAGGGAGAAAAAAATTTTAAACCCGAATTCCGTTCATACTCGACCCCGCCAAGAAAATTCCAAAAATAAAAGCAAAAAAATTCAAAAAATTAAAAAACCTTTTTCAGGCAATATTTCTAGCCAAAACTGGATGAGATAGGCCGAGAAAGGGAGAAAAATATTTTAGGCCCGAATTCCGCTGATACTGGACCCCGGCAAGAAAATTCCGTAAAAAATAGCAAAAAAATTCAAAAAATTTAAAAACCTCTTTCTGGCATTATTTTTAGCCAAAACGGGATCAGATTGGCTGAGAAAGGGAGAAAAAAAAAATTTAGTCCCGAATTCTGTTCATGCTTGACCCCGGAAAGAAAATTCCGAAAAAAAATTAGCAAAAAAATTCAAAAAATTAAAAAAATTCTTTCTGGCATTATTTTTAGCCAGAACGGGATGAGATTGGGCGAGAAGGGGAGAAAAAAATCTTAGTCCCAAATTCCGTTCATACTCGACCCCGGAAAGAAAATTCTGAAAAAAAATTAGTAAAAAAATTCAAAAAATTAAAAAACTTCTTTCCAACATTATTTTTGGCCAGAACGGGATGAGATTGGGCGAGAAGTGGAGAAAAAAATTTTAGTCCCGAATACCGTTCATACTCGACCCCGGCAAGAAAATTCCAAAAAAAAAAAGGAAAAAAATTCAAAAAATTTCAAAACACCTCTTTCCGGTATTATTTTTAGCCAAAATGGGATGAGATAGGCCGAGAAAGGGAGAAAAAAAATTTAGGCCCGAATTCCGTTCATATTGGACCCCGGCAAGGAAATTCCGAAAGAAATTGAAAAAAAATTAAAAAACCTCTTTCCGGCGTTATTCCCAAGCAAAACTGGATGAGATAGGCCGAGAAAGGGAGAAAAAAATTTTAAACCCGAATTCCGTTCATACTCGACCCCGGCAAGAAAATTCCAAAAATAATAGCAAAAAATTCAAAAGATTAAAAAACCTCTTTCACGCAATATTTCTAGCCAAAACTGGATGAGATAGGCCGAGAAATTGAGAAAAATATTTTAGGCCCGAATTCCGCTGATACAGGACCCCGGCAAGAAATTCCAAAAAAATAGCAAAAAAATTCAAAAAATTTAAAAAACCTCTTTCCGGCATTATTTTTAGCCAAAACGGGATGAGATAGGCCGAGAAAGGGAGAAAAAAAATTTAGTCCCGAATTCCGTTCATGCTTGACCCCGGAAAGAAAATTCCGAAAAAAAATTAGCAAAAAAATTCAAAAAATTAAAAAAATTCTTTCTGGCATTATTTTTAGCCAGAACGGGATGAGATTGGGCGAGAAGGGGAGAAAAAAATCTTAGTCCCGAATTCCGTTCATACTCGACCCCGGAAAGAAAATTCCGAAAAAAAATTAGTAAAAAAATTCAAAAAATTAAAAAACTTCTTTCCAACATTATTTTTGGCCAGAACGGGATGAGATTGGGCGAGAAGGGGAGAAAAAAATTTTAGTCCCGAATTTCGTTCATACTCGACCCCGGAAAAAAAATGAGCAAAAAAATTCAAAAATTAAAAAACTTCTTTCCAGCATTATTTTTAGCCAGAACGGGATGAGATTGGGCGAGAAGGGGAGAAAAAAATTTTAGTCCCGAATTCCGTTCATACTTGACCCCGGCAAGAAAATTCCAAAAAAAATAGCAAAAAAATTCAAAAAATTAAAAAACCTCATTCTGGCAATATTTCAAGCCAAAACAAGATGAGATAGGCCAGGAAAGGGAGAAAAATATTTTAGGCCCGAATAACGCTGATACTAGACCCCGGCAAGAAAATACCAAAAAAAATAGCAAAAAAATTCAAAAAATTTTAAAAACCTCTTTCCGGCTTTATTTTAGCCAAAACGGGATGAGATAGGCCGAGAAAGGGAGAAAAAAATTTTAGTCCCGAATTCCGTTCATACTCGACCCCGGCAAGAAAATTCCAAAAAAAAAGCAAAAAAATTCAAAAAATTTCAAAAACCTCTTTCTGGTATTATTTTTAGCCAAAATGGGATGAGATAGGCGAGAAAGGGAGAAAAAAAATTTAGGCCCGAATTCCGTTCATATTGGACCCCGGCAAGGAAATTTCGAAAGAAATTGCAAAATAATAAAAAAACCACTTCCGGGCATTATTCCCAAGCAAAACTGGATGAGATAGGCCGAGAAAGGGAGAAAAAAATTTTAAACCCGAATTCCGTTCATACTCGACCCCGGCAAGAAAATTCCAAAAATAAAAGCAAAAAAATTCAAAAAATTAAAAAACCTCTTTCAGGCAATATTTCTAGCCAAAACTGGATGAGATAGGCCAGGAAAGGGAGAAAAATATTTTAGGCCCGAATTCCGCTGATACTGGACCCCGGCAAGAAAATTCCGAAAAAAATAGAAAAAAAATTCAAAAAATCTAAATAACCTCTTTCCGGCATTATTTTTAGCCAAAACGGGATGAGATAGGCCGAGAAAGGGAGAAAAAAATTTTAGTCCCGAATTTCGTTTATGCTTGACCCCGGAAAGAATATTCCGAAAAAAAATTAGCAAAAAAATTCAAAAAATTATAAAACTTCTTTCCAACATTATTTTTAGCCAGAATTGGATTAGTTTGGACGAGAAGGGGAGAAAAAAATTTTAGTCCCGAATTCCGTTCATACTCGACCCCGGCAAGAAAATTCCAAAAAAATTCGCAAAACAATTCAAAAATTAAAAACCTCTTTCAGGCAATATTTCGAGCCAAAACTCGATGAGATTGGCCGGGAAAGGGAGAAAAATATTTTAGGCCCGAATTCCGCTGATACTAGACCCCGGCAAGAAAATTC
>CM070302.1:37495337-37607650 GCA_036321655.1 Quercus alba
CCCCGGCAAGAAAATTCCGAAAAAAATAGCAAAAAAATTGAAAAAATTTAAAAAACCTCTTTCCGGCATTATTTTTAGCCAAAACGGGATGAGATAGGTCGAGAAAGGGAGAAAAAAATATTAGTCCCGAATTCCGTTCATACTCGACCCCGGAAAAAAAATTCCGAAAAAAAATGAGCAAAAAAATTCAAAAAATTAAAAAACTTCTTTCCAGCATTATTTTTAGCCAGAACAGGATGAGATTGGGCGAGAAAGGGTGAAAAAAATTTTAGTCCCGATTTCCGTTCATACACGACCCCGGCAAGAAAATTCCAAAAAAAATAGCAAAAAAATTCAAACAATTAAAAAACCTCATTCTGGCAATATTTCAAGCCAAAACAAGATGAGATAGGCCGGGAAAGAGAGAAAAATATTTTAGGCCCGAATAACGCTGATATTAGACCCCGGCAAGAAAATTCCAAAAAAAATAGCAAAAAAATTCAAAAAATAAAAAAACCTCATTCCGGCATTATTTTTAGCCAAAACGGGATGAGATAGGCCGAGAAATGGATAAAAAAATTTTAGTCCCGAATTCCGTTCATACTCGACACCGGCAAGAAAATTCAAATAAAAATTTCAAAAAAATCCAAAAAATTTTAAAACCTCTTTCCGGCTTTATTTTTAGCCTAAACGGAATCAGATAGGCCGAGCTAGGGAGAAAAAAATTTTAGTCCCGAATTCCGTTCATACTCGACCCCGGCAAGAAAATTCCAAAAAAAATAGCAAAAAAATTCAAAAAATTAAAAAACCTCTTTCAGGCAATATTTCTAGCCAAAGCTGGATGAGATAGGCCGGGAAAGGGAGAAAAATATTTTTGGCCCGAATTCCGCTGATACTGGACCCCGGCAAGAAAATTCCGAAAAAAATAGCAAAAAAATTCAAAAAATTTATAAAACCTCTTTCCCGCATTATTTTTAGTCAAAACGGGATCAGATAGGCCAAGAAAGGGTGAAAAAAATTTTAGTCCCGAATTCCGTTTATACTCGACCCCAGAAAGAAAATTTCGAAAAAAAATTAGCAAAAAAATTCAAAAACCTCTTTACAGCAATATTTTTAGCCAGAACGGGATGAGATTGGCGAGAACTGGAGAAAAAAATTTAAGTCCCAAATTCCGTTTATACTCGACCCCGGCAAGAAAATTCCAAAAAAAAAAGCAAAAAAATTCAAAAAATTTCAAAAAACCTCTTTCCGGTATTATTTTTAGCCAAAATGGGATGAGATAGGCCGAGAAAGGGAGAAAAAAAATGTACGCCCGAATTCCGTTCATATTGAACCCCAGTAAGGAAATTCCGAAAGAAATACCAAAAAAATTAAAAAACCTCTTTCCGGCATTATTCCCAAGCAAAACTGGATGAGATAGGCCGAGAAAGGGAGAAAAAAATTTTAAACCCGAATTCCGTTCATACTCGACCCCGGCAAGAAAATTCCAAAAATAATAGCAAAAAAATTCAAAAAATTAAAAAACCTCTTTCAGGCAATATTTCTAGCCAAAACGGGATGAGATAGGCCGGGAAAGGGAGAAAAATATTTTAGGCCCGACTTCCGCTGATACTGGACCCCGGCAAGAAAATTCCGAAAAAAATAGCAAAAAAATTCAAAAAATTTTAAAATCCTCTTTCCGGCATTATTTTTAGTCAAAACGGGATCAGATAGGCAGAGAAAGGGTGAAGAAAATTTTAGACCCAAATTCCGTTCATACTCGACCCCGGAAAGAAAATTCCGAAAAAAAATTAGCAAAAAAATTCAAAAAATTAAAAAACCTCTTTACAGCATTATATTTAGCCAGAATGGGATGAGATTGGGCGAGAAGTGGAGAAAAAAAATTTTAGTCCCGAATTCTGTTAATACTCGACCCCGGCAAGAAAATTCCAAAAAAAAAAAACAAAAAATTCAAAAAATTTGAAAAAACCTCTTTCCGGTAATATTTTTAGCCAAAATGGGATGAGATAGGCCGAGAAAGGGAGAAAAAAAATTTAGGCCCGAATTCCGTTCATATTGGAACCCGGCAAGGAAATTCCGAAAGAAATAGCAAAAAAATTAAAAAACCTCTTTCCGGCATTATTCCCAAGCAAAACTGGATGAGATAGGCCGAGAAAGGGAGAAAAAAATTTTAAACCCGAATTCCGTTCATACTCGACCCCGGCAAGAAAATTCCAAAATAATAGCAAAAAAATTCAAAAAATTAAAAAACCTCTTTCAGGCAATATTTCTAGCCAAAACTGGATGAGATAGGCCGGGAAATTGAGAAAAATATTTTAGGCCCGACTTCTGTTCATTCTTGACCCCGGAAAGAAAATTCCGAAAAAAAATTAGCAAAAAATTCAAAAAATTAAAACACTTCTTTCCGCATTATTTTTAGCCAGAACGGGATGAGATTGGGCGAGAAGGGGAGAAAAAAATTTTAGTCCCGAATTCCGTTCATACTCAACCCCGGCAAGAAAATTCCAAATAAAATCACAAAAAAAGTCAAAAAATTAAAAAACCTCTTTCAGGCAATATTTCTAGCCAAAACTGGATGAGATTGGCCGGGAAAGGAGAAAAATATTTTAGGCCCGAATTCCGCTTATACTGGACCCCGGCAAGAAAATTCCGAAAAAAATAGCAAAAAAATTGAAAAAATTTAAAAAACCTCTTTCCGTCTTTATTTTTAGCCAAAACGGGATGAGATAGGCCGAGAAAGGGAGAAAAAAATTTTAGTCCCGAATTCCGTTCATACTCGACCCCGGAAAAAAAATGATCAAAAAAATTCAAAAAATTAAAAAACTTCTTTCCAACATTATTTTTAGCCAGAACGGGATGAGATTGGGCGAGAAGGGGTGAAAAAAATTTTAGTCCCGAATTCAGTTCATACTCGACCCCGGCAAGAAAATTCCAAAAATAATAGCAAAAAAATTCAAAAAATTAAAACACCTCATTCTGGCAATATTTCAAGCCAAAACAAGATGACATAGGCCGGGAAAGGGAGAAAAATATTTTAGGCCCGAATAACGCTGATACTAGACCCCGGCAAGAAAATTCCGAAAAAAATAGCAAAAAAATTCAAAAAAACCTCTTTCCGGTATTATTTTTAGCCAAAACGGGATGAAATAGGCCGAGAAAGGGAGAAAAAAATTTTAGTCCCGAATTCCGTTCATACTCGACCCCGGCAAGAAAATTCCAAAAAAAATAGCAAAAAAATTCAAAAAATTAAAAAACCTCCTCCAGGAAATATTTATAGCCAAAACTGGATGAGATAGGCTGGGAAAGGGAGAAAAATATTTTAGGCCCGTATTCCGCTGATACTGGACCCCGGCAAGAAAATTCCGAAAAAAATAGCATAAAAAATTCAAAAAATTTAAAAAACCTCTTTCTGGCATTATTTTTAGTCCAAAACGGGATCAGATAGGCCGAGAAAGGGTGAAAAAAATTTTAGTCCCGAATTCCGTTCATACTCGACCTCGGAAAGAAAATTTCGAAAAAAATTAGCAAAAAAAATTCAAAAAATTAAAAAACCTCTTTACAGCAATATTTTTAGCCAGAACGGGATGAGATTGGGCGAGAAGTGGAGAAAAAAATTTTAGTCCCGAATTCCATTCATACTCGACCCCGGCAAGAAAATTCCAAAAAAAAAAAGCAAAAAAATTCAAAAAATTTCAAAAAACCTCTTTCCGGTATTATTTTTAGCCAAAATGGGATGAGATAGGCCGAGAAAGGGAGAAAAAAAATGTAGGCCCGAATTCCGTTCATATTGAACCCCAGTAAGGAAATTCCGAAAGAAATACCAAAAAAATTAAAAAACCTCTTTCCGGCATTATTCCCAAGCAAAACTGGATGAGATAGGCCGAGAAAGGGAGAAAAAAATTTTAAACCCGAATTCCGTTCATACTCGACCCCGGCAAGAAAATTCCAAAAATAATAGCAAAAAAATTCAAAAATTAAAAAACCTCTTTCAGGCAATATTTCTAGCCAAAACGGGATGAGATAGGCCGGGAAAGGGAGAAAAATATTTTAGGCCCGACTTCCGCTGATACTGGACCCCGGCAAGAAAATTCCGAAAAAAATAGCAAAAAAATTCAAAAAATTTTAAAATCCTCTTTCCGGCATTATTTTTAGTCAAAACGGGATCAGATAGGCAGAGAAAGGGTGAAGAAAATTTTAGACCCAAATTCCGTTCATACTCGACCCCGGAAAGAAAATTCCGAAAAAAAATTAGCAAAAAAATTCAAAAAATTAAAAAACCTCTTTACAGCATTATATTTAGCCAGAATGGGATGAGATTGGGCGAGAAGTGGAGAAAAAAAATTTTAGTCCCGAATTCTGTTAATACTCGACCCCGGCAAGAAAATTCCAAAAAAAAAAAACAAAAAAATTCAAAAATTTGAAAAAACCTCTTTCCGGTAATATTTTTAGCCAAAATGGGATGAGATAGGCCGAGAAAGGGAGAAAAAAAATTTAGGCCCGAATTCCGTTCATATTGGAACCCGGCAAGGAAATTCCGAAAGAAATAGCAAAAAAATTAAAAAACCTCTTTCCGGCATTATTCCCAAGCAAAACTGGATGAGATAGGCCGAGAAAGGGAGAAAAAAATTTTAAACCCGAATTCCGTTCATACTCGACCCCGGCAAGAAAATTCCAAAATAATAGCAAAAAAATTCAAAAAATTAAAAAACCTCTTTCAGGCAATATTTCTAGCCAAAACTGGATGAGATAGGCCGGGAAATTGAGAAAAATATTTTAGGCCCGACTTCTGTTCATTCTTGACCCCGGAAAGAAAATTCCGAAAAAAAATTAGCAAAAAAATTCAAAAAATTAAAACACTTCTTTCCCGCATTATTTTTAGCCAGAACGGGATGAGATTGGGCGAGAAGGGGAGAAAAAAATTTTAGTCCCGAATTCCGTTCATACTCAACCCCGGCAAGAAAATTCCAAAAAAAATCACAAAAAAAGTCAAAAAATTAAAAAACCTCTTTCAGGCAATATTTCTAGCCAAAACTGGATGAGATTGGCCGGGAAAGGGAGAAAAATATTTTAGGCCCGAATTCCGCTTATACTGGACCCCGGCAAGAAAATTCCGAAAAAAATAGCAAAAAAATTGAAAAAATTTAAAAAACCTCTTTCCGTCTTTATTTTTAGCCAAAACGGGATGAGATAGGCCGAGAAAGGGAGAAAAAAATTTTAGTCCCGAATTCGTTCATACTCGACCCCGGAAAAAAAATGATCAAAAAAATTCAAAAAATTAAAAAACTTCTTTCCAACATTATTTTTAGCCAGAACGGGATGAGATTGGGCGAGAAGGGGTGAAAAAAATTTTAGTCCCGAATTCAGTTCATACTCGACCCCGGCAAGAAAATTCCAAAAATAATAGCAAAAAAATTCAAAAAATTAAAACACCTCATTCTGGCAATATTTCAAGCCAAAACAAGATGACATAGGCCGGGAAAGGGAGAAAAATATTTAGGCCCGAATAACGCTGATACTAGACCCCGGCAAGAAAATTCCGAAAAAAATAGCAAAAAAAATTCAAAAAACCTCTTTCCGGTATTATTTTTAGCCAAAACGGGATGAAATAGGCCGAGAAAGGGAGAAAAAAATTTTAGTCCCGAATTCCGTTCATACTCGACCCCGGCAAGAAAATTCCAAAAAAAATAGCAAAAAAATTCAAAAAATTAAAAACCTCCTCCAGGAAATATTTATAGCCAAAAACTGGATGAGATAGGCTGGGAAAGGGAGAAAAATATTTTAGGCCCGTATTCCGCTGATACTGGACCCCGGCAAGAAAATTCCGAAAAAAATAGCATAAAAAATTCAAAAAATTTAAAAAACCTCTTTCTGGCATTATTTTTAGTCAAAACGGGATCAGATAGGCCGAGAAAGGGTGAAAAAAATTTTAGTCCCGAATTCCGTTCATACTCGACCTCGGAAAGAAAATTTCGAAAAAAATTAGCAAAAAAAATTCAAAAAATTAAAAAACCTCTTTACAGCAATATTTTTAGCCAGAACGGGATGAGATTGGGCGAGAAGTGGAGAAAAAAATTTTAGTCCCGAATTCCATTCATACTCGACCCCGGCAAGAAAATTCCAAAAAAAAAAAGCAAAAAAATTCAAAAAATTTCAAAAACCTCTTTCCGGTATTATTTTTAGTCAACAAAATGGGATGAGATAGGCCGAGAAAGGGAGAAAAAAAATTTAGGCCCGAATTCCGTTGATATTGGACCCCAGCAAGGAAATTCCGAAAGAAATACCAAAAAAATTAAAAACCTCTTTCCGGCATTATTCCCAAGCAAAACTGGATGAGATAGGCCGAGAAAGGGAGAAAAAATTTTAAACCCGAATTCCGTTCATACTCGACCCCGGCAAGAAAATTCCAAAAATAATAGCAAAAGAATTCAAAAAATTAAAAAACCTCTTTCAGGCAATATTTCTAGCCAAAACTGGATGAGATAGGCCGGGAAATTGAGAAAAATATTTTAGGCCCGAATTCCGCTGATACTGGACCCCGGCAAGAAAATTCCGAAAAAAATAGCAAAAAAATTCAAAAAACTAAAAAACTTCTTTCCAGCATTATTTTTTGCCAGAACGGGATGAGATTGGGCGAGAAGGGGTGAAAAAAATTTTAGTCCCGAATTCCGTTCATACTCGACGGAAAGAAAATTCCGAAAAAAATATTAGCAAAAAAATTCAAAAAATTAAAAAACTTCTTTCCAACATTATTTTCAGCCAGAACGGGATGAGATTGGGCGAGAAGGGGAAAAAAAATTTTAGTCCCGAATTTCGTTCATACTCGACCCCGGCAAGAAAATTCCAAAAAAAATCGCAAAAAAATTCAAAAAATGAAAAACCCTTTTCAGGCAATATTTCTTGCCAAAACTGGATGAGATTGGCCGGGAAAGGGAGAAAAATATTTTAGGCCCGAATTCCGCTTATACTAGACCCCGGCAAGAAAATTCCAAAAAAAATAGCAAAAAAATTCAAAAAATTTAAAACAACTCTTTCAGGTAATATTTCTAGCCAAAACTGGATGAGATAGGCCGGGAAATTGAGAAATATATTTTAGGCCCGAATTCCGCTGATACTGGACCCCGTCAAGAAAATTCCGAAAAAAATAGCAAAAAAATTCAAAAAATTTAAAAACCTCTTTCCGGCATTATTTTTAGCCAAAACTGGATGAGATAGGCCGAGAAAGGGAGAAAAAAATTTTAAACCCGAATTCCGTTCATACTCGACCCCGGCAAGAAAATTCCAAAAATAATAGCAATAAAATTCAAAAAATTAAAAAACCTCTTTCAGGCAATATTTCTAGCCAAAACTGGATGAGATAGGCCGGGAAATTGAGAAAAATATTTTAGGCCCGAATTCCGCTGATACTGGACACCGGCAAGAAAATTCAGAAAAAAATAGCAAAAAAATTCAAAAAACCTCTTTCCGGCATTATTTTTAGCCAAAACGGGATGAGATAGGCCGAGAAAGGGAGAAAAAAAATTTAAGCCCGAATTTCGTTCATATTGGACCCCGGCAAGGAAATTCCGAAAGAAATCGCAAAAAAATTAAAAAACCTCTTCCCGGCATTATTCCCAAGCAAAACTGGATGAGATAGGCCGAGAAAGGGAGAAAAAAATTTTAAACCCGAATTCCATTCATACTCGACCCAGGCAAGAAAATTCCAAAAATAATAGCAAAAAAAAACAAAAAATTAAAAAACCTCTTTCAGGCAATATTTCTAGCCAAAACTGGATGAGATAGGCCGGGAAATTGAGAAAAATATTTTAGGCCCGAATTCTGCTGATACTGGACCCCGGCAAGAAAATTCCAACAAAATAGCAAAAAAATTCAAAAAATTCAAAAAACCTCATTCCGGCATTATTTTTAGCCAAAACAGGATGAGATAGGCCGAGAAAGGGAGAAAAAAATTTTAGTCCCGAATTCCGTTCTTGCTTGATCCCGAAAAGAAAATTCCGAAAAAAAATTAGCAAAAAAATTCAAAAAATTAAAAAACTTCTTTCCAGCATTATTTTTAGCCAGAACGGGATGAGATTGGGCGAGAAGGGAGAAAAAAATTTTAGCCACGAATTCCGTTCATACTCGACCCCGGAAAGAAAATTCCGAAAAAAAATTAGCAAAAAAATTCAAAAATTAAAAAACTTCTTTCCAACATTATTTTCAGCCAGAACGGGATGAGATAGGCCGAGAAAGGGAGAAAAAAATTTTAAACCCGAATTCCGTTCATACTCGACCCCGGCAAGAAAATTCCAAAAATAATAGCAAAAAAATTCAAAAAATTAAAAAACCTCTTTCAGGCAATATTTCTTGCCAAAACTGGATGAGATAGGCCGGGAAATTGAGGAAAATATTTTAGGCCCGAATTCCGCTGATACTGGACCCCGGCAAGAAAATTCAGAAAAAAATAGCAAAAAAATTCAAAAAACCTCTTTCCGGCATTATTTTTAGCCAAAACGGGATGAGATAGGCCGAGAAAGGGAGAAAAAAAATTTAAGCCCGAATTCCGTTCATATTGGACCCCGGCAAGGAAATTCCAAAAGAAATCGTAAAAAAAATTAAAAAACCTCTTTCCGGCATTATTCCCAAGCAAAACTGGATGAGATAGGCCGAGAAAGGTGAGAAAAAAATTTTAAACCCGAATTCCATTCATACTCGACCCAGGCAAGAAAATTCCAAAAATAATAACAAAAAAATACAAAAAAATTAAAAAACCTCTTTCAGGCAATATTTCTAGCCAAAACTGGATGAGATAGGCCGGGAAATTGAGAAAAATATTTTAGGCCCAAATTCCGCTGATACTGGACCCCGGCAAGAAAATTCCAACAAAATAGCAAAAAAATTCAAAAAACCTCATTCCGGCATTATTTTTAGCCAAAACAGGATGAGATAGGCCGAGAAAGGGAGAAAAAAATTTTAGACCCGAATTCCGTTCTTGCTTGACCCCGAAAAGAAAATTCCGAAAAAAAATTAGCAAAAAAATTCAAAAAATTAAAAAACTTCTTTCCAGCATTATTTTTAGCCAGAACGGGATGAGATTGGGCGAGAAGGGGAGAAAAAAATTTTAGCCACGAATTCCGTTCATACTCGACCCCGGAAAGAAAATTCCGAAAAAAAATTAGCAAAAAAATTCAAAAAATTAAAAAACTTCTTTCCAACATTATTTTCAGCCAGAACGGGATGAGATTGGGCGAGAAGGGAGAAAAAAATTTTAGTCCCGAATTCCGTTCATACTCGACCCCGGCAAGAAAATTCCAAAAAAAATCGCAAAAAAATTCAAAAAATTAAAAAACCTTTTTCAGGCAATATTTCTTTCCAAAACTGGATGAGATTGGCCGGGAAAGGGAGAAAAATATTTTAGGCCCGAATTCCTCTTATACTGGACCCCGGCAAGAAAATTCCGAAAAAAATAGCAAAAAAATTCAAAAAACCTTTTTCCGGCATTATTTTTAGCCAAAACGGGATGAGATAGGCCGAGAAAGGGAGAAAAAAAATTTTAAACCCGAATTCCATTCATACTCGACCCAGGCGAGAAAATTCCAAAAATAATAGCAAAAAAATACAAAAAATTAAAAAACCTCTTTCAGGCAATATTTCTAGCCAAAACTGGATGAGATAGGCCGGGAAATTGAGAAAAATATTTTAGGCCCGAATTCCGCTGATACTGGACCCCGGCAAGAAAATTCCAACAAAATAGCAAAAACATTCAAAAAATTAAAAACCTCATTCTGGCAAAATTTAAAGCCGAAACAAGATGAGATAGGCCGGGAAAGGGAGAAAAATATTTTAGGCCCGAATAACGCAGTTACTAGACCCCGGCAAGAAAATTCCAAAAAAAATAGCAAAAAAATTCAAAAAACTTAAAAAACCTCTTTCCGGCATTATTTTTAGCCAAAACTGGATGAGATAGGCCGAGAAAGGGAGAAAAAAATTTTAAACCCGAATTCCGTTCATACTCGACCCCGGCAAGAAAATTCCAAAAATAATAGCAAAAAAATTCAAAAAATTAAAAAACCCCTTTCATTCAATATTTCTAGCCAAAATTGGATGAGATAGGCTGGGAAATTGAGAAAAATATTTTAGGCCCGAATTCCGCTGATATTGGACCCTGGCAAGAAAATTCCGAAAAAAATAGCAAAAAAGTTCAAAAAATTCGAAAAGCCTCTTTCCGGCTTTATTTTTAGCCAAAACGGGATGAGATATGCCGAGAAAGGGAGAAAAAAATTTTAGTCCCGAATTCCGTTCTTGCTTGACCCCAGAAAGAAAATTCCGAAAAAAAATTAGCAAAAAAATTCAAAAAATTAAAAAACTTCTTTCCAGCATTATTTTTAGCTAGAACGGGATGAGATTGGGCGAGAAGGGGAGAAAAAAATTTTAGTCCCGAATTCCGTTTATACTCGACCCCGGCAAGAAAATTCCAAAAAAAATAGCAAAAAAATTCAAAAAATTAAAAAACCTCATTCTGGCATATTTCAAGCCAAAACAAGATGAGATAGGCCGGGAAAGGGAGAAAAATATTTTAGGCCCGAATAACGCTGTTACTAGACCCCGGCAAGAAAATTCCAAAAAAAATAGCAAAAAAATTCAAAAATTTTAAAAAACTCTTTCCGGCATTATTTTTAGCCAAAACAGGATGTGATAGGCCGAGAAAGGGAGAAAAAAATTTTAAACCCGAATTCCGTTCATACTCGACCCCGGCAAGAAAATTCCAAAAATAATAGCAAAAAAATTCAAAAAATTAAAAAACCTCTTTCATTCAATATTTCTAGCCAAAACTGGATGAGATAGGCCGGGGAAATTGAGAAAAATATTTTAGGCCCGAATTCCGCTGATACTGGACCCCGGCAAGAGAATTTCGAAAAAAATAGCAAAAAAATTCGAAAAACCTCTTTCCGGCATTATTTTTAGCCAAAACGGGATGAGATAGGCCAAGAAAGGGAGAAAAAAAAATTTAGTCCCGAATTCCGTTCATATTGGTCCCCGGCAACGAAATTCCGAAAGAAATAGCAAAAAATTAAAAAACCTCTTTCCGGCATTATTCCCAAGCAAAACTGGATGAGATAGGCCGAGAAAGGGAGAAAAAAATTTTAAACCCGAATTCCATTCATACTCGACCCCGGCAAGAAAATTCCAAAAATAATAGCAAAAAAATTCAAAAAATTAAAAAACCTCTTTCAGGCAATATTTCTAGCCAAAACTGGATGAGATAGGCCGGGAAATTGAGAAAAATATTTTAGGCCCGAATTCCGCTGATACTGAACCCCGGCAAGAAAATTCCGAAAAAAATAGGAAAAAAATTCAAAAAATTTAAAAAAACCTCTTTCCGGCATTATTTTTAGCCAAAACGTCATGAGATAGGCCGAGAAAGGGAGAAAAAAATTTTAGACCCGAATTCCGTTCATGCTTGACCCCGGAAAGAAAATTCCGAAAACAAATTAGCAAAAAAATTCAAAAAATTAAAAAACTTCTTTCCAGCATTATTTTTAGCCAGAACGGGATGAAATTGGGTGAGAAGGGGAGAAAAAATTTTATTACCGAATTCCGTTCATACTCGTCCTCGGCAAGAAAATTCCAAAAAAAATCGCAAAAAAATTCAAAAAAATAAAAAACCTCTTTCAGGCAATATTTCTAGCCAAAACTGGATGAGATTGGCCGGGAAAGGGAGAAAAATATTTTAGGCCCGAATTCCGCTTATACTAGTCCCCGGCAAGAAAATTCCGAAAAAAATAGGAAAAAAATTCAAAAATTTAAAAAACCTCTTTCCGGCATTATTTTTAGCCAAAACGGGATCAGATAGGCCGAGAAAGGGAGAAAAAAATTTTAGTCCCGAATTCCGTTCATACTCGATCCCGGAAAAAAAACTCCGAAAAAAAATGGCAAAAAAAATCAAAAAATTAAAAAACTTCGTTCCAACATTATTTTTAGCCAGAACGGGATGAGATTGGGCGATAAGGGGAGAAAAAAATTTTAGTCCCGAATTCCGTTCATACTCGACCACGGCAAAAAATTCAAAAAATTAAAAACCTCATTCTGGCGATATTTCAAGCCAAAACAAGATGAGATAGGCCAGGAAATGGAGAAAAATATTTTAGGCCCGAATACCGCTGATACTAGACCGCGGCATGAAAATTCCAAAAAAAATAGCAAAAAAATTCAAAAAATTTAAAAAACCTCTTTCCTGCATTATTTTTAGCCAAAACGGGATGAGATAGGCCGAGAACGGGAGAAAAAAATTTTAGTCCCGAATTCCGTTCATACCCGTCCCCGCAAGAAAATTCCTATAAAAATTTCAAAAAAGCCAAAAAATTTTAAAAACCTCTTTCCGGCTTTATTTTTAGCCTAAACGGGATCAGATAGGCCGAGCAAGGGAGAAAAAAATTTTAGTCCCGAATTCCGTTCATACTCGACCCCGGCAAGAAAATTCCAAAAAAAATAGCAAAAAAATTAAAAAACCTCTTTCAGGCAATATTTCTAGCCAAAACTGGATGAGATAGGCCGGGAAATGGAGAAAAATATTTTAGGCCCGAATTCCGCTGATACTGGACCCCGGCAAGAAAATTCTGAAAAAAATAGCAAAAAAATTCAAAAAATTTTAAAAAACTCTTTCCGGCATTATTTTTAGTCAAAACGGGGATCAGATAGGCCGAGAAAGGGTGAAGAAAATTTTAGTCCCGAATTCCGTTCATACTCGACCCCGGAAAGAAAATTCCGAAAAAAAATTAGCAAAAAAATTCAAAAAATTAAAAAACCTCTTTACAGCATTATTTTTAGCCAGAACGGGATGAGATTGGGCGAGAAGTGGAGAAAAAAATTTTATTCCCAAATTCCGTTCATACTCGACCCCGGCAAGAAAATTCCAAAAAAAAAAGGAAAAAATTCAAAAAATTTCAAAAAACCTCTTTCCGGTAATATTTTTTGCCAAAATGGGATGAGATAGGCTGAGAAAGGGAGAAAAAAAATTTAGGCCCGAATTCCGTTCATAGTGGACCCCGGCAAGGTAATTCCGAAAGAAATAGCAAAAAAATTAAAAAACCTCTTTCAGGCAATATTTCTAGCCAAAACTGGATGAGATAGGCCGGGAAATTGAGAAAAATATTTTAGGCCCGAATTCTGCTGATACTGGACCCCGGCAAGAAAATTCTGAAAAAAATAGCAAAAAAATTCAAAAAATTTAAAAAACCTCTTTCCGGCATTATTTTTAGCCAAAACGGATGAGATTGGGCGAGAAGGGGAGAAAAAAATTTTAGTCCCGAATTCCGTTCATACTCGACCACGGCAAAGAAAATTCCAATAAAAATAGCAAAAAAATTCAAAAATTAAAAAACCTCATTCTGGCAATATTTCATGCCAATACAAGATGAGATAGGCCGGGAAAGGGAGAAAAATATTTTAGGCACGAATACCGCAGATACTGGACCCCGGCAAAGAAATTCGGAAAAAAATAGCAAAAAAATTCAAAAAACTTTAAAAACCTCTTTCCGTCATTATTTTTAGTCAAAACGGGATCAGATAGGCCGAGAAAGGGTGAAGAAAATTTTAGTCCCGCATTCCGTTCATACTCGACCCCGGAAAGAAAATTCCGAAAAAAAATTACCAAAAAAATTCAAAAAATTAAAAAACCTCTTTGCAGCATTATTTTTAGCCAGAACGGGATGAGATTGGGCGAGAAGTGGAGAAAAAAATTTTAGTCCCGAATTCCGTTCATACTCGACCCCGGAAAAAAAATTCCGAAAAAAAAAGGGCAAAAAAATTCAAAAAATTAAAAAATTTCTTTCCTGCATTATTTTTAGCCAGAACGGGATCAGATTGGGCGAGAAGGGAAGAAAAAAATTTTAGTCCCGAATTCCGTTCATACTTGACCCCGGCAAGAAAATTCCAAAAAAAATAGCAAAAAAATTCAAAAAATTAAAAAACCTCTTTCAGGCAATATTTCTAGCCAAAACTGGATGAGATAGGCCGGGAAATTGAGAAAAATATTTTAGGCCCGAATTCCGCTGATACTGAACCCCGGCGAGAAAATTCTGAAAAAAATAGCAAAAAAATTCAAAAAATTTAAAAAACCTCTTTCTGGCATTATTTTTAGCCAAAACGTGATGAGATAGGCCGAGAAAGGGAGAAAAAAATTTTAGTCCCGAATTCCGATCATGCTTGACCCCGGAAAGAAAATTCCGAAAAAAAATTAGCAAAAAAATTCAAAAAATTAAAAAACTTCTTTCCAGCATTCTTTTTAGCCAGAACGGGATGAAATTGGGTGAGAAGGGGAGAAAAAAATTTTAGTCCCGAATTCCGTTCATACTCGTCCCCCGGCAAGAAAATTCCAGAAAAAATCGCAAAAAAATTCAAAAAATTAGAAAACCTCTTTCAGGCAATATTTCTAGCCAAAACTGGATGAGATTGGCCGGGAAAGGGAGAAAAATATTTTAGGCCCGAATTCCGCTTATACTGGACCCCGGCAAGAAAATTCCGAAAAAAATAGCAAAAAAATTGAAAAAACTTAAAAAACCTCTTTCCGGCATTATTTTTAGCCAAAACGGGATAAGATAGGCCGAAAAAGGGAGAAAAAAATTTTAGTCCCGAATTCCGTTCTTACTCGACCCCGGAAAAAAAACTCCGAAAAAAAATGAGCAAAAAAAATCAAAAAATTAAAAAACTTCTTTCCAGCATTATTATTAGCCAGAACGGGATGAGATTGGGCGAGAAGGGGAGAAAAAAATTTTAGTCCCGAATTCCATTCATACTCGACCACGGCAAGAAAATTCCAATAAAAATAGCAAAAAAATTCAAAAAATTAAAAAACCTCATTCTGGCAATATTTCAAGCCAAAACAAGATGAGATAGGCCGGGAAAGGGAGAAAAATATTTTAGGCCCGAATACCGCTGATAGTAGACCGCGGCATGAAAATTCCAAAAAAAATAGCAAAAAAATTCAAAAAATTTAAAAAACCTCTTTCCTGCATTATTTTTAGCCAAAACGGGATGAGATAGGCCGAGAATGGGAGAAAAAAATTTTAGTCCCGAATTCCGTTCATACTCGACCCCGGCAAGAAAATTCCAATAAAAATTCAAAAAAAGCCAAAAATTTTAAAACCTCTTTCCGGCTTTATTTTTAGCCTAAACGGGATCAGATAGGCCGAGCAAGGGAGAAAAAAATTTTAGTCCCGAATTCCGTTCATACTCGACCCCGGCAAGAAAATTCCAAAAAAAATAGCAAAAAAATTCAAAAAATTAAAAAACCTCTTTCAGGCAATATTTCTAGCCAAAACTGGATGAGATAGGCCGGGAAAGGGAGAAAAATATTTTAGGCCCGAATTCCGCTGATACTGGACCCCGGCAAGAAAATTCTGAAAAAAATAGCGAAAAATTCAAAAAATTTTAAACACCTCTTTCCGGCATTATTTTTAGTCAAAACGGGGATCAGATAGGCCGAGAAAGGGGTGAAGAAAATTTAAGTCCCGAATTCCGTTCATACTCGACCCCGGAAAGAAAATTCCGAAAAAAAATTAGCAAAAAAATTCAAAAAATTAAAAAACCTCTTTACAACATTATTTTTAGCCCGAACGGGATGAGATTGGGCGAGAAGTGGAGAAAAAATTTTATTCCCGAATTCCGTTCATACTCGACCCCGGCAAGAAAATTCCAAAAAAAAAAAGCAAAAAAATTCAAAAAATTTCAAAAAACCTCTTTCCGGTAATATTTTTAGCACAAATGGGATGAGATAGGCCGAGAAAGGGAGAAAAAAAATTTAGGCCCGAATTCCGTTCATAGTGGACCCCGGCAAGGAAATTCCGAAAGAAATAGCAAAAAAATTAAAAAACCTCTTTCAGGCAATATTTCTAGCCAAAACTGGATGAGATAGGCCGGAAATTGAGAAAAATATTTTAGGCCCGAATTCCGCTGATACTGGACCCCGGCAAGAAAATTCCGAAAAAAATAGCAAAAAAATTCAAAAAATTTAAAAAACCTCTTTCCGGCATTATGTTTAGCCAAAACGGGATGAGATAGGCCGAGAAAGGGAGAAAAAAATTTTAGTCCCGAATTCCGTTCATACTCGACCCCGGAAAAAAAACTCCGAAAAAAAATGAGCAAAAAAAATCAAAAAATTAAAACCTTCTTTCCAGCATTATTTTTAGCCAGAACGGGATGAGATTGGGCGAGAAGGGGAGAAAAAAATTTTAGTCCCGAATTCCGTTCATACTGGACCACGGCAAGAAAATTCCAAAAAAAATAGCAAAAAAATTCAAAAAATTAAAAAACCTCATTCTGGCAATATTTCAAGCCAAAACAAGATGATATAGGCCAGGAAAGGGAGAAAAATATTTTAGGCCCGAATATACCGCTGATAGTAGACCGCGGCATTAAAATTCCAAAAAAAATAGCAAAAAAATTCAAAAAATTTAGAAAACCTCTTTCCTGCATTATTTTTAGTCAAAACGGGATGAGATAGGCCGAGAATGGGAGAAAAAAATTTTAGTCCCGAATTCCGTTCATACTCGACCCCGGCAAGAAAATTCCAATAAAAATTTCAAAAAAAGCCAAAAAATTTTAAAAACCTCTTTCCGGCTTTATTTTTAGCCTAAACGGGATCAGATAGGCCGAGCAAGGGAGAAAAAAATTTTAGTCCCGAATTCCGTTCATACTCGACCCCGGAAAAAAAACTCCGAAAAAAAATGAGCAAAAAAAATCAAAAAATTAAAAAACTTCTTTCCAGCATTATTTTTAGCCAGAACGGGATGAGATTGGGCGAGAAGGGGGGAAAAAAATTTTAGTCCTGAATTCCGTTCATACTCGACCCCGGCAAGAAAATTAAAAAAAAAATCGTAAAAAAATTCAAAAAATTAAAAATCCTCTTTCAGGCAATATTTCTAGCCAAAACTGGATGAGATATGCCGGGAAAGGGAGAAAAATATTTAAGGCCCGAATTCCGCTTATATTGGACCCCGGCAAGAAAATTCCGAAAAAATTCGCAAAAAAATTCAAAAAAATTTAAAAAACCTCTTTCCGGCATTATTTTTAGCCAAAACGGGATAAGATAGGCCGAGAAAGGGAGAAAAAAATTTTAGTCACGAATTCCGTTCATACTCGACCCCGGAAAAAAAATTCCGAAAAAAAAGAGCAAAAAAATTCAAAAAATTAAAAAACTTCTTTCCACCATTATTTTTAGCCAGAATGGGATGAGATTTGGCGAGAAGGAGAGAAAAAAATTTTAGTCCCGAATTCCGTTCATACTCGACCCCGGCAAGAAAATTCCAAAAAAAATAGCAAAAACATTCAAAAATATTTTAGGCCCGAATAACGCTGATACTAAACCCCGGCAAGAAAATTCCAAAAAAAATAGTAAAAAAATTCAAAAAATTTAAAAAACCTCTTTCCGGCATTATCTTTAGCCAAAACGGGATGAGATAGGCCGAGAAAGGGAGAAAAAAAATTTTGTCCCGAATTTCGTTCATACGCGACACCGGCAAGAAAATTCCAATAAAAATTACAAATAAATCCAAAAAATTTTAAAAACCTCTTTCCGGCTTTATTTTTAGCCTAAACGGGATCAGATTGGCTGAGCAAGGGAGAAAAAGATTTTAGTCCCGAATTCCGTTCATACTCGACCCCGGCAAGAAAATTCCAAAAAAAAAAAGCAAAAAAATTCAAAAAATTTCAAAAAACCTCTTTCCGGTATTATTTTTAGCCAAAATGGGATGAGATAGAACGAGAAATGGAGAAAAAAAATTTAGGCCCGAATTCCGTTCATATTGGACCCCGGTAAGGAAATTCCGAAAGAAATAGCAAAAAAATTAAAAAACCACTTTCCGGCATTATTCCCAAGCAAAGCTGGATGAGATAGGCCGAGAAAGGGAGAAAAAAATTTTAAACCCGAATTCCGTTCATACTCGACCCCGGCAAGAAAATTCCAAAAATAATAGCAAAAAAATTCAAAAAATGAAAAAACTTCTTTCAGGCAATATTTCTAGCCAAAACTGGATGAGATAGGCCGGGAAATTGAGAAAAATATTTTTGGCCCGAATTCCGCTGATACTGGACCCCGGCAAGAAAATTCCGAAAAAAATAGCAAAAAAATTCAAAAAATACCAAAAACCTCTTTCCGGCATTATTTTTAGCCAAATCGGGATGAGATAGGCCGAGAAAGGGAGAAAAAAATTTTAGTCCCGAATTCCGTTCTTGTTTGACCCCGGAAAGAAAATTCCAATAAAAATTTCAAAAAAATCCAAAAAATTTTAAAAACCCCTTTCCGGCTTTATTTTTAGCCTAAACGGGATCAGATAGGCTGAGCAAGGGAGAAAAAAATTTTAGACCCGAATTCCGTTCATACTCGAACCCGGCAAAAAAATTCCAAAAAAAATAATAAAAAAATTCAAAAAATTAAAAAACCTCTTTAAAGCAATATTTTTAGCCAGAACGGGATGAGATTGGGCCAGAAGTGGAGAAAAAAATTTTAGTCCCGAATTCCGTTCATACTCGACCCCGGCAAGAAAATTCCAAAAAAAAAAAAGCAAAAAAATTCGAAAAATTTCAAAAAACCTCTTTCCGGTATTATTTTTAGCCAAAATGGGATGAGATATGCTGAGAAAGGGAGAAAAAAAATTTAGGCCCGAATTCCGTTCATACTAGACCCCGGCAAGAAAATTCCGAAAAAAATAGCAAAAAAATTCAAAAAATTTAAAAAACCCCTTTCCGTCATTATTTTTAGCCAAAACGGGATGAGATAGGCCGAGAAAAGGTGAAAAAAAATTTAGTCGCGAATTCCGTTCATACTCGACCCCGGAAAAAAAATTCCGAAAAAAAAAGAGCAAAAAAATTCAAAAAATTAAAAAACTTCTTTCCAGCATTATTTTTAGCCAGAACGGGATGAGATTGGGCGAGAAGGGGAGAAAAAAATTTTAGTCCCGAATTCCGTTCATACTCGACCCCGGCAAGAAAATTCCAAAAAAAATAGCAAAAAAATTCAAAAAATTAAAAAACCTCATTCTGGCAATATTTCAAGCAAAAACAAGATGAGATAGGCCGGGAAAGGGAGAAAAATATTTTAGGCCCGAATAACGCTGTTACTAGACCCCGGCAAGAAAATTCCAAAAAAAATAGCAAAAAAATTCAAAAAATTAAAAAACCTCTTTCCTCCATTATTTTTAGCCAAAACGAGATGAGATAGGCCGAGAAAGGGAGAAAAAAAATTTTGTCCCGAATTCCGTTCATACCCGACCCCGGCAAGAAAATTCCAATAAAAATTTCAAAAAAATCCAAAAAATTTAAAAAACCTCTTTCCGGCTTTATTTTTAGCCTAAACGGGATCAGATAGGCTGAGCAAGGGAGAAAAAAATTTTAGTCCCGAATTCCGTTCATACTCGACCCCGGCAAGAAAATTCAAAAAAAAAATAGCAAAAAAATTCAAAAAATTAAAAAACCTCATTACAGCATTATTTTTAGCCAGAACGGGATGAGATTGGGCGAGATGTGGAGAAAAAAATTTTAGTCCCGAATTCCGTTCATACTCGACCCCGGAAAAAAAATTTCGAAAAAAAAAGAGCAAAAAAATTCAAAAAATTAAAAAACTTCTTTCCAGCATTATTTTTAGCCAGAACGGGTTGAGATTGGGCGAGAAGGGGAGAAAAAAATTTTAGTCCCGAATTCCGTTCATACTCGACCCCGGCAAGAAAATTCCAAAAAAAATAGCAAAAAAATTCAAAAAATTAAAAAACCTCATTCTGGCAATATTTCAAGCCAAAACAAGATGAGATAGGCCAGGAAAGGGAGAAAAATATTTTAGGCCCGAATAACGCTGATACTAGACCCCGGCAAGAAAATTCCAAGAAAAATAGCAAAAAAATTCAAAAAATTTAAAAAACCTCTTTCCGGCATTATTTTTCGCAAAAACGGGATGAGATAGGCCGTGAAAGGGAGAAAAAAATTTTTGTCCCGAATTCCGTTCATACTTGACCACGGCAAGAAAATTCCAATAAAAATTTCAAAAAAATCCAAAAAATTTTAAAAACCTCTTTCCGGCTTTACTTTTAGCCTAAACGGGATCAGATAGGCTGAGCAAGGGAGAAAAAAAATTTAGTCCCGAATTCCGTTCATCCTCGACCCCGGCAAGAAAATTCCAAAAAAA
Organism: Quercus alba; assembly: GCA_036321655.1. Taxonomy (NCBI): domain Eukaryota; kingdom Viridiplantae; phylum Streptophyta; class Magnoliopsida; order Fagales; family Fagaceae; genus Quercus; species Quercus alba. The sequence continues at coordinate 37,515,466 of CM070302.1, forward strand.
ATAGCAAAAAAATTCAAAAAATTAAAAAACCTCTTTACAGCATTATTTTTAGCCAGAATGGGATGCGATTGGGCGAGAAGTGGAGAAAAAAATTTTAGTCCCGTATTCCGTTCATACTCGACCCCGGCAGGAAAATTCCAAAAAAAAAAAAAAGCAAAAAAATTCAAAAAATTTCAAAAAACCTCTTTCTGGTATTATTTTTAGCCAAAACGGGATGAGATAGGCCGAGAAAGGGAGAAAAAAAAAATTTAGGCCCGAATTCCGTTCATATTGGACCCCGGCAAGGAAATTCCGAAAGAAATAGCAAAAAAATTAAAAAACCTCTTTCCGGCATTAGTCCCAAGCAAAGCTGGATGCAATAGGCCGAAAAAGGGAGAAAAAAATTTTAAACCCGAATTTCGTTCATACTCGACCCCGGCAAAAAAATTCCAAAAATAATAGCAAAAAAATTCAAAAATTTAAAAAACCACTTTCCGGCATTATTTTTAGCCAAAATGGGATGAGATAGGCCGAGAAAGGGAGAAAAAAATTTTAGTCCCGAATTCCGTTCTTGCTCGACCCCGGAACGAAAATTCCTCCAAAAAATTAGCAAAAAAATTCAAAAAATTAAAATACTTCTTTCCAGCATTATTTTTAGCCAGAACGGGATGAGATTGGGCGAGAAGGGGAGAAAAAAATTTTAGTCCCGAATTCCGTTCATACTCGACCCCGGCAAGAAAATTCCAATAAAAATCGCAAAAAAATTCAAAAAATTAAAAAACCTCAATCTGGCAATATTTCAAGCCAAAACAAGATGAGATAGGCCGGGAAAGGGAGAAAAATATTTTAGGCCCGAATAACGCTGTTACTAGACCCCGGCAAGAAAATTCCAAAAAAAATAGCAAAAAAATTCAAAAAATTAAAAAACTTCTTTCCAGCATTATTTTTTGCCAGAACGGGATGAGATTGGGCGAGAAGGGGAGAAAAAAATTTTAGTCCCGAATTCCGTTCATACTCGACCCCGGAAAGAAAATTCCGAAAAAAAATTAGCAAAAAAATTCAAAAAATTAAAAAACCTCTTTCCAACATTATTTTCTGCCAGAACGGGATGAGATTGGGCGAGAAGGGTAGAAAAAAATTTTAGTCCCGAATTCCGTTCATACTCGACCCCGGCAAGAAAATTCCAAAAAAAATCGCAAAAAAATTCAAAAAACTAAAAAACCTTTTTAGGCAATATTTCTAGCCACAACTGGATGAGATAGGCCGAGAAAGGGAGAAAAAAAATTTAGGCCCGAATTCCGCTCATATTGGACCCCGGCAAGGAAATTCCGAAAGAAATAGCAAAAAAATTAAAAAACCTCTTTCCGGCATTATTCCCAAGCAAAACCGGATGAGATAGGCCGAGAAAGGGAGAAAAAAATTTTAAACCCGAATTCCGTTCATACTCGACCCCGGCAAGAAAATTCCAAAAATAATAGCAAAAAAATTCAAAAAATTAAAAAACCGCTTTCAGGCAATATTTCCAGGCAAAACTGGATGAGATAGGCCGGGAAATTGAGAAAAATATTTTAGGCCCGAATTCCGCTGATACTGGATCCCGGCAAGAAAATTCCGAAAAAATAGCAAAAAAATTAAAAAAATTCGAAAAGCCTCTTTCCGGCATTATTTTTAGCCAAAACGGGATGAGATAGGCCGAGAAAGGGAGAAAAAAAATTTTAGTCCCGAATTCCGTTCTTGCGTGACCCCGGAAAGAAAATTCCGAAAAAAAATTAGCAAAAAAATTCAAAAAATTAAAAAACTTCTTTCCAGCATTATTTTTAGCCAGAACGGGATGATATTGGGCGAGAAGGGGAGAAAAAAATTTTAGTCCCGAATTCCGTTCATACTCGACCCAGGCAAGAAAATTCCAAAAATAATAGCAAAAAAATTCAAAAAATTAAAAAACCTCTTTCAGGCAATATTTCTAGCCAAAACTGGATGAGATAGGCCGGGAAATTGAGAAAAATATTTTAGGCCCGAATTCCGTTCATACTCGACCCCGGCAAGAAAATTCCAAAAAAAAAAAAGCAAAAAAATTCAAAAAATTTCAAAAAACCTCTTTCCGGTATTGTTTTTAGCCAAAATGGGATGAGCTAGGCCGAGAAAGGGAGAAAAAAAATTTAGGCCCGAATTCCGTTCATATTGGTCCCCGGCAAGGAAATTCCGAAAGAAATAGCAAATAAATTAAAAAACCTCTTTCCGGCATTATTCCCACGCAAAACTGGATGAGATGGGCCGAGAAAGGGAGAAAAAAATTTTAAACCCGAATTCCGTTCATACTCGACCCCGGCAAGAAAATTCCAAAAATAATAGCAAAAAAATTCAAAAAACTAAAAAACCTCTTTCAGGCAATATTTCTAGCCAAAACTGGATGAGATAGGCCGGGAAATTGAGAAAAATATTTTAGGCCCGAATTCCGCTTATACTGGACCCCGGCAAGAAAATTCCGAAAAAATAGCAAAAAAATTAAAAAAATTCGAAAAGCCTCTTTCCGGCATTATTTTTAGCCAAAACTGGATGAGATAGGCCAAGAAAGGGAGAAAAAAATTTTAGTCCCGAATTCCGTTCTTGCTTGACCGCGGAAAGAAAATTCCGAAAAAAAATTAGCAAAAAAATTCAAAAAATTAAAAAACTTCTTTCCAGCAATATTTTTAGCCAGAACGGGATGAGATTGGGCGAGAAGGGGAGAAAAATATTTTAGTCCCGAATTCCGTTCATACTCGACCCCCGGCAAGAAAATTCCAAAAAATATAGCAAAAAAATTTAAAAAATTGAAAAACCTCTTTACAGCATTATTTTTAGCCAGAACGGGATGAGATTGGGCGAGAAGTGGAGAAAAAAATTTTAGTCCCGAATTCCGTTCATACTCGACCCCGGCAAGAAAATTCCAAAAAAAAAAAAGCAAAAAAATTCAAAAAATTTCAAAAAACCTCTTTCCGGTATTATTTTTAGCCAAAATGGGATAAGCTAGGCCGAGAAAGGGAGAAAAAAAAATTTAGGCCCGAATTCCGTTCATATTGGTCCCCGGTAAGGAAATTCCGAAAGAAATAGCAAATAAATTAATAAACCTCTTTCCGGCATTATTCCCAAGCAAAACTGGATGAGATGGGCCGAGAAAGGGAGAAAAAAATTTTAAACCCGAATTCTGTTCATACTCGACCCCGGCAAGAAAATTCCAAAAATAATAGCAAAAAAATTCAAAAAATTAAAAAACCTCTTTTAGCCAATATTTCTAGCCAAAACTGGATGAGATAGGCCGGGAAATTGAGAAAAATATTTTAGGCCCGAATTCCGATTATACTGGACCCCGGCATGAAAATTCCGAAAAAATAGCAAAAAAATTAAAAAAATTCGAAAAGCCTCTTTCCGGCATTACTTTTAGCCAAAATGGGATGAGATAGGCCGAGAAAGGGAGAAAAAAATTTTAGTCCCGAATTCCGTTCTTGCTTGACCCCGGAAAGAAAATTCCGAAAAAAAATTTGCAAAAAAATTCAAAAAATTAAAAAACTTCTTTCCCAGCATTATTTTTAGCCAGAACGGGATGAGATTGGGCGAGAAGGGGAGAAAAATATTTTAGTCCCGAATTCCGTTCATACTCGACCCCGGCAAGAAAATTCCAAAAATAATTGCAAAAAAATTCGAAAAATCAAAAAACCTCTTTCAGGCAATATTTCAAGCCAAAACTGGATGAGATAGGCCGGGAAATTGAGAAAAATATTTTAGGCCCGAATTCCGCTGATACTGGACCCCGGAAAGAAAATTCCGAAAAAAATAGCAAAAAAATTCAAAAAATTCAAAAAACCTCTTTCCGGCATTATTTTTGGACCAAACGGGATAAGATAGGCCGAGAATGGGAGAAAAAAATTTTGTCCCGAATTCCGTTCTTGCTTGACCCCGGAAAGAAAATTCCGAAAAAAAATTAGCAAAAAAATTCAAAAAATTAAAAAACTTCTTTCCAACATTATTTTTTGCCAGAACGGGATGAGATTGGGCGAGAAGGGTAGAAAAAAATTTTAGTCCCGAGTTCCGTTCATACTCGACCCCGGCAAGAAAATTCCAAAAATAATAGCAAAAAAATTCAAAAATTAAAAAACCTCTTTCAGGCAATATTTCTAGCCAAAACTGGATGAGATAGGCCGGGAAATTGAGAAAAATATTTTAGGCCCGAATTCCGCTGATACTGGACCCCGGCAAGAAAATTCCGAAAAAAATAGCAAAAAAATTCAAAAAATTCAAAAAACCTCTTTCCGGCATTATTTTTAGCCAAAAGGGATGAGATAGGCCGAGAAAGGGAGAAAAAAATTTTAGTCCCGAATTCCGTTCTTGCTTGACCCCGGAAAGAAAATTCCGAAAAAAAATTAGCAAAAAAATTCAAAAAATTAAAAAACTTCTTTCCAGCATTATTTTTTGCCAGAACGGGATGAGATTGGGCGAGAAGGGGAGAAAAAAATTTTAGTCCCGAATTCCGTTCATACTCGACCCCGGAAAGAAAATTCCGAAAAAAAATTAGCAAAAAAAATTCAAAAAATTAAAAAACTTCTTTCCAACATTATTTTCAGCCAGAATGGGATGAGATTGGGCGAGAAGGGGAGAAAAAAATTTTAGTCCCGAATTCCGATCATACTCGACCCCGAAAGAAAATTCCGAAAAAAATTAGCAAAAAAATTCAAAAAATTCAAAAACTTCTTTCCAACATTATTTTAAGCCAGAACGGGATGAGATTGGGCGAGAAGGGTAGAAAAAAATTTTAGTCCCGGATTCCGTCCATACTCGACCCCGGCAAGAAAATTCCAAAAAAAATCGCAAAAAAATTCAAAAAATTAAAAAACCTTTTTCAGGCAATATTTCTAGCCACAACTGGCTGAGATTGGCCGGGAAAGGGAGAAAAATATTTTAGGTTCGAATTCCGCTTATACTGGACCCCGGCAAGAAAATTCTGAAAAAAATAGCAAAAAAATTCAAAAAATTTAAAAAACCTCTTTCCGGCATTATTTTTAGCCAAAACGGGATGAGATAGGCCGAGAAAGGGAGAAAAAAATTTTAGTGCCGAATTCCGTTTGTACTCGACCCCGGAAAAAAAATTCCGAAAAAAAAAGAGCAAAAAAATTCAAAAAATTAAAAAACTTCTTTCCAGCATTATTTTTAGCCAGAACGGGATGAGATTGGGCGAGAAGGGGAGAAAAAAATTTTAGTCCCGAATTCCGTTCATACTCGACCCCGGCAAGAAAATTCCAAAAATAATAGCAAAAAAATTCAAAAACCTCTTTCAGGCAATATTTCTAGCCAAAACTGGATGAGATAGGCCGGGAAATTGAGAAAAATATTTAAGGCCCGAATTCCGCCGATACTGGACCCCGGCAAGAAAATTCCGAAAAATATACTAAAAATATTCAAAAAATTCGAAAAGTCTCTTTCCGGCATTATTTTTAGCCAAAACGGGATGAGATAGGCCGAGAAAGGGAGAAAAAAATTTTAGTCCCGAATTCCGTTCTTGCTTGAACCCGGAAAGAAAATTCTGAAAAAAAATTAGCAAAAAAATTCAAAAAATTAAAAAACTTCTTTCCAGCATTATTTTTAGCCAGAACGGGATGAGATTGGGCGAGAAGGGGAGAAAAAAATTTTAGTCCCGAATTCCGTTCATACTCGACCCCGGCAAGAAAATTCCAAAAATAATAGCAAAAAAATTCAAAAAATTAAAAAACCTCTTTCAGGCAATATTTCTAGCCAAAACTGGATGAGATAGGCCGGGAAATTGAGAAAAATATTTTAGGCCCGAATTCTGCTGATACTGGACCCCGGCAAGAAAATTCCGAAAAAAATAGCAAAAAATTTCAAAAAATTCAAAAAACCTCTTTCCGACATTATTTTTGGACCAAACGGGATGAGATAGGCCGAGAAAGGGAGAAAAAAAATTTTGTCCCGAATTCCGTTCTTGCTTGACCCCGGAAAGAAAATTCCGAAAACAAATTAGCAAAAAAATTCAAAAAATTAAAAAACTTCTTTCCAGCATTATTTTTTGCCAGAACGGGGTGAGATTGGGCGAGAAGGGGAGAAAAAAATTTTAGTCCCGAATTCCGTTCATACTCGACCCCGGAAAGAAAATTCCGAAAAAAAATTAGCAAAAAAATTCAAAAAATTAAAAAACTTCTTTCCAACATTATTTTCAGCCCGAACGGGTTGAGATTGGGCGAGGAGGGTAGAAAAAAATTTTAGTCCCGAATTCCGTTCATACTCGACCCCGGCAAGAAAATTCCAAAAAAAATCGCAAAATAATTTAAAAAACTAAAATACCTTTTTCAGGCAATATTTCTACCCAAAACTGGATAAGATTGGCCGGGAAAGGTAGAAAAATATTTTAGGCCCGAATTCCGCTTATACTGGACCCCGGCAAGAAAATTACGAAAAAAATAGCAAAAAAATTCAAAAAATTTAAAAAACCTCTTTCCGGCATTATTTTTAGCCAAAGCGGGATGAGATAGGCCGAGAAAGGGAGAAAAAAATTTTAGTGCCAAATTCCGTTCGTACTCGACCCCCGGAAAAAAAATTCCGAAAAAAAAAGAGCAAAAAAATTCATAAAATTAAAAAACTTCTTTCCAGTATTATTTCTAGCCAGAACGGGATGAGATTGGGCGAGAAGGGGAGAAAAAAATTTTGGTCCCGAATTCCGTTCATACTCGACCCCGGCAAGAAAATTCCAAAAAAAATAGCAAAAAAATTCAAAAAATTAAAAAACCTCATTCTAGCAATATTTCAAGCCAAAACAAGATGAGATAGGCTGGGAAAAGGAAAAAAATATTTTAGGCCCGAATAACGCTGATACTAGACCCCGGCAAGAAAATTCCAAAAAAAATAGCAAAAAAATTCAAAAAATTTAAAAAACCTCTTTCCGGCATTATTTTTAGCCAAAACGGGATGAGATAGTCCGAGAAAGGGAGAAAAAAAATTTTGTCCCGAATTCCGTTCATACTCGACCCCGGCAAGAAAATTCCAATAAAAATTTCAAAAAAATCCAAAAAATTTTAAAAACCTCTTTCCGGCTTTATTTTTAGCCTAAACGGGATCAGATAGGCTGAGCAAGGGAGAAAAAAATTTTAGTCTCGAATTCCGTTCATACTCGACCCCGGCAAGAAAATTCCAAAAAATATAGCAAAAAAATTCAAAAAATTGAAAAACCTCTTTACAGCATTATTTTTAGCCAGAACGGGATGAGATTGGGCGAGAAGTGGAGAAAAAGATTTTAGTCCCGAATTCCGTTCATACTCGACCCCGGCAAGAAAATTCCAAAAAAAAAAAAGCAAAAAAATTCAAAAAATTTCAAAAAACCTCTTTCCGGTATTATTTTTAGCCAAAATGGGATGAGCTAGGCCGAGAAAGGGAGAAAAAAAATTTAGGCCCGAATTCCGTTCATATTGGACCCCGGCAAGGGAATTCCGAAAGAAATAACAAATAACTTAAAAAACCTCTTTCCGGCATTATTCCCAAGCAAAACTGGATGAGATAGGCCGAGAAAGGGAGAAAAAAATTTTAAACCCGAATTCCATTCATACTCGACCCCGGCAAGAAAATTCCAAAAATAATAGCAAAAAAATTCAAAAAATTAAAAAACCTCTTTCAGGCAATATTTCTAGCCAAAACTGGATGAGATAGGCCGGGAAATTGAGAAAAATATTTTAGGCCCGACTTCCGCTGATACTAGACCCCGGCAAGAAAATTCCGCAAAAAATAGCAAAAAAATTCAAAAAACCTCTTTCCGGCATTATTTTTAGCCAAAACGGGATGAGATAGGCCGAGAAAGGGAGAAAAAAATTTTAGTCCCGAATTCCGTTCTTGCTTGACCCCGGAAAGAAAATTCCGAAAAAAAAATTAGCAAAAAAATTCAAAAAATTAAAAAACTTCTTTCCAGCATTATTTTTAACCAGAACGGGATGAGATTGGGCGAGACGGGGAGAAAAAAATTTTAGTCCCGAATTCCGTTCATACTCGACCCCGGAAAGAAAATTCCGAAAAAAAATTAGCAAAAAAATTCAAAAACTTCTTTCCAACATTATTTTCAGCCAGAACGGGATGAGATTGGGCGAGAAGGGTAGAAAAAAATTTTAGTCCCGAATTCCGTTCATACTCGACCCCGGCAAGAAAATTCCAAAAATAATAGCAAAAAAATTCAAAAAATTAAAAAACCTCTTTCAGGCAATATTTCTAGCCAAAACTGGATGAGATAGGCCGGGAAATTGAGTAAAATATTTTAGGCCCGAATTCCGCTGATACTGGACCCCGGCAAGAAAATTCCGAAAAAAAATAGCAAAAAAATTCAAAAAACCTCTTTCCGGCATTATTTTTGGACCAAACGGGATGAGATAGGCCGAGAAAGGGAGAAAAAAAATTTTGTCCCGAATTCCGTTCTTGCTTGACCCCGGAAAGAAAATTCCGAAAAAAAATTAGCAAAAAAATTCAAAAAATTAAAAAACTTCTTTCCAGCATTATTTTTTGCCAGAACGGGATGAGATTGGGCGAGAAGGGGAGAAAAAAATTTTAGCCCCGAATTCCGTTCATACTCGACCCCGGAAAGAAAATTCCGAAAAAAAATTAGCAAAAAAATTCAAAAAATTAAAAAACTTCTTTCCAACATTATTTTCAGCCAGAACGGGTTGAGATTGGGAGAGAAGGGTAGAAAAAAATTTTAGTCCCGAATTCCGTTCATACTCGACCCCCGGCAAGAAAATTCCAAAAAAAATCGCAAAAAAATTCAAAAAACTAAAATGCCTTTTTCAGGCAATATTTCTACCCAAAACTGGATGAGATTGGCCGGGAAAGGTAGAAAAATATTTTAGGCCCGAATTCCGCTTATACTGGACCCCGGCAAGAAAATTCCAAAAAATATAGCAAAAAAATTCAAAAAATTGAAAAACCTCTTTACAGCATTATTTTTAGCCAGAACGGGATGAGATTGGGCGAGAAGTGGAGAAAAAGATTTTAGTCCCGAATTCCGTTCATACTCGACCCCGGCAAGAAAATTCCAAAAAAAAAAAGCAAAAAAATTCAAAAAATTTCAAAAAACCTCTTTCCGGTATTATTTTTAGCCAAAATGGGATGAGCTAGGCCGAGAAAGGGAGAAAAAAAATTTAGGCCCGAATTCCGTTCATATTGGACCCCGGCAAGGGAATTCCGAAAGAAATAACAAATAAATTAAAAAACCTCTTTCCGGCATTATTCCCAAGCAAAACTGGATGAGATAGGCTGAGAAAGGGAGAAAAAAATTTTAAACCCGAATTCCATTCATACTCGACCCCGGCAAGAAAATTCCAAAAATAATAGCAAAAAAATTCAAAAAACTAAAAAACCTCTTTCCGGCAATATTTCTAGCCAAAACTGGATGAGATAGGCCGGGAAATTGAGAAAAATATTTTAGGCCCGAATTCCGCTTATACTGGACCCCGGCAAGAAAGTTCCGAAAAAATAGCAAAAAAATTAAAAAAATTCGAAAAGCCTCTTTCCGGCATTATTTTTAGTCAAAACGGGATGAGATAGGCCGAGAAAGGGAAAAAAAAATTTTAGTGCCGAATTCCGTTCGTACTCGACCCCGGAAAAAAAATTCCGGAAAAAAAAGAGCAAAAAAATTCAAAAAATTAAGAAACTTCTTTCCAGTATTATTTTTAGCCAGAACGGGATGAGATTGGGCGAGAAGGGGAGAAAAAAATTTTAGTACCGAATTCCGTTCGTACTCGACCCCGGCAAGAAGATTCCAAAAAAAATAGCAAAAAAATTCAAAAAATTAAAAAACCTCTTTCCGGCATTATTTTTAGCCAAAACGGGATGAGATAGGCCAAGAAAGGGAGAGAAAAATTTTTGTCCCGAATTCCGTTCATACTCGACCCCGGCAAGAAAATTCCAATAAGAATTTCAAAAAAAATCCAAAAAATTTTAAAAACCTCTTTCCGGCTTTATTTTTAGCCTAAACGGGATCAGATAGGCTGAGCAAGGGAGAAAAAAATTTTAGTCCCGAATTCGGTTCATACTCGACCCCAGCAAGAAAATTCCAAAAAATATAGCAAAAAAATTTTAAAAATTGAAAAACCTCTTTACAGCATTATTTGTAGCCAGAACGGGATGAGATTGGGCGAGAAGTGGAGAAAAAAATTTTAGTCCCGAATTCCGTTCAGACTCGACCCCGGCAAGAAAATTCCAAAAAAAAAAAAAGCAAAAAAATTCAAAATATTTCAAAAAAACCTCTTTCCGGTATTATTTTTAGCCAAAATGGGATGAGCTAGGCCGAGAAAGGGAGAAAAAAAATTTAGGCCCGAATTCCGTTCATATTGGTCCCCGGCAAGGAAATTCCGAAAGAAATAGCAAATAAATTAAAAAACCTCTTTCCGGCATTATTCCCAAGCAAAACTGGATGAGATGGGCCGAGAAAGGGAGAAAAAAATTTTAAACCCGAATTCCGTTCATACTCGACCCCGGCAAGAAAATTCCAAAAATAATAGCAAAAAAATTCAAAAAACCTCTTTCAGGCAATATTTCTAGCCAAAACTGGATGAGATAGGCCGGGAAATTGAGAAAAATATTTTAGGCCCGAATTCCGCTTATACTGGACCTCGGCAAGAAAATTCCGAAAAAATAGCAAAAAAATTAAAAAAATTCGAAAAGCCTCTTTCCGGCATTATCTTAAGCCAAAACGGGATGAGATAGGCCGAGAAAGGGAGAAAAAAATTTTAGTCCCGAATTCCGTTCTTGCTTGACCCCGGAAAGAAAATTCCGAAAAAAAATTAGCAAAAAAATTCAAAAAATTAAAAAACTTCTTTCCAGCATTATTTTTAGCCAGAACGGGATGAGATTGGGCGAGAAGGGGAGAAAAATATTTTAGGCCCGAATTCCGTTCATATTGGACCCCGGCAAGGGAATTCCGAAAGAAATAACAAATAAATTAAAAAACCTCTTTCCGGCATTATTCCCAAGCAAAACTGGATGAGATAGGCTGAGAAAGGGAGAAAAAAATTTTAAACCCGAATTCCATTCATACTCGACCCCGGCAAGAAAATTCCAAAAATAATAGCAAAAAAATTCAAAAAATTAAAAAACCTCTTTCCGGCAATATTTCTAGCCAAAACTGGATGAGATAGGCCGGGAAATTGAGAAAAATATTTTAGGCCCGAATTCCGCTTATACTGGACCCCGGCAAGAAAATTCCGAAAAAATAGCAAAAAAATTAAAAAAATTCGAAAAGCCTCTTTCCGGCATTATTTTTAGCCAAAACGGGATGAGATAGGCCGAGAAAGGGAAAAAAAAATTTTAGTGCCGAATTCCGTTCGTACTCGACCCCGGAAAAAAAATTCCGGAAAAAAAAGAGCAAAAAAATTCAAAAAATTAAAAAACTTCTTTCCAGTATTATTTTTAGCCAGAACGGGATGAGATTGGGCGAGAAGGGGAGAAAAAAATTTTAGTCCCGAATTCCGTTCGTACTCGACCCCGGCAAGAAAATTCCAAAAAAAATAGCAAAAAAATTCAAAAAATTAAAAAACCTCTTTCCGGCATTATTTTTAGCCAAAACGGGATGAGATAGGCCAAGAAAGGGAGAGAAAAATTTTTGTCCCGAATTCCGTTCATACTCGACCCCGGCAAGAAAATTCCAATAAGAATTTCAAAAAAATCCAAAAAATTTTAAAAACCTCTTTCCGGCTTTATTTTTAGCCTAAACGGGATCAGATAGGCTGAGCAAGGGAGAAAAAAATTTTAGTCCCGAATTCGGTTCATACTCGACCCCAGCAAGAAAATTCCAAAAAATATAGCAAAAAAATTTAAAAAATTGAAAAACCTCTTTACAGCATTATTTGTAGCCAGAACGGGATGAGATTGGGCGAGAAGTGGAGAAAAAAATTTTAGTCCCGAATTCCATTCAGACTCGACCCCGGCAAGAAAATTCCAAAAAAAAAAAAGCAAAAAAATTCAAAAAATTTCAAAAAACCTCTTTCCGGTATTATTTTTAGCCAAAATGGGATGAGCTAGGCCGAGAAAGGGAGAAAAAAAATTTAGGCCCGAATTCCGTTCATATTGGTCCCCGGCAAGGAAATTCCGAAAGAAATAGCAAATAAATTAAAAAACCTCTTTCCGGCATTATTCCCAAGCAAAACTGGATGAGATGGGCCGAGAAAGGGAGAAAAAAATTTTAAACCCGAATTCCGTTCATACTCGACCCCGGCAAGAAAATTCCAAAAATAATAGCAAAAAAATTCAAAAAACCTCTTTCAGGCAATATTTCTAGCCAAAACTGGATGAGATAGGCCGGGAAATTGAGAAAAATATTTTAGGCCCGAATTCCGCTTATACTGGACCTCGGCAAGAAAATTCCGAAAAAATAGCAAAAAAATTAAAAAAATTCGAAAAGCCTCTTTCCGGCATTATCTTAAGCCAAAACGGGATGAGATAGGCCGAGAAAGGGAGAAAAAAATTTTAGTCCCGAATTCCGTTCTTGCTTGACCCCGGAAAGAAAATTCCGAAAAAAAATTAGCAAAAAAATTCAAAAAATTAAAAAACTTCTTTCCAGCATTATTTTTAGCCAGAACGGGATGAGATTGGGCGAGAAGGGGAGAAAAATATTTTAGTCCCGAATTCCGTTCATACTCGACCCCGGCAAGAAAATTCCAAAAAATATAGCAAAAAAATTTTAAAAATTGAAAAACCTCTTTACAGCATTATTTTTAGCCAGAACGGGATGAGATTGGGCGAGAAGTGGAGAAAAAAATTTTAGTACCGAATTCCGTTCATACTCGACCCCGGCAAGAAAATTCCAAAAAAAAAAAAGCAAAAAATTTCAAAAAACCTCTTTCCGGTATTATTTTTAGCCTAAATGGGATGAGCTAGGCCGAGAAAGGGAGAAAAAAAAATTTAGGCCCGAATTCCGTTCATATTGGTCCCCGGCAAGGAAATTCCGAAAGAAATAGCAAATAAATTAAAAAACCTCTTTCCGGCATTATTCCCAAGCAAAACTGGATGAGATGTGCCGAGAAAGGGAGAAAAAAATTTTAAACCTGAATTCCGTTCATACTCGACCCCGGCAAGAAAATTCCAAAAATAATGGCAAAAAAATTCAAAAATTTAAAAAACCTCTTTCAGGCAATATTTCTAGCCAAAACTGGATGAGATAGGCCGGGAAATTGAGAAAAATATTTTAGGCCCGAATTCCGCTTATACTGGACCCCGGCAAGAAAATTCCGAAAAAATAGCAAAAAAATTAAAAAAATTCGAAAAGCCTCTTTCCGGCATTATTTTTAGCCAAAACGGGATGAGATAGGCCGAGAAAGGGAGAAAAAAATTTTAGTCCCGAATTCCGTTCTTGCTTGAACCCGGAAAGAAAATTCCGAAAAAAAATTAGCAAAAAAATTCAAAAAATTAAAAAACTTCTTTCCAGCATTATTTTTAGCAAGAACGGGATGAGATTGGGCGAGAAGGGGAGAAAAAAATTTTAGTCCCGAATTCCGTTCATACTCGACCTCGGCAAGAAAATTCCAAAAATAATAGCAAAAAAATTCAAAAACCTCTTTCAGGCAATATTTCTAGCCAAAACTGGATGAGATAGGCCGGGAAATTGAGAAAAATATTTTAGGCCCGAATTCCGCCGATACTGGACCCCGGCAAGAAAATTCCGAAAAAAATACTAAAAATATTCAAAAAATTCGAAAAGTCTCTTTCCGGCATTATTTTTAGCCAAAACGGGATGAGATAGGCCGAGAAAGGGAGAAAAAAATTTTAGTCCCGAATTCCGTTCTTGCTTGAACCCGGAAAGAAAATTCCGAAAAAAAATTAGCAAAAAAATTCAAAAAATTAAAAAACTTCTTTCCAGCATTATTTTTAGCCAGAACGGGATGAGATTGGGCGAGAAGGGGAGAAAAAAATTTTAGTCCCGAATTCCGTTCATACTCGACCCCGGCAAGAAAATTCCAAAATAATAGCAAAAAAATTCAAAAAATTAAAAAACCTCTTTCAGGCAATATTTCTTGCCAAAACTGGATGAGATAGGCCGGGAAATTGAGAAAAATATTTTAGGCCCGAATTCTGCTGATACTGGACCCCGGCAAGAAAATTCCGAAAAAAATAGCAAAAAAATTCAAAAAATTCAAAAAACCTCTTTCCGACGTTATTTTTGGACCAAACGGGATGAGATAGGCCGAGAAAGGGAGAAAAAAAATTTTGTCCCGAATTCCGTTCTTGCTTGACCCCGGAAAGAAAATTCCGAAAAAAAATTAGCAAAAAAATTCAAAAAATTAAAAAACTTCTTTCCAGCATTATTTTTTGCCAGAACGGGGTGAGATTGGGCGAGAAGGGGAGAAAAAAATTTTAGTCCCGAATTCCGTTCATACTCGACCCCGGAAAGAAAATTCCGAAAAAAAATTAGCAAAAAAATTCAAAAAATTAAAAAACTTCTTTCCAACATTATTTTCAGCCCGAACGGGTTGAGATTGGGCGAGGAGGGTAGAAAAAAATTTTAGTCCCGAATTCCGTTCATACTCGACCCCGGCAAGAAAATTCCAAAAAAAATCGCAAAATAATTTAAAAAACTAAAATACCTTTTTCAGGCAATATTTCTACCCAAAACTGGATAAGATTGGCCGGGAAAGGTAGAAAAATATTTTAGGCCCGAATTCCGCTTATACTGGACCCCGGCAAGAAAATTACGAAAAAAATAGCAAAAAAGTTCAAAAAATTTAAAAAACCTCTTTCCGGCATTATTTTTAGCCAAAGCGGGATGAGATAGGCCGAGAAAGGGAGAAAAAAATTTTAGTGCCGAATTCCGTTCGTACTCGACCCCGGAAAAAAAATTCCGAAAAAAAAAGAGCAAAAAAATTCAAAAAATTAAAAAACTTCTTTCCAGTATTATTTCTAGCCAGAACGGGATGAGATTGGGCGAGAAGGGGAGAAAAAAATTTTAGTCCCGAATTCCGTTCATACTCGACCCCGGCAAGAAAATTCCAAAAAAAATAGCAAAAAAATTCAAAAAATTAAAAAACCTCATTCTAGCAATATTTCAAGCCAAAACAAGATGAGATAGGCCGGGAAAAGGAAAAAAATATTTTAGGCCCGAATAACGCTGATACTAGACCCCGGCAAGAAAATTCCAAAAAAAATAGCAAAAAAATTCAAAAAATTTAAAAAACCTCTTTCCGGCATTGTTTTTAGCCAAAATGGGATGAGATATTCCGAGAAAGGGAGAAAAAAAATTTTGTCCCGAATTCCGTTCATACTCGACCCCGGCAAGAAAATTCCAATAAAAATTTCAAAAAAATCCAAAAAATTTTAAAAACCTCTTTCCGGCTTTATTTTTAGCCTAAACGGGATCAGATAGGCTGAGCAAGGGAGAAAAAAATTTTAGTCCCGAATTCCGTTCATACTCGACCCCGGCAAGAAAATTCCAAAAAATATAGCAAAAAAATTCAAAAAATTGAAAAACCTCTTTACAGCATTATTTTTAGCCAGAACGGGATGTGAGTGGGCGAGAAGTGGAGAAAAAGATTTTAGTCCCGAATTCCGTTCATACTCGACCCCGGCAAGAAAATTCCAAAAAAAAAAAAGCAAAAAAATTCAAAAAATTTCAAAAAACCTCTTTCCGGTATTATTTTTAGCCAAAATGGGATGAGCTAGGCCGAGAAAGGGAGAAAAAAAATTTAGGCCGAATTCCGTTCATATTGGACCCCGGCAAGGGAATTCCGAAAGAAATAACAAATAAATTAAAAAACCTCTTTCCGGCATTATTCCCAAGCAAAACTGGATGAGATAGGCCGAGAAAGGGAGAAAAAAATTTTAAACCCGAATTCCATTCATACTCGACCCCGGCAAGAAAATTCCAAAAATAATAGCAAAAAAATTCAAAAAACCTCTTTCAGGCAATATTTCTAGCCAAAACTGGATGAGATAGGCCGAGAAAGGGAGAAAAAAATTTTAAACCCGAATTCCATTCATACTCGACCCCGGCAAGAAAATTCCAAAAATAATAGCAAAAAAATTCAAAAAACCTCTTTCAGGCAATATTTCTAGCCAAAACTGGATGAGATAGGCCGGGAAATTGAGAAAAATATTTTAGTCCCGAATTCCGTTCTTGCTTGACCCCGGAAAGAAAATTCCGAAAAAAAAATTAGCAAAAAAATTCAAAAAATTAAAAAACTTCTTTCCAGCATTATTTTTAGCCAGAACGGGATGAGATTGGGCGAGACGGGGAGAAAAAAATTTTAGTCCCGAATTCCGTTCATACTCGACCCCGGAAAGAAAATTCCGAAAAAAAATTAGCAAAAAAATTCAAAAAATTCAAAAACTTCTTTCCAACATTATTTTCAGCCGGAACGGGATGAGATTGGGCGAGAAGGGTAGAAAAAAATTTTAGTCCCGAATTCTGTTCATACTCGACCCCGGCAAGAAAATTCCAAAAATAATAGCAAAAAAATTCAAAAAATTAAAAAACCTCTTTCAGGCAATATTTCTAGCCAAAACTGGATGAGATAGGCCGGGAAATTGAGTAAAATATTTTAGGCCCGAATTCCGCTGATACTGGACCCCGGCAAGAAAATTCCGAAAAAAAATAGCAAAAAAATTCAAAAAACCTCTTTCCGGCATTATTTTTGGACCAAACGGGATGAGATAGGCCGAGAAAGGGAGAAAAAAAATTTTGTCCCGAATTCCGTTCTTGCTTGACCCCGAAAAGAAAATTCCGAAAAAAAATTAGCAAAAAAATTCAAAAAATTAAAAAACTTCTTTCCAGCATTATTTTTTGCCAGAACGGGATGAGATTGGGCGAGAAGGGGAGAAAAAAATTTTAGCCCCGAATTCCGTTCATACTCGACCCCGGAAAGAAAATTCCGAAAAAAAATTAGCAAAAAAATTCAAAAAATTAAAAAACTTCTTTCCAACATTATTTTCAGCCAGAACGGGTTGAGATTGGGAGAGAAGGGTAGAAAAAAATTTTAGTCCCGAATTCCGTTCATACTCGACCCCGGCAAGAAAATTCCAAAAAAAATCGCAAAAAAATTCAAAAAACTAAAATGCCTTTTTCAGGCAATATTTCTACCCAAAACTGGATGAGATTGGCCGGGAAAGGGAGAAAAATATTTTAGGCCCGAATTCCGCTTATACTGGACCCCGGCAAGAAAATTACGAAAAAAATTCAAAAAATTTAAAAAACCTCTTTCCGGCATTATTTTTAGCCAAAACGGGATGAGATAGGCCGAGAAAGGGAGAAAAAAATTTTAGTGCCGAATTCCGTTCGTACTCGACCCCGGAAAAAAAATTCCGGAAAAAAAAGAGCAAAAAAATTCAAAAAATTAAAAAACTTCTTTCCAGTATTATTTCTAGCCAGAACGGGATGAGATTGGGCGAGAAGGGGAGAAAAAAATTTTAGTCCCGAATTCCGTTCATACTCGACCCCGGCAAGAAAATTCCAAAAAAAATAGCAAAAAAATTCAAAAAATTAAAAAACCTCATTCTAGCAATATTTCAAGCCAAAACAAGATGAGATAGGCCGGGAAAAGGAAAAAAATATTTTAGGCCCGAATAACGCTGATACTAGACCCCGGCAAGAAAATTCCAAAAAAAATAGCAAAAAAATTCAAAAAATTTAAAAAACCTCTTTCCGGCATTGTTTTTAGCCAAAATGGGATGAGATAGTCCGAGAAAGGGAGAAAAAAAATTTTGTCCCGAATTCCGTTCATACTCGACCCCGGCAAGAAAATTCCAATAAAAATTTCAAAAAAATCCAAAAAATTTTAAAAACCTCTTTCCGGCTTTATTTTTAGCCTAAACGGGATCAGATAGGCTGAGCAAGGGAGAAAAAAATTTTAGTCCCGAATTCCGTTCATACTCGACCCCGGCAAGAAAATTCCAAAAAATATAGCAAAAAAATTCAAAAAATTGAAAAACCTCTTTACAGCATTATTTTTAGCCAGAACGGGATGTGAGTGGGCGAGAAGTGGAGAAAAAGATTTTAGTCCCGAATTCCGTTCATACTCGACCCCGGCAAGAAAATTCCAAAAAAAAAAAAGCAAAAAAATTCAAAAAATTTCAAAAAACCTCTTTCCGGTATTATTTTTAGCCAAAATGGGATGAGCTAGGCCGAGAAAGGGAGAAAAAAAATTTAGGCCGAATTCCGTTCATATTGGACCCCGGCAAGGGAATTCCGAAAGAAATAACAAATAAATTAAAAAACCTCTTTCCGGCATTATTCCCAAGCAAAACTGGATGAGATAGGCCGAGAAAGGGAGAAAAAAAATTTTAAACCCGAATTCCATTCATACTCGACCCCGGCAAGAAAATTCCAAAAATAATAGCAAAAAAATTCAAAAAACCTCTTTCAGGCAATATTTCTAGCCAAAACTGGATGAGATAGGCCGGGAAATTGAGAAAAATATTTTAGGCCCGAATTCCGCTGATACTGGACCCCGGCAAGAAAATTCCGAAAAAAATAGCAAAAAAATTCAAAAAACCTCTTTCCGGCATTATTTTTAGCCAAAACGGGATGAGATAGGCCGAGAAAGGGAGAAAAAAATTTTAGTCCCGAATTCCGTTCTTGCTTGACCCCGGAAAGAAAATTCCGAAAAAAAAATTAGCAAAAAAATTCAAAAAATTAAAAAACTTCTTTCCAGCATTATTTTTAGCCAGAACGGGATGAGATTGGGCGAGACGGGGAGAAAAAAATTTTAGTCCCGAATTCCGTTCATACTCGACCCCGGAAAGAAAATTCCGAAAAAAAATTAGCAAAAAAATTCAAAAAATTCAAAAACTTCTTTCGAACATTATTTTCAGCCGGAACGGGATGAGATTGGGCGAGAAGGGTAGAAAAAAATTTTAGTCCCGAATTCTGTTCATACTCGACCCCGGCAAGAAAATTCCAAAAATAATAGCAAAAAAATTCAAAAAATTAAAAAACCTCTTTCAGGCAATATTTCTAGCCAAAACTGGATGAGATAGGCCGGGAAATTGAGTAAAATATTTTAGGCCCGAATTCCGCTGATACTGGACCCCGGCAAGAAAATTCCGAAAAAAAATAGCAAAAAAATTCAAAAAACCTCTTTCCGGCATTATTTTTGGACCAAACGGGATGAGATAGGCCGAGAAAGGGAGAAAAAAAATTTTGTCCCGAATTCCGTTCTTGCTTGACCCCGAAAAGAAAATTCCGAAAAAAAATTAGCAAAAAAATTCAAAAAATTAAAAAACTTCTTTCCAGCATTATTTTTTGCCAGAACGGGATGAGATTGGGCGAGAAGGGGAGAAAAAAATTTTAGCCCCGAATTCCGTTCATACTCGACCCCGGAAAGAAAATTCCGAAAAAAAATTAGCAAAAAAATTCAAAAAATTAAAAAACTTCTTTCCAACATTATTTTCAGCCAGAACGGGTTGAGATTGGGAGAGAAGGGTAGAAAAAAATTTTAGTCCCGAATTCCGTTCATACTCGACCCCGGCAAGAAAATTCCAAAAAAAATCGCAAAAAAATTCAAAAAACTAAAATGCCTTTTTCAGGCAATATTTCTACCCAAAACTGGATGAGATTGGCCGGGAAAGGGAGAAAAATATTTTAGGCCCGAATTCCGCTTATACTGGACCCCGGCAAGAAAATTACGAAAAAAATTCAAAAAACTTAAAAAACCTCTTTCCGGCATTATTTTTAGCCAAAACGGGATGAGATAGGCCGAGAAAGGGAGAAAAAAATTTTAGTGCCGAATTCCGTTCGTACTCGACCCCGGAAAAAAAATTCCGGAAAAAAAAGAGCAAAAAAATTCAAAAAATTAAAAAACTTCTTTCCAGTATTATTTCTAGCCAGAACGGGATGAGATTGGGCGAGAAGGGGAGAAAAAAATTTTAGTCCCGAATTCCGTTCATACTCGACCCCGGCAAGAAAATTCCAAAAAAAATAGCAAAAAAATTCAAAAAATTAAAAAACCTCATTCTAGCAATATTTCAAGCCAAAACAAGATGAGATAGGCCGGGAAAAGGAAAAAAATATTTTAGGCCCGAATAACGCTGATACTAGACCCCGGCAAGAAAATTCCAAAAAAAATAGCAAAAAAATTCAAAAAATTTAAAAAACCTCTTTCCGGCATTGTTTTTAGCCAAAATGGGATGAGATAGTCCGAGAAAGGGAGAAAAAAAATTTTGTCCCGAATTCCGTTCATACTCGACCCCGGCAAGAAAATTCCAATAAAAATTTCAAAAAAATCCAAAAAATTTTAAAAACCTCTTTCCGGCTTTATTTTTAGCCTAAACGGGATCAGATAGGCTGAGCAAGGGAGAAAAAAATTTTAGTCCCGAATTCCGTTCATACTCGACCCCGGCAAGAAAATTCCAAAAAATATAGCAAAAAAATTCAAAAAATTGAAAAACCTCTTTACAGCATTATTTTTAGCCAGAACGGGATGTGAGTGGGCGAGAAGTGGAGAAAAAGATTTTAGTCCCGAATTCCGTTCATACTCGACCCCGGCAAGAAAATTCCAAAAAAAAAAAAGCAAAAAAATTCAAAAAATTTCAAAAAACCTCTTTCCGGTATTATTTTTAGCCAAAATGGGATGAGCTAGGCCGAGAAAGGGAGAAAAAAAATTTAGGCCGAATTCCGTTCATATTGGACCCCGGCAAGGGAATTCCGAAAGAAATAACAAATAAATTAAAAAACCTCTTTCCGGCATTATTCCCAAGCAAAACTGGATGAGATAGGCCGAGAAAGGGAGAAAAAAATTTTAAACCCGAATTCCATTCATACTCGACCCCGGCAAGAAAATTCCAAAAATAATAGCAAAAAAATTCAAAAAACCTCTTTCAGGCAATATTTCTAGCCAAAACTGGATGAGATAGGCCGGGAAATTGAGAAAAATATTTTAGGCCCGAATTCCGCTGATACTGGACCCCGGCAAGAAAATTCCGAAAAAAATAGCAAAAAAATTCAAAAAACCTCTTTCCGGCATTATTTTTAGCCAAAACGGGATGAGATAGGCCGAGAAAGGGAGAAAAAAATTTTAGTCCCGAATTCCGTTCTTGCTTGACCCCGGAAAGAAAATTCCGAAAAAAAAATTAGCAAAAAAATTCAAAAAATTAAAAAACTTCTTTCCAGCATTATTTTTAGCCAGAACGGGATGAGATTGGGCGAGACGGGGAGAAAAAAATTTTAGTCCCGAATTCCGTTCATACTCGACCCCGGAAAGAAAATTCCGAAAAAAAATTAGCAAAAAAATTCAAAAAATTCAAAAACTTCTTTCCAACATTATTTTCAGCCGGAACGGGATGAGATTGGGCGAGAAGGGTAGAAAAAAATTTTAGTCCCGAATTCTGTTCATACTCGACCCCGGCAAGAAAATTCCAAAAATAATAGCAAAAAAATTCAAAAAATTAAAAAACCTCTTTCAGGCAATATTTCTAGCCAAAACTGGATGAGATAGGCCGGGAAATTGAGTAAAATATTTTAGGCCCGAATTCCGCTGATACTGGACCCCGGCAAGAAAATTCCGAAAAAAAATAGCAAAAAAATTCAAAAAACCTCTTTCCGGCATTATTTTTGGACCAAACGGGATGAGATAGGCCGAGAAAGGGAGAAAAAAAATTTTGTCCCGAATTCCGTTCTTGCTTGACCCCGGAAAGAAAATTCCGAAAAAAAATTAGCAAAAAAATTCAAAAAATTAAAAAACTTCTTTCCAGCATTATTTTTTGCCAGAACGGGATGAGATTGGGCGAGAAGGGGAGAAAAAAATTTTAGCCCCGAATTCCGTTCATACTCGACCCCGGAAAGAAAATTCCGAAAAAAAATTAGCAAAAAAATTCAAAAAATTAAAAAACTTCTTTCCAACATTATTTTCAGCCAGAACGGGTTGAGATTGGGAGAGAAGGGTAGAAAAAAATTTTAGTCCCGAATTCCGTTCATACTCGACCCCGGCAAGAAAATTCCAAAAAAAATCGCAAAAAAATTCAAAAAACTAAAATGCCTTTTTCAGGCAATATTTCTACCCAAAACTGGATGAGATTGGCCGGGAAAGGGAGAAAAATATTTTAGGCCCGAATTCCGCTTATACTGGACCCCGGCAAGAAAATTACGAAAAAAATTCAAAAAATTTAAAAAACCTCTTTCCGGCATTATTTTTAGCCAAAACGGGATGAGATAGGCCGAGAAAGGGAGAAAAAAATTTTAGTGCCGAATTCCGTTCGTACTCGACCCCGGAAAAAAAATTCCGGAAAAAAAAGAGCAAAAAAATTCAAAAAATTAAAAAACTTCTTTCCAGTATTATTTCTAGCCAGAACGGGATGAGATTGGGCGAGAAGGGGAGAAAAAAATTTTAGTCCCGAATTCCGTTCGTACTCGACCCCGGCAAGAAAATTCCAAAAAAAATAGCAAAAAAATTCAAAAAATTAAAAAACCTCTTTCCGGCATTATTTTTAGCCAAAACGGGATGAGATAGGCCAAGAAAGGGAGAGAAAAATTTTTGTCCCGAATTCCGTTCATACTCGACCCCGGCAAGAAAATTCCAATAAAAATTTCAAAAAAATCCAAAAAATTTTAAAAACCTCTTTCCGGCTTTATTTTTAGCCTAAACGGGATCAGATAGGCTGAGCAAGGGAGAAAAAAATTTTAGTCCCGAATTCCGTTCATACTCGACCCCAGCAAGAAAATTCCAAAAAATATAGCAAAAAAATTTAAAAAATTGAAAAACCTCTTTACAGCATTATTTTTAGCCAGAACGGGATGAGATTGGGCGAGAAGTGGAGAAAAAAATTTTAGTCCCGAATTCCGTTCATACTCGACCCCGGCAAGAAAATTCCAAAAAAAAAAAAGCAAAAAAATTCAAAAAATTTCAAAAAACCTCTTTCCGGTATTATTTTTAGCCAAAATGGGATGAGTTAGGCCGAGAAAGGGAGAAAAAAAATTTAGGCCCGAATTCCGTTCATATTGGACCCCGGCAAGGGAATTCCGAAAGAAATAACAAATAAATTAAAAAACCTCTTTCCGGCATTATTCCCAAGCAAAACTGGATGAGATAGGCTGAGAAAGGGAGAAAAAAATTTTAAACCCGAATTCCATTCATACTCGACCCCGGCAAGAAAATTCCAAAAATAATAGCAAAAAAATTCAAAAAATTAAAAAACCTCTTTCCGGCAATATTTCTAGCCAAAACTAGATGAGATAGGCCGGGAAATTGAGAAAAATATTTTAGGCCCGAATTCCGCTTATACTGGACCCCGGCAAGAAAATTCCGAAAAAATAGCAAAAAAATTAAAAAAATTCGAAAAGCCTCTTTCCGGCATTATTTTTAGCCAAAACGGGATGAGATAGGCCGAGAAAGAGAAAAAAAAATTTTAGTGCCGAATTCCGTTCCTACTCGACCCCGGAAAAAAAATTCCGGAAAAAAAAGAGCAAAAAAATTCAAAAAATTAAAAAACTTCTTTCCAGTATTATTTTTAGCCAGAACGGGATGAGATTGGGCGAGAAGGGGAGAAAAAAATTTTAGTCCCGAATTCCGTTCGTACTCGACCCCGGCAAGAAAATTCCAAAAAAAATAGCAAAAAAATTCAAAAAATTAAAAAACCTCTTTCCGGCATTATTTTTAGCCAAAACGGGATGAGATAGGCCAAGAAAGGGAGAGAAAAATTTTTGTCCCGAATTCCGTTCATACTCGACCCCGGCAAGAAAATTCCAATAAAAATTTCAAAAAAATCCAAAAAATTTTAAAAACCTCTTTCCGGCTTTATTTTTAGCCTAAACGGGATCAGATAGGCTGAGCAAGGGAGAAAAAAATTTTAGTCCCGAATTCCGTTCATACTCGACCCCAGCAAGAAAATTCCAAAAAATATAGCAAAAAAATTTAAAAAATTGAAAAACCTCTTTACAGCATTATTTTTAGCCAGAACGGGATGAGATTGGGCGAGAAGTGGAGAAAAAAATTTTAGTCCCGAATTCCGTTCAAACTCGACCCCGGCAAGAAAATTCCAAAAAAAAAAAAGCAAAAAAATTCAAAAAATTTCAAAAAACCTCTTTCCGGTATTATTTTTAGCCAAAATGGGATGAGCTAGGCCGAGAAAGGGAGAAAAAAAATTTAGGCCCGAATTCCGTTCATATTGGTCCCCGGCAAGGAAATTCCGAAAGAAATAGCAAATAAATTAAAAAACCTCTTTCCGGCATTATTCTCCAAGCAAAACTGGATGAGATGGGCCGAGAAAGGGAGAAAAAAATTTTAAACCCGAATTCCGTTCATACTCGACCCCGGCAAGAAAATTCCAAAAATAATAGCAAAAAAATTCAAAAAATTAAAAAACCTCTTTCCGGCAATATTTCTAGCCAAAACTGGATGAGATAGGCCGGGAAATTGAGAAAAATATTTTAGGCCCGAATTCCGCTTATACTGGACCCCGGCAAGAAAATTCCGAAAAAATAGCAAAAAAATTAAAAAAATTCGAAAAGCCTCTTTCCGGCATTATTTTTAGCCAAAACGGGATGAGATAGGCCGAGAAAGAGAAAAAAAAATTTTAGTGCCGAATTCCGTTCGTACTCGACCCCGGAAAAAAAATTCCGGAAAAAAAAGAGCAAAAAAAATTCAAAAAATTAAAAAACTTCTTTCCAGTATTATTTTTAGCCAGAACGGGATGAGATTGGGCGAGAAGGGGAGAAAAAAATTTTAGTCCCGAATTCCGTTCGTACTCGACCCCGGCAAGAAAATCCAAAAAAAATAGCAAAAAAATTCAAAAAATTAAAAAACCTCTTTCCGGCATTATTTTTAGCCAAAACGGGATGAGATAGGCCAAGAAAGGGAGAGAAAAATTTTTGTCCCGAATTCCGTTCATACTCGACCCCGGCAAGAAAATTCCAATAAAAATTTCAAAAAAATCCAAAAAATTTTAAAAACCTCTTTCCGGCTTTATTTTTAGCCTAAACGGATCAGATAGGCTGAGCAAGGGAGAAAAAAATTTTAGTCCCGAATTCCGTTCATACTCGACCCCAGCAAGAAAATTCCAAAAAATATAGCAAAAAAATTTAAAAAATTGAAAAACCTCTTTACAGCATTATTTTTAGCCAGAACGGGATGAGATTGGGCGAGGAGTGGAGAAAAAAATTTTAGTCCCGAATTCCGTTCATACTCGACCCCGGCAAGAAAATTCCAAAAAAAAAAAGCAAAAAAATTCAAAAAATTTCAAAAAACCTCTTTCCGGTATTATTTTTAGCCAAAATGGGATGAGCTAGGCCGAGAAAGGGAGAAAAAAAATTTAGGCCCGAATTCCGTTCATATTGGTCCCCGGCAAGGAAATTCCGAAAGAAATAGCAAATAAATTAAAAAACCTCTTTCCGGGCATTATTCCCAAGCAAAACTGGATGAGATGGGCCGAGAAAGGGAGAAAAAAATTTTAAACCGAATTCCGTTCATACTCGACCCCGGCAAGAAAATTCCAAAAATAATAGCAAAAAAATTCAAAAAACCTCTTTCAGGCAATATTTCTAGCCAAAACTGGATGAGATAGGCCGGGAAATTGAGAAAAATATTTTAGGCCCGAATTCCGCTTATACTGACCTCGGCAAGAAAATTCCGAAAAATAGCAAAAAAATTAAAAAAATTCGAAAAGCCTCTTTCCGGCATTATTTTTAACCAAAACGGGATGAGATAGGCCGAGAAAGGGAGAAAAAAATTTTAGTCCCGAATTCCGTTCTTGCTTGACCCCGGAAAGAAAATTCCGAAAAAAAAATTAGCAAAAAAATTCAAAAAATTAAAAAAACTTCTTTCCAGCATTATTTTTAGTCAGAACGGGATGAGATTGGGCGGAGAAGGGGAGAAAAATATTTTAGTCCCGAATTCCGTTCATACTCGACCCCGGCAAGAAAATTCCAAAAAATATAGCAAAAAAATTTTTAAAAATTGAAAAACCTCTTTACAGCATTATTTTTAGCCAGAACGGGATGAGATTGGGCGAGAAGTGGAGAAAAAATTTTAGTCCCGAATTCCGTTCATACTCGACCCCGGCAAGAAAATTCCACAAAAAAAAAAGCAAAAAATTTCAAAAAACCTCTTTCCGGTATTATTTTTAGCCAAAATGGGATGAGCTAGGCCGAGAAAGGGAGAAAAAAAAATTTAGGCCGAATTCCGTTCATGTTGGTCCCCGGCAAGGAAATTCCGAAAGAAATAGCAAATAAATTAAAAAACCTCTTTCCGGCATTATTCCCAAGCAAAACTGGATGAGATGGGCCGAGAAAGGGAGAAAAAAATTTTAAACCCGAATTCCGTTCTTACTCGACCCCGGCAAGAAAATTCCAAAAATAATGGCAAAAAAATTCAAAAATTTAAAAAACCTCTTTCAGGCAATATTTCTAGCCAAAACTGGATGAGATAGGCCGGGAAATTGAGAAAAATATTTTAGGCCCGAATTCCGCTTATACTGGACCCCGGCAAGAAAATTCCGAAAAAATAGCAACAAAATTAAAAAAATTCGAAAAGCCTCTTTCCGGCATTATTTTTAGCCAAAATGGGATGAGATAGGCCGAGAAAGGGAGAAAAAAATTTTAGTCCCGAATTCCGTTCTTGCTTGACCCCGGAAAGAAAATTCCGAAAAAAAATTAGCAAAAAAATTCAAAAAATTAAAAAACTTCTTTCCAACAATATTTTCGGCCAGAACGGGATGAGATTGGGTGAGAAGGGGAGAAAAATATTTTAGTCCCGAATTCCGTTCATACTCGACCCCGGCAAGAAAATTCCAAAAATAATAGCAAAAAAATTCAAAAAATTAAAAAACCTCTTTCAGGCAATATTTCTAGCCAAAACTGGATGAGATAGGCCGGGAAATTGAGAAAATATTTTTAGGCCCGAATTCCGCTGATACTGGGCCCCGGAAAGAAAATTCCGAGAAAAATAGCAAAAAAATTCAAAAAATTCAAAAAACCTCTTTCCGCATTATTTTTGGACCAAACGGGATAAGATAGGCCGAGAAAGGGAGAAAAAAAATTTTGTCCCGAATTCCGTTCTTGCTTGACCCCGGAAAGAAAATTCCGAAAAAAAATTAGCAAAAAAATTCAAAAATTAAAAAACTTCTTTCCAGCATTATTTTCTGCCAGAACGGGATGAGATTGGGTGAGAAGGGTAGAAAAAAATTTTTAGTCCCGAGTTCCGTTCATACTCGACCCCGGCAAGAAAATTCCAAAATAATAGCAAAAAAATTCAAAAATTAAAAAACCTCTTTCAGGCAATATTTCTAGCCAAAACTGGATGAGATAGGCCGGGAAATTGAGAAAAATATTTTAGGCCCGAATTCCGCTGATACTGGACCCCGGCAAGAAAATTCCAAAAAAAATAGCAAAAAAATTCAAAAAATTCAAAAAACCTCTTTC
This sequence comes from Quercus alba, assembly GCA_036321655.1. Taxonomy (NCBI): domain Eukaryota; kingdom Viridiplantae; phylum Streptophyta; class Magnoliopsida; order Fagales; family Fagaceae; genus Quercus; species Quercus alba. The sequence continues at coordinate 37,542,797 of CM070302.1, forward strand.
CGGCATTATTTTTAGCCAAAACGGGATGAGATAGGCCGAGAAAGGGAGAAAAAAATTTTAGTCCCGAATTTCGTTCTTGCTTGACCCCGGAAAGAAAATTCCGAAAAAAAAATTAGCAAAAAAATTCAAAAAATTAAAAAACTTCTTTCCAGCATTATTTTTAGCCAGAACGGGATGAGATTGGGCGAGACGGGGAGAAAAAAATTTTAGTCCCGAATTCCGTTCATACTCGACCCCGGAAAGAAAATTCCGAAAAAAAATTAGCAAAAAAATTCAAAAAATTCAAAAACTTCTTTCCAACATTATTTTCAGCCAGAACGGGATGAGATTGGGCGAGAAGGGTAGAAAAAAATTTTAGTCCCGAATTCCGTTCATACTCGACCCCGGCAAGAAAATTCCAAAAATAATAGCAAAAAAATTCAAAAAATTAAAAAACCTCTTTCAGACAATATTTCTAGCCAAAACTGGATGAGATAGGCCGGGAGATTGAGTAAAATATTTTAGGCCCGAATTCCGCTGATACTGGACCCCGGCAAGAAAATTCCCAAAAAAAAATAGCAAAAAAATTCAAAAAACCCCTTTCCGGCATTATTTTTGGACCAAACGGGATGAGATAGGCCGAGAAAGGGAGAAAAAAAATTTTGTCCCGAATTCCGTTCTTGCTTGACCCCGGAATGAAAATTCCGAAAAAAAATTAGCAAAAAAATTCAAAAAATTAAAAAACTTCTTTCCAGCATTATTTTTTGCCAGAACGGGATGAGATTGGGCGAGAAGGGGAGAAAAAAATTTTAGCCCCGAATTCCGTTCATACTCGACCCCGGAAAGAAAATTCCGAAAAAAAATTAGCAAAAAAATTCAAAAAATTAAAAAACTTCTTTCCAACATTATTTTCAGCCAGAACGGGTTGAGATTGGGAGAGAAGGGTAGAAAAAAATTTTAGTCCCGAATTCCGTTCATACTCGACCCCGGCAAGAAAATTCCAAAAAAAATCGCAAAAAAATTCAAAAAACTAAAATACCTTTTTCAGGGAATATTTCTACCCAAAATTGGATGAGATTGGCCGGGAAAGGGAGAAAAATATTTTAGGCCCGAATTCCGCTTATACTGGACCCCGGCAAGAAAATTACGACAAAAATAGCAAAAAAATTCAAAAATTTTAAAAAACCTCTTTCCGGCATTATTTTTAGCCAAAACGGGATGAGATAGGCCGAGAAAGGGAGAAAAAAATTTTAGTCCCGAATTCCGTTCTTGCTTGACCCCGGAAAGAAAATTCCGAAAATAAAATTAGCAAAAAAATTCAAAAAATTAAAAAACTTCTTTCCAGCATTATTTTTAGCCAGAACGGGATGAGATTGGGCGAGACGGGGAGAAAAAAATTTTAGTCCCGAATTCCGTTCATACTCGACCCCGGAAAGAAAATTCCGAAAAAAAATTAGCAAAAAAATTCAAAAAATTCAAAAACTTCTTTCCAACATTATTTTCAGCCAGAACGGGATGAGATTGGGCGAGAAGGGTAGAAAAAAATTTTAGTCCCGAATTCCGTTCATACTCGACCCCGGCAAGAAAATTCCAAAAATAATAGCAAAAAAATTCAAAAAATTAAAAAACCTCTTTCAGGCAATATTTCTAGCCAAAACTGGATGAGATAGGCCGGGAAATTGAGTAAAATATTTTAGGCCCGAATTCCGCTGATACTGGACCCTGGCAAGAAAATTCCGAAAAAAAATAGCAAAAAAATTCAAAAAACCTCTTTCCGGCATTATTTTTGGACCAAACGGGATGAGATAGGCCGAGAAAGGGAGAAAAAAATTTTTGTCCCGAATTCTGTTCTTGCTTGACCCCGGAATGAAAATTCCGAAAAAAATTAGCAAAAAAATTCAAAAAATTAAAAAACTTCTTTCTAGCATTATTTTTTGCCAGAACGGGATGAGATTGGGCGAGAAGGGGAGAAAAAAATTTTAGCCCCGAATTCCGTTCATACACGACCCCGGAAAGAAAATTCCGAAAAAAAATTAGCAAAAAAATTCAAAAAATTAAAAAACTTCTTTCCAACATTATTTTCAGCCAGAACGGGTTGAGAATGGGAGAGAAGGGTAGAAAAAAATTTTAGTCCCGAATTCCGTTCGTACTCGACCCCGGAAAAAAAATTCCGGAAAAAAAAGAGCAAAAAAATTCAAAAAATTAAAAAACTTCTTTCCAGTATTATTTTTAGCCAGAACGGGATGAGATTGGGCGAGAAGGGGAGAAAAAAATTTTAGTCCCGAATTCCGTTCGTACTCGACCCCGGCAAGAAAATTCCAAAAAAAATAGCAAAAAAATTCAAAAAATTAAAAAACCTCATTCTGGCAATATTTCATATTTCAAGCCAAAACAAGATGAGATAGGCCGGGAAAAGGAAAAAAATATTTTAGGCCCGAATAACGCTGATACTAGACCCCGGCAAGAAAATTCCAAAAAAAATAGCAAAAATATTCAAAAAATTTAAAAAACCTCTTTCCGGCATTATTTTTAGCCAAAACGGGATGAGATAGGCTGAGCAAGGGAGAAAAAAATTTTAGTCCCGAATTCCGTTCATACTCGACCCCGGCAAGAAAATTCCAAAAAATATAGCAAAAAAATTCAAAAAATTGAAAAACCTCTTTACAGCATTCTTTTTAGCCAGAACGGGATGAGATTGGGCGAGAAGTGGAGAAAAAGATTTTTGTCCCGAATTCCGTTCTTACTCGACCCCGGCAAGAAAATTCCAAAAAAAAAAAAGCAAAAAAATTCAAAAAATTTCAAAAAACCTCTTTCCGGTATTATTTTTAGCCAAAATGGGATGAGCTAGGCCGAGAAAGGGAGAAAAAAAAATTTAGGGCCCGAATTCCGTTCATATTGGACCCCGGCAAGGGAATTCCGAAAGAAATAACAAATAAATTAAAAAACCTCTTTCCGGCATTATTCCCAAGCAAAACTGGATGAGATAGGCCGAGAAAGGGAGAAAAAAAATTTTAAACCCGAATTCCATTCATACTCGACCCCGGCAAGAAAATTCCAAAAATAATAGCAAAAAAAATTCAAAAAATTAAAAGACCTCTTTCAGGCAATATTTCTAGCCAAAAACAGGATGAGATAGGCCGGGAAATTGAGAAAAATATTTTAGGCCCGAATTCCGCTTATACTGGACCCCGGCAAGAAAATTCCGAAAAAATAGCAAAAAAATTAAAAAAATTCGAAAAGCCTCTTTCCGGCATTATTTTTAGCCAAAACGAGATGAGATAGGCCGAGAAAGGGAAAAAAAAATTTTAGTGCCGAATTCCGTTCGTACTCGACCCCGGAAAAAAAATTCCGGAAAAAAAAGAGCAAAAAAATTCAAAAAATTAAAAAACTTCTTTCCAGTATTATTTTTAGCCAGAACGGGATGAGATTGGGCGAGAAGGGGAGAAAAAAATTTTAGTACCGAATTCCGTTCGTACACGACCCCGGCAAGAAAATTCCAAAAAAAATTGCAAAAAAATTCAAAAAATTAAAAAACCTCTTTCCGGCATTATTTTTAGCCAAAACGGGATGAGATAGGCCGAGAAAGGGAGAGAAAAATTTTAGTCCCGAATTCCGTTCTTGCTTGACCCCGGAAAGAAAATTCCGAAAAAAAATTAGCAAAAAAATTCAAAAAATTAAAAAACTTCTTTCCAGCATTATTTTTTGCCAGAACGGGATGAGATTGGGCGAGAAGGGGAGAAAAAAATTTTAGTCCCGAATTCCGTTCATACTCGACCCCGGAAAGAAAATTCCGAAAAAAAATTAGCAAAAAAAATTCAAAAAATTAAAAAACTTCTTTCCAACATTATTTTCAGCCAGAAAGGGATGAGATTGGGTGAGAAGGGGAGAAAAAAATTTTAGTCCCGAATTCCGTTCATACTCGACCCCGGCAAGAAAATTCCAAAAATAATGGCAAAAAAAATTCAAAAACCTCTTTCAGGCAATATTTCTAGCCAAAACTGGATGAGATAGGCCGGGAAATTGAGAAAAATATTTTAGGCCCGAATTCCGCCGATACTGGACCTCGGCAAGAAAATTCCGAAAAAAATACTAAAAATATTCAAAAAATTCGAAAAGCCTCTTTCCGGCATTATTTTTAGCCAAAACGGGATGAGATAGGCCGAGAAAGGGAGAAAAAAATTTTAGTCCCGAATTCCGTTCTTGCTTGACCCCGGAAAGAAAATTCCGAAAAAAAATTAGCAAAAAAATTCAAAAAATTAAAAAACTTCTTTCCAGCATTATTTTTGGCCAGAACGGGATGAGATTGGGCGAGAAGGGGAGAAAAATATTTTAGTCCCGAATTCCGTTCATACTCGACCCCGGCAAGAAAATTCCAAAAAAATAGCAAAAAAATTCAAAAAATTAAAAAACCTCTTTCAGGCAATATTTCTAGCCAAAACTGGATGAGATAGGCCGGGAAATTGAGAAAAATATTTTAGGCCCGAATTCCGCCGATACTGGGCCCCGGAAAGAAAATTCCGAAAAAAATGGCAAAAAAATTCAAAAAAATTCAAAAAACCTCTTTCCGGCATTATTTTTGGACCAAACGGGATAAGATTGGCCGAGAAAGGGAGAAAAAAAATTTTGTCCCGAATTCCGTTCTTGCTTGACCGCGGAAAGAAAATTCCGAAAAAAAATTAGCAAAAAAATTCAAAAAATTAAAAAACTTCTTTCCAGCATTATTTTTTGCCAGAACGGGATGAGATTGGGCGAGAAGGGTAGAAAAAAATTTTAGTCCCGAGTTCCGTTCATACTCGACCCCGGCAAGAAAATTCCAAAAATAATAGCAAAAAAATTCAAAAAATTAAAAAACCTCTTTCAGGCAATATTTCTAGCCAAAACTGGATGAGATAGGCCGGGAAATTGAGAAAAATATTTTAGGCCCGAATTCCGCTGATACTGGACCCCGGCAAGAAAATTCCGAAAAAAATAGCAAAAAAATTCAAAAAATTCAAAAAACCTCTTTCCGGCATTATTTTTAGCCAAAACGGGATGAGATAGGCCGAGAAAGGGAGAAAAAAATTTTAGTCCCGAATTCCGTTCTTGCTTGACCCCGGAAAGAAAATTCCAAAAAAAATTAGCAAAAAAATTCAAAAAACTAAAAAACTTCTTTCCAGCATTATTTTTTGCCAGAACGGGATGAGATTGGGCGAGAAGGGGAGAAAAAAATTTTAGTCCCGAATTCCGTTCATGCTCGACCCCGGAAAGAAAATTCCGAAAAAAAATTAGCAAAAAAAATTCAAAAAATTAAAAAACTTCTTTCCAACATTATTTTCAGCCAGAACGGGATGAGATTGGGTGAGAAGGGGAGAAAAAAATTAGTCCCGAATTCCGTTCATACTCGACCCCGGCAAGAAAATTCCAAAAATAATGGCAAAAAAATTCAAAAACCTCTTTCAGGCAATATTTCTAGCCAAAACTGGATGAGATAGGCCGGGAAATTGAGAAAAATATTTTAGGCCCGAATTCCGCCGATACTGGACCTCGGCAAGAAAATTCCGAAAAAAATACTAAAAATATTCAAAAAATTCGAAAAGCCTCTTTCCGGCATTATTTTTAGCCAAAACGGGATGAGATAGGCCGAGAAAGGGAGAAAAAAATTTTAGTCCCGAATTCCGTTCTTGCTTGACCCCGGAAAGAAAATTCCGAAAAAAAATTAGCAAAAAAATTCAAAAAATTAAAAAACTTCTTTCCAGCATTATTTTTGGCCAGAACGGGATGAGATTGGGCGAGAAGGGGAGAAAAATATTTTAGTCCCGAATTCCGTTCATACTCGACCCCGGCAAGAAAATTCCAAAAAAATAGCAAAAAAATTCAAAAAATTAAAAAACCTCTTTCAGGCAATATTTCTAGCCAAAACTGGATTAGATAGGCTGGGAAATTGAGAAAAATATTTTAGGCCCGAATTCCGCCGATACTGGGCCCCGGAAAGAAAATTCCGAAAAAATAGCAAAAAAATTCAAAAAATTCAAAAAACCTCTTTCCGGCATTATTTTTGGACCAAACGGGATAAGATAGGCCGAGAAAGGGAGAAAAAAAAATTTTGTCCCGAATTCCGTTCTTCCTTGACCGCGGAAAGAAAATTCCGAAAAAAAATTAGCAAAAAAATTCAAAAAATTAAAAAACTTCTTTCCAGCATTATTTTTTGCCAGAACGGGATGAGATTGGGCGAGAGGGGTAGAAAAAAATTTTAGTCCCGAGTTCCGTTCATACTCGACCCCGGCAAGAAAATTCCAAAAATAATAGCAAAAAAATTCAAAAAATTAAAAAACCTCTTTCAGGCAATATTTCTAGCCAAAACTGGATGAGATAGGCCTGGAAATTGAGAAAAATATTTTAGGCCCGAATTCCGCTGATACTGGACCCCGGCCGGCAAGAAAATTCCGAAAAAAAATAGCAAAAATATTCAAAAAATTCAAAAAACCTCTTTCCGGCATTATTTTTAGCCAAAACGGGATGAGATAGGCCGAGAAAGGGAGAAAAAAATTTTAGTCCCGAATTCCGTTCTTGCTTGACCCCGGAAAGAAAATTCCGAAAAAAATTAGCAAAAAAATTCAAAAAATTAAAAAACTTCTTTCCAGCATTATTTTTTTGCCAGAACGGGATGAGATTGGGCGAGAAGGGGAGAAAAAAATTTTAGTCCCGAATTCCGTACATACTCGACCCCGGAAAGAAAATTCCGAAAAAAAATTAGCAAAAAAATTCAAAAAATTAAAAAACTTCTTTCCAACAATATTTTCAGCCAGAACGGGATGAGATAGGGCGAGAAGGGGAGAAAAAAATTTTAATCCCGAATTCCGTACATACTCGACCCCGGCAAGAAAATTCCGAAAAAAATTAGAAAAAAATTTCAAAAAATTAAAAACTTCTTTCCAACATTATTTTCAGCCAGAACGGGGATGAGATTGGGCGAGAAGTGGGGAAAAAAATTTTAGTCCCGAATTCCGTTCATACTCGACCCCGGCAAGAAAATTCCAAAAAAAATCGCAAAAAAATTAAAAAAATTAAAAAACCTCTTTCAGGCAATATTTCTAGCCAAGACTGGATGAGATTGGCCGGGGAAAGGGAGAGAAAATATTTTAGGCCCGAATTCCGCTTATACTGGACCCCGGCAAGAAAATTCCGAAAAAAATAGCAAAAAAATTCAAAAAATTCGAAAAGCCTCTTTCCGGCATTATTTTTAGCCAAAACGGGATGAGATAGGCCGAGAAAGGGAGAAAAAAATTTTAGTCCCGAATTTCGTTCTTGCTTGACCCCGGAAAGAAAATTCCGAAAAAAAATTAGCAAAAAAATTCAAAAAATTGAAAAACTTCTTTCCAACATTATTTTTAGCCAGAACGGGATGAGATTGGGCGAGAAGGGGAGAAAAAAATTTTAGTCCCGAATTCCGTTCATACCCGACCCCGGCAAGAAAATTCCAAAAATAATAACAAGAAAATTCAAAAAATTAAAAAAACCTCTTTCAGGCAATTTTTCTAGCCAAAACTGGATGAGATAGGCCGGGAAATTGAGAAAAAATATTTTAGGCCCGAATTCCGCTGATACTGGACCCCGGCAAGAAAATTCCGAAAAAAATAGCAAAAAAATTGAAAAAATTTAAAAAACCTCTTTCCGACATTATTTTTGGACCAAACGGGATGAGATAGGCCGAGAAAGGGAGAAAAAAAATTTTGTCCCGAATTCCGTTCTTGCTTGACCCCGGAAAGAAAATTCCGAAAAAAAATTAGCAAAAAAATTCAAAAAATTAAAAAACTTCTTTCCAACATTATTTTCAGCCAGAACGGGTTGAGATTGGGCAAGAAGGGTAGAAAAAAATTTTAGTCCCGAGTTCCGTTCATACTCGACCCCGGCAAGAAAATTCCAAAAATAATAGCAAAAAAATTCAAAAAATTAAAAAACCTCTTTCAGGCAATATTTTTAGCCAAAACGGGATGAGATAGGCGAGAAAGGGAGAAAAAAATTTTAGTCCCGAATTCCGTTCTTGCTTGACCCCGGAAAGAAAATTCCGAAAAAAAATTAGCAAAAAAATTCAAAAAATTAAAAAACTTCTTTCCAGCATTATTTTTGGCCAGAACGGGATGAGATTGGGCGAGAAGGGGAGAAAAATATTTTAGTCCCGAATTCCGTTCATACTCGACCCCGGCAAGAAAATTCGAAAAAAATAGCAAAAAAATTCAAAAAATTAAAAAACCTCTTTCAGGCAATATTTCTAGCCAAAACTGGATGAGATAGGCTGGGAAATTGAGAAAAATATTTTAGGCCCGAATTCCGCCGATACTGGGCCCCGGAAAGAAAATTCCGAAAAAATAGCAAAAAAATTCAAAAAATTCAAAAAACCTCTTTCCGGCATTATTTTTGGACCAAACGGGATAAGATAGGCCGAGAAAGGGAGAAAAAAAATTTTGTCCCGAATTCCGTTCTTCCTTGACCGCGGAAAGAAAAATTCCGAAAAAAAATTAGCAAAAAAATTCAAAAAATTAAAAAACTTCTTTCCAGCATTATTTTTTTGCCAGAACGGGATGAGATTGGGCGAGAGGGGTAGAAAAAAATTTTAGTCCCGAGTTCCGTTCATACTCGACCCCGGCAAGAAAATTCCAAAAATAATAGCAAAAAAATTCAAAAAATTAAAAAACCTCTTTCAGGCAATATTTCTAGCCAAAACTGGATGAGATAGGCCTGGAAATTGAGAAAAATATTTTAGGCCCGAATTCCGCTGATACTGGACCCCGGCAAGAAAATTCCGAAAAAAATAGCAAAAATATTCAAAAAAATTCAAAAAACCTCTTTCCGGCATTATTTTTAGCCAGAACGGGATGAGATTGGGCGAGAAGTGGGGAAAAAAATTTTAGTCCCGAATTCCGTTCATACTCGACCCCGGCAAGAAAATTCCAAAAAAAATCGCAAAAAAATTAAAAAAATTAAAAAACCTCTTTCAGGCAATATTTCTTGCCAAGACTGGATGAGATTGGCCGGGAAAGGGAGAAAAATATTTTAGGCCCGAATTCCGCTTATACTGGACCCCGGCAAGAAAATTCCGAAAAAAATAGCAAAAAAATTCAAAAAATTCGAAAAGCCTCTTTCCGGCATTATTTTTAGCCAGAACGGGATGAGATAGGCCGAGAAAGGGAGAAAAAAATTTTAGTCCCGAATTCCGTTCTTGCTTGACCCCGGAAAGAAAAATCCGAAAAAAAATTAGCAAAAAAATTCAAAAAATTGAAAAACTTCTTTCCAACATTATTTTTAGCCAGAACGGGATGAGATTGGGCGAGAAGGGGAGAAAAAAATTTTAGTCCCGAATTCCGTTCATACCCGACCCCGGCAAGAAAATTCCAAAAATAATAACAAGAAAATTCAAAAAATTAAAAAACCTCTTTCAGGCAATTTTTCTAGCCAAAACTGGATGAGATAGGCCGGGAAATTGAGAAAAATATTTTAGGCCCGAATTCCGCTGATACTGGACCCCGGCAAGAAAATTCCGAAAAAAATAGCAAAAAAATTGAAAAAATTTAAAAAACCTCTTTCCGACATTATTTTTGGACCAAACGGGATGAGATAGGCCGAGAAAGGGAGAAAAAAAATTTTGTCCCGAATTCCGTTCTTGCTTGACCCCGGAAAGAAAATTCCGAAAAAAAATTAGCAAAAAAATTCAAAAAATTAAAAAACTTCTTTCCAGCATTATTTTTTACCAGAACGGGGTGAGATTGGGCGAGAAGGGGAGAAAAAAATTTTAGTCCCGAATTCCGTTCATACTCGACCCCGGAAAGAAAATTCCGAAAAAAAAATTAGCAAAAAAATTCAAAAAATTAAAAAACTTCTTTCCAACATTATTTTCAGCCAGAACGGGTTGAGATTGGGCGAGAAGGGTAGAAAAAAATTTTAGTCCCGAGTTCCGTTCATACTCGACCCCGGCAAGAAAATTCCAAAAATAATAGCAAAAAAAATTCAAAAAATTAAAAAAACCTCTTTCAGGCAATATTTCTAGCCAAAACTAGATGAGATAGGCCGGGAAATTGAGAAAAATATTTTAGGCCCGAATTCCGCTGATACTGGACCCCGGCAAGAAAATTCCGAAAAAAATAGCAAAAAAAATTCAAAAAATTCAAAAAAACTCTTTCCGGCTTTATTTTTAGCCAAAACGGGATGATATAGGCCGAGAAAGGGAGAAAAAAATTTTAGTCCCGAATTCCGTTCTTGCTTGACCCCGGAAAGAAAATTCCGAAAAAAAATTAGCAAAAAAATTCAAAAAATTAAAAAACTTCTTTCCAGCATTATTTTTTGCCAGAACGGGATGAGATTGGGCGAGAAGGGGAGAAAAAAATTTTAGTCCCGAATTCCGTTCATACTCGACCCCGGAAAGAAAATTCCGAAAAAAAATTAGCAAAAAAAATTCAAAAAATTAAAAAACTTCTTTCCAACATTATTTTCAGCCAGAACGGGATGAGATTGGGTGAGAAGGGGAGAAAAAAATTTTAGTCCCGAATTCCGTTCATACTCGACCCCGGCAAGAAAATTCCAAAAATAATGGCAAAAAAATTCAAAAACCTCTTTCAGGCAATATTTCTAGCCAAAACTGGATGAGATAGGCCGGGAAATTGAGAAAAATATTTTAGGCCCGAATTCCGCCGATACTGGACCTCGGCAAGAAAATTCCGAAAAAAATACTAAAAATATTCAAAAAATTCGAAAAGCCTCTTTCTGGCATTATTTTTAGCCAAAACGGGATGAGATAGGCCGAGAAAGGGAGAAAAAAATTTTAGTCCCGAATTCCGTTCTTGCTTGACCCCGGAAAGAAAATTCCGAAAAAAAATTAGCAAAAAAAATTCAAAAAATTAAAAAACTTCTTTCCAGCATTATTTTTGGCCAGAACGGGATGAGATTGGGCGAGAAGGGGAGAAAAATATTTTAGTCCCGAATTCCGTTCAGACTCGACCCCCGGCAAGAAAATTCGAAAAAAATAGCAAAAAAAATTCAAAAAATTCGAAAAGCCTCTTTCCGGCATTATTTTTAGCGAAAACGGGATGAGATAGGCCGAGAAGGGGAGAAAAAAATTTTAGTCCCGAATTCCGTTCATACTCGACCCCGGCAAGAAAATTCCAAAAATAATAGCAGAAAAATTCAAAAAATTAAAAAACCTCTTTCAGGCAATATTTCTAGCCAAAACTGGATGAGATAGGCCGGGAAATTGAGAAAAATATTTTAGGCCCGAATTCCGCCGATACTGGGCCCCGGAAAGAAATTTCCGAAAAAAATAGCAAAAAAATTCAAAAAATTCAAAAAAACCTCTTTCCGGCATTATTTTTGGACCAAACGGGATAAGATAGGCCGAGAAAGGGAGAAAAAAAATTTTGTCCCGAATTCCGTTCTTGCTTGACCCCGGAAAGAAAATTCCGAAAAAAAATTAGCAAAAAAATTCAAAAAATTAAAAAACTTCTTTCCAGCATTATTTTTTGCCAGAACGGGATGAGATTGGGCGAGAAGGGGAGAAAAAAATTTTAGTCCCGAATTCCGTTCATACTCGACCCCGGAAAGAAAATTCCGAAAAAAAATTAGCAAAAAAAATTCAAAAAATTAAAAAACTTCTTTCCAACATTATTTTCAGCCAGAACGGGATGAGATTGGGAGAGAAGGGGAGAAAAAAATTAGTCCCGAATTCCGTTCATACTCGACCCCCGGCAAGAAAATTCCAAAAATAATGGCAAAAAAATTCAAAAACCTCTTTCAGGCAATATTTCTAGCCAAAACTGGATGAGATAGGCCGGGAAATTGAGAAAAATATTTTAGGCCCGAATTCCGCCGATACTGGACCTCGGCAAGAAAATTCCGAAAAAAAATACTAAAAATATTCAAAAAATTCGAAAAGCCTCTTTCCGGCATTATTTTTAGCCAAAACGGGATGAGATAGGCCGAGAAAGGGAGAAAAAAATTTTAGTCCCGAATTCCGTTCTTGCTTGACCCCGGAAAGAAAATTCCGAAAAAAAATTAGCAAAAAAATTCAAAAAATTAAAAAACTTCTTTCCAGCATTATTTTTGGCCAGAACGGGATGAGATTGGGCGAGAAGGGGAGAAAAATATTTTAGTCCCGAATTCCGTTCATACTCGACCCCGGCAAGAAAATTCCAAAAAAATAGCAAAAAAAATTAAAAAAATTAAAAAACCTCTTTCAGGCAATATTTCTAGCCAAAACTGGATGAGATAGGCCGGGAAATTGAGAAAAATATTTTAGGCCCGAATTCCGCCGATACTGGGCCCCGAAAAGAAAATTCCGAAAAAATAGCAAAAAAATTCAAAAAATTCAAAAAACCTCTTTCCGGCATTATTTTTGGACCAAACGGGATAAGATAGGCCGAGAAAGGGAGAAAAAAAATTTTGTCCCGAATTCCGTTCTTCCTTGACCGCGGAAAGAAAATTCCGAAAAAAAATTAGCAAAAAAATTCAAAAAATTAAAAAACTTCTTTCCAGCATTATTTTTTGCCAGAACGGGATGAGATTGGGCGAGAGGGGTAGAAAAAAATTTTAGTCCCGAGTTCCGTTCATACTCGACCCCGGCAAGAAAATTCCAAAAATAATAGCAAAAAAATTCAAAAAATTAAAAAACCTCTTTCAGGCAATATTTCTAGCCAAAACTGGATGAGATAGGCCGGGAAATTGAGAAAAATATTTTAGGCCCGAATTCCGCTGATACTGGACCCCGGCAAGAAAATTCCGAAAAAAATAGCAAAAAAAATTCAAAAAAATTCAAAAAACCTCTTTCCGGCATTATTTTTAGCCAAAACGGGATGAGATAGGCCGAGAAAGGGAGAAAAAAATTTTAGTCCCGAATTCCGTTCTTGCTTGACCCCGGAAAGAAAATTCCGAAAAAAAATTAGCAAAAAAATTCAAAAAATTAAAAAACTTCTTTCCAGCATTATTTTTTGCCAGAACGGGATGAGATTGGGCGAGAAGGGGAGAAAAAAATTTTAGTCCCGAATTCCGTACATACTCGACCCCGGAAAGAAAATTCCGAAAAAAAATTAGCAAAAAAATTCAAAAAATTAAAGAACTTCTTTCCAACAATATTTTCAGCCAGAACGGGATGAGATAGGGCGAGAAGGGGAGAAAAAAATTTTAATCCCGAATTCCGTACATACTCGACCCCGGCAAGAAAATTCCGAAAAAAAATTAGAAAAAAATTTCAAAAAATTAAAAAACTTCTTTCCAACATTATTTTCAGCCAGAACGGGATGAGATTGGGCGAGAAGTGGGGAAAAAAATTTTAGTCCCGAATTCCGTTCATACTCGACCCCGGCAAGAAAATTCCAAAAAAAATCGCAAAAAAATTAAAAAAATTAAAAAACCTCTTTCAGGCAATATTTCTAGCCAAGACTGGATGAGATTGGCCGGGAAAGGGAGAAAAATATTTTAGGCCCGAATTCCGCTTATACTGGACCCCGGCAAGAAAATTCCGAAAAAAATAGCAAAAAAAATTCAAAAAATTCGAAAAGCCTCTTTCCGGCATTATTTTTAGCCAAAACGGGATGAGATAGGCCGAGAAAGGGAGAAAAAAATTTTAGCCCCGAATTCCGTTCTTGCTTGACCCCGGAAAGAAAATTCCGAAAAAAAATTAGCAAAAAAATTCAAAAAATTGAAAAACTTCTTTCCAACATTATTTTTAGCCAGAACGGGATGAGATTGGGCGAGAAGGGGAGAAAAAAATTTTAGTCCCGAATTCCGTTCATACCCGACCCCGGCAAGAAAATTCCAAAAATAATAACAAGAAAATTCAAAAAATTAAAAAACCTCTTTCAGGCAATTTTTCTAGCCAAAACTGGATGAGATAGGCCGGGAAATTGAGAAAAATATTTTAGGCCCGAATTCCGCTGATACTGGACCCCGGCAAGAAAATTCCGAAAAAAATAGCAAAAAAAATTGAAAAAATTTAAAAAACCTCTTTCCGACATTATTTTTGGACCAAACGGGATGAGATAGGCCGAGAAAGGGAGAAAAAAAATTTTGTCCCGAATTCCGTTCTTGCTTGACCCCGGAAAGAAAATTCCGAAAAAAAAATTAGCAAAAAAATTCAAAAAATTAAAAAACTTCTTTCCAGCATTATTTTTTGCCAGAACGGGGTGAGATTGGGCGAGAAGGGGAGAAAAAAATTTTAGTCCCGAATTCCGTTCATACTCGACCCCGGCAAGAAAATTCCAAAAATAATAGCAGAAAAATTCAAAAAATTAAAAAACCTCTTTCAGGCAATATTTCTAGCCAAAACTGGATGAGATAGGCCGGGAAATTGAGAAAAATATTTTAGGCCCGAATTCCGCCGATACTGGGCCCCGGAAAGAAATTTCCGAAAAAAATAGCAAAAAAATTCAAAAAATTCAAAAAACCTCTTTCCGGCATTATTTTTGGACCAAACGGGATAAGATAGGCCGAGAAAGGGAGAAAAAAAATTTTGTCCCGAATTCCGTTCTTGCTTGACCCCGGAAAGAAAATTCCGAAAAAAAATTAGCAAAAAAATTCAAAAAATTAAAAAACTTCTTTCCAGCATTATTTTTTGCCAGAACGGGATGAGATTGGGCGAGAAGGGGAGAAAAAAATTTTAGTCCCGAATTCCGTACATACTCGACCCCGGAAAGAAAATTCCGAAAAAAAATTAGCAGAAAAATTCAAAAAATTAAAAAACTTCTTTCCAACAATATTTTCAGCCAGAACGGGATGAGATAGGGCGAGAAGGGGAGAAAAAAATTTTAATCCCGAATTCCATACATACTCGACCCCCGGCAAGAAAATTCCGAAAAAAAATTAGAAAAAAATTTCAAAAAATTAAAAAACTTCTTTCCAACATTATTTTCAGCCAGAACGGGATGAGATTGGGCGAGAAGTGGAGAAAAAAATTTTAGTCCCGAATTCCGTTCATACTCGACCCCGGCAAGAAAATTCCAAAAAAAATCGCAAAAAAAATTAAAAAACCTCTTTCAGGCAATATTTCTAGCCAAGACTGGATGAGATTGGCCGGGAAAGGGAGAAAAATATTTTAGGCCCGAATTCCGCTTATACTGGACCCCGGCAAGAAAATTCAGAAAAAAATAGCAAAAAAATTCAAAAAATTTGAAAAGCCTCTTTCCGGCATTATTTTTAGCCAAAACGGGATGAGATAGGCCGAGAAAGGGAGAAAAAAATTTTAGTCCCGAATTCCGTTCTTGCTTGACTGCGGAAAGAAAATTCCGAAAAAAAATTAGCAAAAAAAATTCAAAAAATTAAAAAACTTCTTTCCAGCATTATTTTTTGCCAGAACGGGATGAGATTGGGCGAGAAGGGTAGAAAAAAATTTTAGTCCCGAGTTCCGTTCATACTCGACCCCGGCAAGAAAATTCCAAAAATAATAGCAAAAAAATTCAAAAAATTAAAAAACCTCTTTCAGGCAATATTTCTAGCCAAAACTGGATGAGATAGGCCGGGAAATTGAGAAAAATATTTTAGGCCCGAATTCCGCTGATACTGGACCCCGGCAAGAAAATTCCGAAAAAAATAGCAAAAAAATTCAAAAAATTCAAAAAACCTCTTTCCGGCATTATTTTTAGCCAAAACGGGATGAGATAGGCCGAGAAAGGGAGAAAAAAATTTTAGTCCCGAATTCCGTTCTTGCTTGACCCAGGAAAGAAAATTCCGAAAAAAAATTAGCAAAAAAATTCAAACAACTAAAAAACTTCTTTCCAGCATTATTTTTTGCCAGAACGGGATGAGATTGGGCGAGAAGGGGAGAAAAAAATTTTAGTCCCGAATTCCGTTCATACTCGACCCCGGAAAGAAAATTCCGAAAAAAAATTAGCAAAAAAAATTCAAAAAATTAAAAAACTTCTTTCCAACATTATTTTCAGCCAGAACGGGATGAGATTGGGAGAGAAGGGGAGAAAAAAATTAGTCCCGAATTCCGTTCATACTCGACCCCGGCAAGAAAATTCCAAAAATAATGGCAAAAAAATTCAAAAACCTCTTTCAGGCAATATTTCTAGCCAAAACTGGATGAGATAGGCCGGGAAATTGAGAAAAATATTTTAGGCCCGAATTCCGCCGATACTGGACCTCGGCAAGAAAATTCCGAAAAAAATACTAAAAATATTCAAAAAATTCGAAAAGCCTCTTTCCGGCATTATTTTTAGCCAAAACGGGATGAGATAGGCCGAGAAAGGGAGAAAAAAATTTTAGTCCCGAATTCCGTTCTTGCTTGACCCCGGAAAGAAAATTCCGAAAAAAAATTAGCAAAAAAATTCAAAAAATTAAAAAACTTCTTTCCAGCATTATTTTTGGCCAGAACGGGATGAGATTGGGCGAGAAGGGGAGAAAAATATTTTAGTCCCGAATTCCGTTCATACTCGACCCCGGCAAGAAAATTCCAAAAAAATAGCAAAAAAATTAAAAAAATTAAAAAAACCTCTTTCAGGCAATATTTCTAGCCAAAACTGGATGAGATAGGCCGGGAAATTGAGAAAAATATTTTAGGCCCGAATTCCGCCGATACTGGGCCCCGAAAAGAAAATTCCGAAAAAATAGCAAAAAAATTCAAAAAATTCAAAAAACCTCTTTCCGGCATTATTTTTGGACCAAACGGGATAAGATAGGCCGAGAAAGGGAGAAAAAAAATTTTGTCCCGAATTCCGTTCTTCCTTGACCGCGGAAAGAAAATTCCGAAAAAAAATTAGCAAAAAAATTCAAAAAATTAAAAAACTTCTTTCCAGCATTATTTTTTGCCAGAACGGGATGAGATTGGGCGAGAGGGGTAGAAAAAAATTTTAGTCCCGAGTTCCGTTCATACTCGACCCCGGCAAGAAAATTCCAAAAATAATAGCAAAAAAATTCAAAAAATTAAAAAACCTCTTTCAGGCAATATTTCTAGCCAAAACTGGATGAGATAGGCCGGGAAATTGAGAAAAATATTTTAGGCCCGAATTCCGCTGATACTGGACCCCGGCAAGAAAATTCCGAAAAAAATAGCAAAAAAATTCAAAAAATTCAAAAAACCTCTTTCCGGCATTATTTTTAGCCAAAACGGGATGAGATAGGCCGAGAAAGGGAGAAAAAAATTTTAGTCCCGAATTCCGTTCTTGCTTGACCCCGGAAAGAAAATTCCGAAAAAAAATTAGCAAAAAAATTCAAAAAATTAAAAAACTTCTTTCCAGCATTATTTTTTGCCAGAACGGGATGAGATTGGGCGAGAAGGGGAGAAAAAAATTTTAGTCCCGAATTCCGTACATACTCGACCCCGGAAAGAAAATTCCGAAAAAAAATTAGCAAAAAAATTCAAAAAATTAAAGAACTTCTTTCCAACAATATTTTCAGCCAGAACGGGATGAGATAGGGCGAGAAGGGGAGAAAAAAATTTTAATCCCGAATTCCGTACATACTCGACCCCGGCAAGAAAATTCCGAAAAAAAATTAGAAAAAAATTTCAAAAAATTAAAAAACTTCTTTCCAACATTATTTTCAGCCAGAACGGGATGAGATTGGGCGAGAAGTGGGGAAAAAAATTTTAGTCCCGAATTCCGTTCATACTCGACCCCGGCAAGAAAATTCCAAAAAAAATCGCAAAAAAATTAAAAAAATTAAAAAACCTCTTTCAGGCAATATTTCTAGCCAAGACTGGATGAGATTGGCCGGGAAAGGGAGAAAAATATTTTAGGCCCGAATTCCGCTTATACTGGACCCCGGCAAGAAAATTCCGAAAAAAATAGCAAAAAAATTCAAAAAATTCGAAAAGCCTCTTTCCGGCATTATTTTTAGCCAAAACGGGATGAGATAGGCCGAGAAAGGGAGAAAAAAATTTTAGTCCCGAATTCCGTTCTTGCTTGACCCCGGAAAGAAAATTCCGAAAAAAAATTAGCAAAAAAATTCAAAAAATTGAAAAACTTCTTTCCAACATTATTTTTAGCCAGAACGGGATGAGATTGGGCGAGAAGGGGAGAAAAAAATTTTAGTCCCGAATTCCGTTCATACCCGACCCCGGCAAGAAAATTCCAAAAATAATAACAAGAAAATTCAAAAAATTAAAAAACCTCTTTCAGGCAATTTTTCTAGCCAAAACTGGATGAGATAGGCCGGGAAATTGAGAAAAATATTTTAGGCCCGAATTCCGCTGATACTGGACCCCGGCAAGAAAATTCCGAAAAAAATAGCAAAAAAATTGAAAAAATTTAAAAAACCTCTTTCCGACATTATTTTTGGACCAAACGGGATGAGATAGGCCGAGAAAGGGAGAAAAAAAATTTTGTCCCGAATTCCGTTCTTGCTTGACCCCGGAAAGAAAATTCCGAAAAAAAATTAGCAAAAAAATTCAAAAAATTAAAGAACTTCTTTCCAACAATATTTTCAGCCAGAACGGGATGAGATAGGGCGAGAAGGGGAGAAAAAAATTTTAATCCCGAATTCCGTACATACTCGACCCCGGCAAGAAAATTCCGAAAAAAAATTAGAAAAAAATTTCAAAAAATTAAAAAACTTCTTTCCAACATTATTTTCAGCCAGAACGGGATGAGATTGGGCGAGAAGTGGGGAAAAAAATTTTAGTCCCGAATTCCGTTCATACTCGACCCCGGCAAGAAAATTCCAAAAAAAATCGCAAAAAAATTAAAAAAATTAAAAAACCTCTTTCAGGCAATATTTCTAGCCAAGACTGGATGAGATTGGCCGGGAAAGGGAGAAAAATATTTTAGGCCCGAATTCCGCTTATACTGGACCCCGGCAAGAAAATTCCGAAAAAAATAGCAAAAAAATTCAAAAAATTCGAAAAGCCTCTTTCCGGCATTATTTTTAGCCAAAACGGGATGAGATAGGCCGAGAAAGGGAGAAAAAAATTTTAGTCCCGAATTCCGTTCTTGCTTGACCCCGGAAAGAAAATTCCGAAAAAAAATTAGCAAAAAAATTCAAAAAATTGAAAAAACTTCTTTCCAACATTATTTTTAGCCAGAACGGGATGAGATTGGGCGAGAAGGGGAGAAAAAAATTTTAGTCCCGAATTCCGTTCATACCCGACCCCGGCAAGAAAAGTCCAAAAATAATAACAAGAAAATTCAAAAAATTAAAAAACCTCTTTCAGGCAATTTTTCTAGCCAAAACTGGATGAGATAGGCCGGGAAATTGAGAAAAATATTTTAGGCCCGAATTCCGCTGTACTGGACCCCGGCAAGAAAATTCCGAAAAAAATAGCAAAAAAATTGAAAAAATTTAAAAAACCTCTTTCCGACATTATTTTTGGACCAAACGGGATGAGATAGGCCGAGAAAGGGAGAAAAAAAATTTTGTCCCGAATTCCGTTCTTGCTTGACCCCGGAAAGAAAATTCCGAAAAAAAATTAGCAAAAAAATTCAAAAAATTAAAAAAACTTCTTTCCAGCATTATTTTTTGCCAGAACGGGGTGAGATTGGGCGAGAAGGGGAGAAAAAAATTTTAGTCCCGAATTCCGTTCATACTCGACCCCGGCAAGAAAATTCCAAAAATAATAGCAGAAAAATTCAAAAAATTAAAAAACCTCTTTCAGGCAATATTTCTAGCCAAAACTGGATGAGATAGGCCGGGAAATTGAGAAAAATATTTTAGGCCCGAATTCCGCCGATACTGGGCCCCGGAAAGAAATTTCCGAAAAAAAATAGCAAAAAAATTCAAAAAATTCAAAAAACCTCTTTCCGGCATTATTTTTGGACCAAACGGGATAAGATAGGCCGAGAAAGGGAGAAAAAAAATTTTGTCCCGAATTCCGTTCTTGCTTGACCCCGGAAAGAAAATTCCGAAAAAAAATTAGCAAAAAAATTCAAAAAATTAAAAAACTTCTTTCCAGCATTATTTTTTGCCAGAACGGGATGAGATTGGGCGAGAAGGGGAGAAAAAAATTTTAGTCCCGAATTCCGTACATACTCGACCCCGGAAAGAAAATTCCGAAAAAAAATTAGCAGAAAAATTCAAAAAATTAAAAAACTTCTTTCCAACAATATTTTCAGCCAGAACGGGATGAGATAGGGCGAGAAGGGGAGAAAAAAATTTTAATCCCGAATTCCATACATACTCGACCCCGGCAAGAAAATTCCGAAAAAAAATTAGAAAAAAATTTCAAAAAATTAAAAAACTTCTTTCCAACATTATTTTCAGCCAGAACGGGATGAGATTGGGCGAGAAGTGGAGAAAAAAATTTTAGTCCCGAATTCCGTTCATACTCGACCCCGGCAAGAAAATTCCAAAAAAAATCGCAAAAAAATTAAAAAACCTCTTTCAGGCAATATTTCTAGCCAAGACTGGATGAGATTGGCCGGGAAAGGGAGAAAAATATTTTAGGCCCGAATTCCGCTTATACTGGACCCCGGCAAGAAAATTCAGAAAAAAATAGCAAAAAAATTCAAAAAATTTGAAAAGCCTCTTTCCGGCATTATTTTTAGCCAAAACGGGATGAGATAGGCCGAGAAAGGGAGAAAAAAATTTTAGTCCCGAATTCCGTTCTTGCTTGACTGCGGAAAGAAAATTCCGAAAAAAAATTAGCAAAAAAATTCAAAAAATTAAAAAACTTCTTTCCAGCATTATTTTTTGCCAGAACGGGATGAGATTGGGCGAGAAGGGCAGAAAAAAATTTTAGTCCCGAGTTCCGTTCATACTCGACCCCGGCAAGAAAATTCCAAAAATAATAGCAAAAAAATTCAAAAAATTAAAAAACCTCTTTCAGGCAATATTTCTAGCCAAAACTGGATGAGATAGGCCGGGAAATCGAGAAAAATATTTTAGGCCCGAATTCCGCTGATACTGGACCCCGGCAAGAAAATTCCGAAAAAAATAGCAAAAAAATTCAAAAAATTCAAAAAACCTCTTTCCGGCATTATTTTTAGCCAAAACGGGATGAGATAGGCCGAGAAAGGGAGAAAAAAATTTTAGTCCCGAATTCCGTTCTTGCTTGACCCAGGAAAGAAAATTCCGAAAAAAAATTAGCAAAAAAATTCAAACAACTAAAAAACTTCTTTCCAGCATTATTTTTTGCCAGAACGGGATGAGATTGGGCGAGAAGGGGAGAAAAAAATTTTAGTCCCGAATTCCGTTCATACTCGACCCCGGAAAGAAAATTCCGAAAAAAAATTAGCAAAAAAAATTCAAAAAATTAAAAAACTTCTTTCCAACATTATTTTCAGCCAGAACGGGATGAGATTGGGAGAGAAGGGGAGAAAAAAATTAGTCCCGAATTCCGTTCATACTCGACCCCCGGCAAGAAAATTCCAAAAATAATGGCAAAAAAATTCAAAAACCTCTTTCAGGCAATATTTCTAGCCAAAACTGGATGAGATAGGCCGGGAAATTGAGAAAAATATTTTAGGCCCGAATTCCGCCGATACTGGACCTCGGCAAGAAAATTCCGAAAAAAATACTAAAAATATTCAAAAAATTCGAAAAGCCTCTTTCCGGCATTATTTTTAGCCAAAACGGGATGAGATAGGCCGAGAAAGGGAGAAAAAAATTTTAGTCCCGAATTCCGTTCTTGCTTGACCCCGGAAAGAAAATTCCGAAAAAAAATTAGCAAAAAAATTCAAAAAATTAAAAAACTTCTTTCCAGCATTATTTTTGGCCAGAACGGGATGAGATTGGGCGAGAAGGGGAGAAAAATATTTTAGTCCCGAATTCCGTTCATACTCGACCCCGGCAAGAAAATTCCAAAAAAATAGCAAAAAAATTAAAAAAATTAAAAAAACCTCTTTCAGGCAATATTTCTAGCCAAAACTGGATGAGATAGGCCGGGAAATTGAGAAAAATATTTTAGGCCCGAATTCCGCCGATACTGGGCCCCGAAAAGAAAATTCCGAAAAAATAGCAAAAAAATTCAAAAAATTCAAAAAACCTCTTTCCGGCATTATTTTTGGACCAAACGGGATAAGATAGGCCGAGAAAGGGAGAAAAAAAATTTTGTCCCGAATTCCGTTCTTCCTTGACCGCGGAAAGAAAATTCCGAAAAAAAATTAGCAAAAAAATTCAAAAAATTAAAAAACTTCTTTCCAGCATTATTTTTTGCCAGAACGGGATGAGATTGGGCGAGAGGGGTAGAAAAAAATTTTAGTCCCGAGTTCCGTTCATACTCGACCCCGGCAAGAAAATTCCAAAAATAATAGCAAAAAAATTCAAAAAATTAAAAAACCTCTTTCAGGCAATATTTCTAGCCAAAACTGGATGAGATAGGCCGGGAAATTGAGAAAAATATTTTAGGCCCGAATTCCGCTGATACTGGACCCCGGCAAGAAAATTCCGAAAAAAATAGCAAAAAAATTCAAAAAATTCAAAAAACCTCTTTCCGGCATTATTTTTAGCCAAAACGGGATGAGATAGGCCGAGAAAGGGAGAAAAAAATTTTAGTCCCGAATTCCGTTCTTGCTTGACCCCGGAAAGAAAATTCCGAAAAAAAATTAGCAAAAAAATTCAAAAAATTAAAAAACTTCTTTCCAGCATTATTTTTTGCCAGAACGGGATGAGATTGGGCGAGAAGGGGAGAACAAAATTTTAGTCCCGAATTCCGTACATACTCGACCCCGGAAAGAAAATTCCGAAAAAAAATTAGCAAAAAAATTCAAAAAATTAAAGAACTTCTTTCCAACAATATTTTCAGCCAGAACGGGATGAGATAGGGCGAGAAGGGGAGAAAAAAATTTTAATCCAGAATTCCGTACATACTCGACCCCGGCAAGAAAATTCCGAAAAAAAATTAGAAAAAAATTTCAAAAAATTAAAAAACTTCTTTCCAACATTATTTTCAGCCAGAACGGGATGAGATTGGGCGAGAAGTGGGGAAAAAAATTTTAGTCCCGAATTCCGTTCATACTCGACCCCGGCAAGAAAATTCCAAAAAAAATCGCAAAAAAATTAAAAAAATTAAAAAACCTCTTTCAGGCAATATTTCTAGCCAAGACTGGATGAGATTGGCCGGGAAAGGGAGAAAAATATTTTAGGCCCGAATTCCGCTTATACTGGACCCCGGCAAGAAAATTCCGAAAAAAATAGCAAAAAAATTCAAAAAATTCGAAAAGCCTCTTTCCGGCATTATTTTTAGCCAAAACGGGATGAGATAGGCCGAGAAAGGGAGAAAAAAATTTTAGTCCCGAATTCCGTTCTTGCTTGACCCCGGAAAGAAAATTCCGAAAAAAAATTAGCAAAAAAATTCAAAAAATTGAAAAACTTCTTTCCAACATTATTTTTAGCCAGAACGGGATGAGATTGGGCGAGAAGGGGAGAAAAAAATTTTAGTCCCGAATTCCGTTCATACCCGACCCCGGCAAGAAAATTCCAAAAATAATAACAAGAAAATTCAAAAAATTAAAAAACCTCTTTCAGGCAATTTTTCTAGCCAAAACTGGATGAGATAGGCCGGGAAATTGAGAAAAATATTTTAGGCCCGAATTCCGCTGATACTGGACCCCGGCAAGAAAATTCCGAAAAAAATAGCAAAAAAATTGAAAAAATTTAAAAAACCTCTTTCCGACATTATTTTTGGACCAAACGGGATGAGATAGGCCGAGAAAGGGAGAAAAAAAATTTTGTCCCGAATTCCGTTCTTGCTTGACCCCGGAAAGAAAATTCCGAAAAAAAATTAGCAAAAAAATTCAAAAAATTAAAAAACTTCTTTCCAGCATTATTTTTTGCCAGAACGGGGTGAGATTGGGCGAGAAGGGGAGAAAAAAATTTTAGTCCCGAATTCCGTTCATACTCGACCCCGGAAAGAAAATTCCGAAAAAAAATTAGCAAAAAAATTCAAAAAATTAAAAAACTTCTTTCCAACATTATTTTCAGCCAGAACGGGTTGAGATTGGGCAAGAAGGGTAGAAAAAAATTTTAGTCCCGAGTTCCGTTCATACTCGACCCCGGCAAGAAAATTCCAAAAATAATAGCAAAAAAATTCAAAAAATTAAAAAACCTCTTTCAGGCAATATTTCTAGCCAAAACTAGATGAGATAGGCCGGGAAATTGAGAAAAATATTTTAGGCCCGAATTCCGCTGATACTGGACCCCGGCAAGAAAATTCCGAAAAAAATAGCAAAAAAATTCAAAAAATTCAAAAAAACTCTTTCCGGCATTATTTTTAGCCAAAACGGGATGATATAGGCCGAGAAAGGGAGAAAAAAATTTTAGTCCCGAATTCCGTTCTTGCTTGACCCCGGAAAGAAAATTCCGAAAAAAAATTAGCAAAAAAATTCAAAAAATTAAAAAACTTCTTTCCAGCATTATTTTTTGCCAGAACGGGATGAGATTGGGCGAGAACGGGAGAAAAAAATTTTAGTCCCGAATTCCGTTCATACTCGACCCCGGAAAGAAAATTCCGAAAAAAAATTAGCAAAAAAAATTCAAAAAATTAAAAAACTTCTTTCCAACATTATTTTCAGCCAGAACGGGATGAGATTGGGTGAGAAGGGGAGAAAAAAATTTTAGTCCCGAATTCCGTTCATACTCGACCCCGGCAAGAAAATTCGAAAAATAATGGCAAAAAAATTCAAAAACCTCTTTCAGGCAATATTTCTAGCCAAAACTGGATGAGATAGGCCGGGAAATTGAGAAAAATATTTTAGGCCCGAATTCCGCCGATACTGGACCTCGGCAAGAAAATTCCGAAAAAAATACTAAAAATATTCAAAAAATTCGAAAAGCCTCTTTCTGGCATTATTTTTAGCCAAAACGGGATGAGATAGGCCGAGAAAGGGAGAAAAAAATTTTAGTCCCGAATTCCGTTCTTGCTTGACCCCGGAAAGAAAATTCCGAAAAAAAATTAGCAAAAAAATTCAAAAAATTAAAAAACTTCTTTCCAGCATTATTTTTGGCCAGAACGGGATGAGATTGGGCGAGAAGGGGAGAAAAATATTTTAGTCCCGAATTCCGTTCATACTCGACCCCGGCAAGAAAATTCCAAAAAAATAGCAAAAAAATTCAAAAAATTAAAAAACCTCTTTCAGGCAATATTTCTAGCCAAAACTGGATGAGATAGGCCGGGAAATTGAGAAAAATATTTTAGGCCCGAATTCCGCCGATACTGGGCCCCGGAAAGAAAATTCCGAAAAAAATAGCAAAAAAATTCAAAAAATTCAAAAAACCTCTTTCCGGCATTATTTTTGGACCAAACGGGATAAGATAGGCCGAGAAAGGGAGAAAAAAAATTTTGTCCCGAATTCCGTTCTTGCTTGACCCCGGAAAGAAAATTCCGAAAAAAAATTAGCAAAAAAATTCAAAAAATTAAAAAACTTCTTTCCAGCATTATTTTTTGCCAGAACGGGATGAGATTGGGCGAGAAGGGGAGAAAAAAATTTTAGTCCCGAATTCCGTACATACTCGACCCCGGAAAGAAAATTCCGAAAAAAAATTAGCAGAAAAATTCAAAAAATTAAAAAACTTCTTTCCAACAATATTTTCAGCCAGAACGGGATGAGATAGGGCGAGAAGGGGAGAAAAAAATTTTAATCCCGAATTCCATACATACTCGACCCCGGCAAGAAAATTCCGAAAAAAAATTAGAAAAAAATTTCAAAAAATTAAAAAACTTCTTTCCAACATTATTTTCAGCCAGAACGGGATGAGATTGGGCGAGAAGTGGAGAAAAAAATTTTAGTCCCGAATTCCGTTCATACTCGACCCCGGCAAGAAAATTCCAAAAAAAATCGCAAAAAAATTAAAAAAATTAAAAAACCTATTTCAGGCAATATTTCTAGCCAAGACTGGATGAGATTGGCCGGGAAAGGGAGAAAAATATTTTAGGCCCGAATTCCGCTTATACTGGACCCCGGCAAGAAAATTCAGAAAAAAATAGCAAAAAAATTCAAAAAATTCGAAAAGCCTCTTTCCGGCATTATTTTTAGCCAAAACGGGATGAGATAGGCCGAGAAAGGGAGAAAAAAATTTTAGTCCCGAATTCCGTTCTTGCTTGACCCCGGAAAGAAAATTCCGAAAAAAAATTAGCAAAAAAATTCAAAAAATTGAAAAACTTCTTTCCAACATTATTTTTAGCCAGAAAGGGATGAGATTGGGCGAGAAGGGGAGAAAAAAATTTTAGTCCCGAATTCCGTTCATACCCGACCCCGGCAAGAAAATTCCAAAAATAATAACAAAAAAATTCAAAAAATTAAAAAACCTCTTTCAGGCAATTTTTCTAGCCAAAACTGGATGAGATAGGCCGGGAAATTGAGAAAAATATTTTAGGCCCGAATTCCGCTGATACTGGACCCCGGCAAGAAAATTCCGAAAAAAATAGCAAAAAAATTGAAAAAATTCATAAAACCTCTTTCCGACAATATTTTTGGACCAAACGGGATGAGATAGGCCGAGAAAGGGAGAAAAAAAATTTTGTCCCGAATTCCGTTCTTGCTTGACCCCGGAAAGAAAATTCTGAAAAAAAATTAGCAAAAAAATTCAAAAAATTAAAAAACTTCTTTCCAGCATTATTTTTTGCCAGAACGGGGTGAGATTGGGCGAGAAGGGGAGAAAAAAATTTTAGTCCCGAATTCCGTTCATACTCGACCCCGGAAAGAAAATTCCGAAAAAAAATTAGCAAAAAAATTCAAAAAATTAAAAAACTTCTTTCCAACATTATTTTCAGCCAGAACGGGTTGAGATTGGGCAAGAAGGGTAGAAAAAAATTTTAGTCCCGAATTCCGTTCATACTCGACCCCGGCAAGAAAATTCCAAAAAAAATCGCAAAAAAATTCAAAAAACTAAAATACCTTTTTCAGGCAATATTTCTACCCAAAACTGGATAAGATTGGCCGGGAAAGGGAGAAAAATATTTTAGGCCCGAATTCCGCTTATACTGGACCCCGGAAAGAAAATTACGAAAAAAATAGCAAAAAAATTCAAAAAATTTAAAAAACCTCTTTCCGGCATTATTTTTAGCCAAAGCGGGATGAGATAGGCCGAGAAAGGGAGAAAAAAATTTTAGTGCCGAATTCCGTTCGTACTCGACCCCGGAAAAAAAATTCCGAAAAAAAAAGAGCAAAAAAATTCAAAAAATTAAAAAACTTCTTTCCAGTATTATTTCTAGCCAGAACGGGATGGGATTGGGCAAGAAGGGTAGAAAAAAATTTTAGTCCCGAATTCCGTTCATACTCGACCCCGGCAAGAAAATTCCAAAAAAAATAGCAAAAAAATTCAAAAAATTAAAAAACCTCATTCTAGCTATATTTCAAGCCAAAACAAGATGAGATAGGCCGGGAAAAGGAAAAAAATATTTTAGGCCCGAATAACGCTGATACTAGACCCCGGCAAGAAAATTCCAAAAAAAATAGCAAAAAAATTCAAAAAATTTAAAAAACCTCTTTCCGGCATTATTTTTAGCCAAAACGGGATGAGATAGGCCGAGAAAGGGAGAAAAAAACTTTTGTCCCGAATTCCGTTCATACTCGATCCCGGCAAGAAAAATTCCAAAAAAAAAAGAGCAAGAAAATTCAAAAAATTAAAAAACTTCTTTCCAGCATTATTTTTAGCCAGAACGGGATGAGATTGAGCGAGAAGGGGAGAAAAAAATTTTAGTCCCGAATTCCGTTCATACTCGACCCCGGCAAGAAAATTCCAAAAATAATAGCAAAAAAATTCAAAAACCTCTTTCAGGCAATATTTCTAGCCAAAACTGGATGAGATAGGCCGGGAAATTGAGAAAAATATTTTTGGCCCGAATTCCGCCGATACTGGACCTCGGCAAGAAAATTCCGAAAAAAATACTAAAAATATTCAAAAAATTCGAAAAGCCTCTTTCCGGCATTATTTTTAGCCAAAACGGGATGAGATAGGCCGAGAAAGGGAGAAAAAAATTTTAGTCCCGAATTCCGTTCTTGCTTGACCCCGGAAAGAAAATTCCGAAAAAGAATTAGCAACAAAATTCAAAAAATTAAAAAACTTCTTTCCAGCATTATTTTTAGCCAGAACGGGATGAGATTGGGCGAGAAGGGGAGAAAAAAATTTTAGTCCCGAATTCCGTTCATACTCGACCCCGGCAAGAAAATTCCAAAAAAAATCGCAAAAAAATTCAAAAAATTAAAAAACCTTTTTCAGGCAATATTTCTAGCCAAAACTGGATGAGATTGGCCGGGAATGGGAGAAAAATATTTTAGGCCCGAATTCCGCTTATACTGGACCCCGGCAAGAAAATTCCGAAAAAAATAGCAAAAATATTCAAAAAATTTAAAAAACCTCTTTCCGGCATGATTTTTAGCCAAAACGGGATGAGATAGGCCGGGAAATTGAGAAAAATATTTTAGGCCCGAATTCCGCCGATACTGGACCTCGGCAAGAAAATTCCGAAAAAAATACTAAAAATATTCAAAAAATTCGAAAAGCCTCTTTCCGGCATTATTTTTAGCCAAAACGGGATGAGATAGGCCGAGAAAGGGAGAAAAAAATTTTAGTCCCGAATTCCGTTCTTGCTTGACCCCGGAAAGAAAATTCCGAAAAAGAATTAGCAAAAAAATTCAAAAAATTAAAAAACTTCTTTCCAGCATTATTTTTAGCCAGAACGGGATGAGATTGGGCGAGAAGGGGAGAAAAAAATTTTAGTCCCGAATTCCGTTCATACTCGATCCCGGAAAAAAAATTCCGAAAAAAAATTAGCAAAAAACTTCAAAAAATTAAAAAACTTCTTTCCAACATTATTTTCAGCCAGAACGGGAGGAGATTGGGCTAGAAGGGGAGAAAAAAATTTTAGTCCCGAATTCTGTTCATACTCGACCCCGGCAAGAAAATTCCAAAAAAAATCGCAAAAAAATTCAAAAAATTAAAAAACCTTTTTCAGGCAATATTTCTAGCCAAAACTGGATGAGATTGGCCGGGAAAGGGAGAAAAATATTTTAGGCCCGAATTCCGCTTATACTGGACCCCGGCAAGAAAATTCCGAAAAAAATAGCAAAAAAATTCAAAAAATTTAAAAAACCTCTTTCCGGCATGATTTTTAGCCAAAACGGGATGAGATAGGCCGAGAAAGGGAGGAAAAAATTTTAGTCCTGAATTCCGTTCATACTCGATCCCGGAAAAAAAATTCCGAAAAAAAATTCAAAAAATTAAAAAACTTCTTTCCAACATTATTTTCAGCCAGAACGGGAGGAGATTGGGCGAGAAGGGGAGAAAAAAATTTTAGTCCTGAATTCCGTTCATACTCGAGCCTGGCAAGAAAATTCCAAAACAAATCGCAAAAAAATTCAAAAAATTAAAAAACCTTTTTCAGGCAATATTTCTAGCCAAAACTGGATGAGATTGGCCGGGAAAAGGAGAAAAATTTTTTAGGCCCGAATTCCGCTTATACTGGACCCCGGCAAGAAAATTCCAAAAAAAATAGCAAAAAAATTCAAAAAATTTAAAAAACCTCTTTCAGGCAATATTTCTAGCCAAAATTGGATGAGATAGGCCGGGAAATTGAGAAAAATATTTTAGGCCCGAATTCCGCTGATACTGGACCCCGACAAGAAAATTCCGAAAAAAATAGCAAAAAAATTCAAAAAATTCAAAAAACCTCTTTCCGGCATTATTTTTAGCCAAAACGGGATGAGATAGGCCGAGAAAGGGAGAAAAAAATTTTAGTCCCGAATTCCGTTTTTGCTTGACCCCGGAAAGAAAATTCCGAAAAAAAATTAGCAAAAAAATTCAAAAAATTAAAAAACTTCTTTCCAGCATTATTTTTAGCCAGAACGGGATGAGATAGGGCGAGAAGGGGAGAAAAAAATTTTAATCCCGAATTCCGTTCATACTCGACCCCGGCAAGAAAATTCCGAAAAAAAATTAGAAAAAAAATTCAAAAAATTAAAAAACTTCATTCCAACATTATTTTCAGCCAGAACGGGATGAGATTGGGCGAGAAGGGGAGAAAAAAATTTTAGTCCCGAATTCCGTTCATACTCGACCCCGGCAAGAAAATTCCAAAAAAAATCGCAAAAAAATTCAAAAAATTAAAAAACCTTTTTCAGGCAATATTTCTAGCCAAGACTGGATGAGATTGGCCGGGAAAGGGAGAAAAATATTTTAGGCCCGAATTCCGCTTATACTGGACCCCGGCAAGAAATTTCCGAAAAAAATAGCAAAAAAATTCAAAAAATTTAAAAAACCTCTTTCCGGCATGATTTTTAGCCAAAACGGGATGAGATAGGCCGAGTAAGGGAGGAAAAAATTTTAGTCCCGAATTCCGTTCATACTCGATCTCGGAAAAAAAATTCCGAAAAAAAATTAGCAAAAAAATTCAAAAAATTAAAAAACTTCTTTCCAACATTATTTTCAGCCAGAACGGGAGGAGATTGGGCTAGAAGGGGAGAAAAAAATTTTAGTCCCGAATTCCGTTCATACTCGACCCCGGCAAGAAAATTCCAAAAAAAATCGCAAAAAAATTCAAAAAATTAAAAAACCGTTTTCGGGCAATATTTCTAGCCAAAACTGGATGAGATTGGCCGGGAAAGGGAGAAAAATATTTTAGGCCCGAATTCCGCTTATCCTGGACCCCGGCAAGAAAATTCCGAAAAAAATAGCAAAAAAATTCAAAAAATTTAAAAAACCTCTTTCCGGCATGATTTTTAGCCAAAACGGGATGAGATAGGCCGAGAAAGGGAGGAAAAAATTTTAGTCCCGAATTCCGTTCATACTCGATCCCGGAAAAAAAATTCCGAAAAAAAATTAGCAAAAAAATTCAAAAAATTAAAAAACTTCTTTCCAACATTATTTTCAGCCAGAACGGGAGGAGATTGGGTGAGAAGGGGAGAAAAAAATTTTAGTCCCGAATTCCGTTCATACTCGAGCCTGGCAAGAAAATTCCAAAACAAATCGCAAAAAAATTCAAAAAATTAAAAAACCTTTTTCAGGCAATATTTCTAGCCAAAACTGGATGAGATTGGCCGGGAAAAGGAGAAAAATATTTTAGGCCCGAATTCCGCTTATACTGGACCCCGGCAAGAAAATTCCAAAAAAAATAGCAAAAAAATTCAAAAAATTTAAAAAACCTCTTTCAGGCAATATTTCTAGCCAAAATTGGATGAGATAGGCCGAGAAAGGGAGAAAAAAAATTTAGGCCCGAATTCCGTTCATATTAGACACCGGCAAGGAAATTCCGAAAGAAATAGCAAAAAAATTAAAAAACCTCTTTCCGGCATTATTCCCAAGCAAAACTGGATGAGATAGGCCGAGAAAGGGAGAAAAAAAATTTTAAACCCGAATTCCGTTCATACTCGACCCCGGAGAGAAAATTCCAAAAATAATAGCAAAAAAATTCAAAAAATTAGAAAACCTCTTTCAGGCAATATTTCTAGCCAAAACTGGATGAGATAGGCCGGGAAATTGAGAAAAATATTTTAGGCCCGAATTCCGCTGATACTGGACCCCGGCAAGAAAATTCCGAAAAAAATACTAAAAAAATTCAAAAAATTCGAAAAGCCTCTTTCCGGCATTATTTTTAGCCAAAACGGGATGAGATAGGCCGAGAAAGGGTGAAAAAATTTTTGTCCCGAATTCCGTTCTTGCTTGACCCCGGAAAGAAAATTCCGAAAAAAAATTCAAAAAATTAAAAAACTTCTTTCCAGCATTATTTTTAGCCAGAACGGGATGAGATTGGGCGAGAAGGGGAGAAAAAAATTTTAGTCCCGAATTCCGTTCATACTCGACCCCGGCAAGAAAATTCCAAAAATAATAGCAAAAAAATTCAAAAAATTAAAAAACCTCTTTCAGGCAATATTTCTAGCCAAAACTGGATGAGATAGGCCGGGAAATTGAGAAAAATATTTTAGGCCCGAATTCCGCTAATACTGGACCCCTGCAAGAAAATTACAAAAAAAATACTAAAAAAATTCAAAAAATTCGAAAAGCCTCTTTCCGGCATTATTTTTAGCCAAAACGGGATGAGATAGGCCGAGAAAGGGAGAAAAAAATTTTAGTCCCGAATTCCGTTGATACTGGACCCCGGTAAGAAAATTCCGAAAAGAATAGCAAAAAAATTCAAAAAATTCAAAAAACCTCTTTCCGGCATTATTTTTTAGCCAAAACGGGATGAGATAGGCCGAGAAAGGGAGAAAAAAAATTTTGTCCCGAATTCCGTTCTTGCTTGACCCCGGAAAGAAAATTCCGAAAAAAAATTAGCAAAAAAATTCAAAAAGTTAAAAAACTTCTTTCCAGCATTATTTTTTGCCAGAACGGGATGAGATTGGGCGAGATGGGGAGAAAAAAATTTTAGTCCCGAATTCCGTTCATACTCGACCCCGGCAAGAAAATTCCAAAAATAATAGCAAAAAAATTCAAAAAATTAAAAAACCTCTTTCAGGCAATATTTCTAGCCAAAACTGGATGAGATAGGCCGGGAAATTGAGAAAAATATTTTAGGCCCGAATTCCGCTAATACTGGACCCCTGCAAGAAAATTACAAAAAAAATACTAAAAAAATTCAAAAAATTCGAAAAGCCTCTTTCCGGCATTATTTTTAGCCAAAACGGGATGAGATAGGCCGAGAAAGGGAGAAAAAAATTTTAGTCCCGAATTCCGTTTTTGCTTGACCCCGGAAAGAAAATTCCGAAAAAAAATTGGCAAAAAAATTCAAAAAAACAAAAAACTTCTTTCCAGCATTATTTTTAGCCAGAACGGGATGAGATTGGGCGAGAAGGGGAGAAAAAAATTTTAGTCCCGAATTCCGTTCATACTCGACCCCGGCAAGAAAATTCCAAAAATAATAGCAAAAAAATTCAAAAAATTAAAATACCTCTTTCAGGCAATATTTCTAGCCAAAACTGGATGAGATAGGCCGGGAAATTGAGAAAAATATTTTAGGCCCGAATTCCGCTGATACTGGACCCCGGCAAGAAAATTCCGAAAAAAATAGCAAAAAAATTCAAAAAACCTCTTTCCGGCATTATTTTTAGCCAAAACGGGATGAGATAGGCCGAGAAAGGGAGAAAAAAATTTTAGTCCCGAATTCCGTTCTTGCTTGACCCCGGAAAGAAAATTCCGAAAAAATATTAGCAAAAAAATTCAAAAAATTAAAAAACTTCTTTCCAGCATTATTTTTTGCCAGAATGGTATGAGATTGGGCGAGAAGGGGAGAAAAAAATTTTAGTCCCGAATTCCGCTCATACTCGACCCCGGAAAGAAAATTCCGAAAAAAAATTAGCAAAAAAAATTCAAAAAATTAAAAAACTTCTTTCCAACATTATTTTCAGCCAGAATGGGATGAGATTGGGCGAGAAGGGGAGAAAAAAATTTTAGTCCTAAATTCCGTTCATACTCGACCCCGGAAAGAAAATTCCGAAAAAAAATTAGCAAAAAAATTCAAAAAATTCAAAAACTTCTTTCCAACATTATTTTCAGCCAGAACGGGATGAGATTGGGCGAGAAGGGTAGAAAAAAATTTTAGTCCCGGATTCCGTCCATACTCGACCCCGGCAAGAAAATTCCAAAAAAAATCGCAAAAAAATACAAAAAATTAAAAAACCTTTTTCAGGCAATATTTCTAGCCACAACTGGATGAGATTGGCCGGGAAAGGGCGAAAAATATTTTAGGTCCGAATTCCGCTTATACTGGACCCCGGCAAGAAAATTCCGAAAAAAATAGCAAAAAAATTCAAAAAATTTAAAAAACCTCTTTCCGGCATTATTTTTAGCCAAAACGGGATGAGATAGGCCGAGAAAGGGAGAAAAAAATTTTAGTGCCGAATTCCGTTTGTACTCGACCCCCGAAAAAAATTCCGAAAAAAAAAGAGCAAAAAAATTCAAAAAATTAAAAAACTTCTTTCCAGCATTATTTTTAGCCAGAACGGGATGAGATTGGGCGAGAAGGGGAGAAAAAAATTTTAGTCCCGAATTCCGTTCATACTCGACCCCGGCAAGAAAATTCCAAAAATAATAGCAAAAAAATTCAAAAACCTCTTTCAGGCAATATTTCTAGCCAAAACTGGATGAGATAGGCCGGGAAATTGAGAAAAATATTTTAGGCCCGAATTACGCCGATACTGGACCCCGGCAAGAAAATTCCGAAAAAAATACTAAAAATATTCATAAAATTCGAAAAGTGTCTTTCCGGCATTATTTTTAGCGAAAACGGGATGAGATAGGCCGAGAAAGGGAGAAAAAAATTTTAGTCCAGAATTCCGTTCTTGCTTGAACCCGGAAAGAAAATTCCGAAAAAAAATTAGCAAAAAAATTCAAAAAATTAAAAAACTTCTTTCCAGCATTATTTTTAGCCAGAACGGGATGAGATTGGGCGAGAAGGGGAGAAAAAAATTTTAGTCCCGAATTCCGTTCATACTCGACCCCGGCAAGAAAATTCCAAAAATAATAGCAAAAAAATTCAAAAAATTAAAAAACCTCTTTCAGGCAATATTTCTAGCCAAAACTGGATGAGATAGGCCGGGAAATTGAGAAAAATATTTTAGGCCCGAATTCTGCTGATACTGGACCCCGGCAAGAAAATTCCGAAAAAAATAGCAAAAAAATTCAAAAAATTCAAAAAACCTCTTTCCGACATTATTTTTGGACCAAACGGGATGAGATAGGCCGAGAAAGGGAGAAAAAAAATTTTGTCCCGAATTCCATTCTTGCTTGACCCCGGAAAGAAAATTCCGAAAAAAAATTAGCAAAAAAATTCAAAAAATTAAAAAACTTCTTTCCAGCATTATTTTTTGCCAGAACGGGGTGAGATTGGGCGAGAAGGGGAGAAAAAAATTTTAGTCCCGAATTCCGTTCATACTCGACCCCGGAAAGAAAATTCCGAAAAAAAATTAGCAAAAAAATTCAAAAAATTAAAAAACTTCTTTCCAACATTATTTTCAGCCCGAACGGGTTGAGATTGGGCGAGAAGGGTAGAAAAAAATTTTAGTCCCGAATTCCGTTCATACTCGACCCCGGCAAGAAAATTTCAAAAAAAATCGCAAAAAAATTCAAAAAACTAAAATACCTTTTTCAGGCAATATTTCTACCCAAAACTGGATAAGATTGGCCGGGAAAGGTAGAAAAATATTTTAGGCCCGAATTCCGCTTATACTGGACCCCGGCAAGAAAATTACGAAAAAAATAGCAAAAAAATTCAAAAAATTTAAAAAACCTCTTTCCGGCATTATTTTTAGCCAAAGCGGGATGAGATAGGCCGAGAAAGGGAGAAAAAAATTTTAGTGCCGAATTCCGTTCGTACTCGACCCCGGAAAAAAAATTCCGAAAAAAAAAGAGCAAAAAAATTCAAAAAATTAAAAAACTTCTTTCCAGTATTATTTCTAGCCAGAACGGGATGAGATTGGGTGAGAAGGGGAGAAAAAAATTTTAGTCCCGAATTCCGTTCATACTCGACCCCGGCAAGAAAATTCCAAAAAAAATAGCAAAAAAATTCAAAAAAATTAAAAAACCTCATTCTAGCAATATTTCAAGCCAAAACAAGATGAGATAGGCCGGGAAAAGGAAAAAAATATTTTTGGCCCGAATAACGCTGATACTAGACCCCGGCAAGAAAATTCCAAAAAAAATAGCAAAAAAATTCAAAAAATTTAAAAAACCTCTTTCCGGCATTATTTTTAGCCAAAACGGGATGAGATAGTCCGAGAAAGGGAGAAAAAAAATTTTGTCCCGAATTCCGTTCATACTCGACCCCGGCAAGAAAATTCCAATAAAAATTTCAAAAAAATCCAAAAAATTTTAAAAACCTCTTTCCGGCTTTATTTTTAGCCTAAACGGGATCAGATAGGCTGAGCAAGGGAGAAAAAAATTTTAGTCCCGAATTCCGTTCATACTGGACCCCGGCAAGAAAATTCCAAAAAATATAGCAAAAAAATTCAAAAAATTGAAAAACCTCTTTACAGCATTATTTTTAGCCAGAACGGGATGAGATTGGGCGAGAAGTGGAGAAAAAGATTTTAGTCCCGAATTCCGTTCATACTCGACCCCGGCAAGAAAATTCCAAAAAAAAAAAAGCAAAAAAATTCAAAAAATTTCAAAAAACCTCTTTCCGGTATTATTTTTAGCCAAAATGGGATGAGCTAGGCCGAGAAAGGGAGAAAAAAAATTTAGGCCCGAATTCCGTTCATATTGGACCCCGGCAAGGGAATTCCGAAAGAAATAACAAATAAATTAAAAAACCTCTTTCCGGCATTATTCCCAAGCAAAACTGGATGAGATAGGCCGAGAAAGGGAGAAAAAAATTTTAAACCCGAATTCCATTCATACTCGACCCCGGCAAGAAAATTCCAAAAATAATAGCAAAAAAATTCAAAAAATTAAAAAACCTCTTTCAGGCAATATTTCTAGCCAAAACTGGATGAGATAGGCCGGGAAATTGAGAAAAATATTTTAGGCCCGAATTCCGCTGATACTGGACCCCGGCAAGAAAATTCCAAAAAAAATAGCAAAAAAATTCAAAAAATTCAAAAAACCTCTTTCCGGCATTATTTTTAGCCAAAACGGGATGAGATAGGCCGAGAAAGGGAGAAAAAAATTTTAGTCCCGAATTTCGTTCTTGCTTGACCCCGGAAAGAAAATTCCGAAAAAAAAATTAGCAAAAAAATTCAAAAAATTAAAAAACTTCTTTCCAGCATTATTTTTAGCCAGAACGGGATGAGATTGGGCGAGACGGGGAGAAAAAAATTTTAGTCCCGAATTCCGTTCATACTCGACCCCGGAAAGAAAATTCCGAAAAAAAATTAGCAAAAGAATTCAAAAAATTCAAAAACTTCTTTCCAACATTATTTTCAGCCAGAACGGGATGAGATTGGGCGAGAAGGGTAGAAAAAAATTTTAGTCCCGAATTCCGTTCATACTCGACCCCGGCAAGAAAATTCCAAAAATAATAGCAAAAAAATTCAAAAAATTAAAAAACCTCTTTCAGACAATATTTCTAGCCAAAACTGGATGAGATAGGCCGGGAGATTGAGTAAAATATTTTAGGCCCGAATTCCGCTGATACTGGACCCCGGCAAGAAAATTCCCAAAAAAAAATAGCAAAAAAATTCAAAAAACCCCTTTCCGGCATTATTTTTGGACCAAACGGGATGAGATAGGCCGAGAAAGGGAGAAAAAAAATTTTGTCCCGAATTCCGTTCTTGCTTGACCCCGGAATGAAAATTCCGAAAAAAAATTAGCAAAAAAATTCAAAAAATTAAAAAACTTCTTTCCAGCATTATTTTTTGCCAGAACGGGATGAGATTGGGCGAGAAGGGGAGAAAAAAATTTTAGCCCCGAATTCCGTTCATACTCGACCCCGGAAAGAAAATTCCGAAAAAAAATTAGCAAAAAAATTCAAAAAATTAAAAAACTTCTTTCCAACATTATTTTCAGCCAGAACGGGTTGAGATTGGGAGAGAAGGGTAGAAAAAAATTTTAGTCCCGAATTCCGTTCATACTCGACCCCGGCAAGAAAATTCCAAAAAAAATCGCAAAAAAATTCAAAAAACTAAAATACCTTTTTCAGGGAATATTTCTACCCAAAATTGGATGAGATTGGCCGGGAAAGGGAGAAAAATATTTTAGGCCCGAATTCCGCTTATACTGGACCCCGGCAAGAAAATTACGAAAAAAATAGCAAAAAAATTCAAAAATTTTAAAAAACCTCTTTCCGGCATTATTTTTAGCCAAAACGGGATGAGATAGGCCGAGAAAGGGGGAAAAAAATTTTAGTCCCGAATTCCGTTCTTGCTTGACCCCGGAAAGAAAATTCCGAAAATAAAATTAGCAAAAAAATTCAAAAAATTAAAAAACTTCTTTCCAGCATTATTTTTAGCCAGAACGGGATGAGATTGGGCGAGACGGGGAGAAAAAAATTTTAGTCCCGAATTCCGTTCATACTCGACCCCGGAAAGAAAATTCCGAAAAAAAATTAGCAAAAAAATTCAAAAAATTC
This sequence comes from Quercus alba, assembly GCA_036321655.1. Taxonomy (NCBI): domain Eukaryota; kingdom Viridiplantae; phylum Streptophyta; class Magnoliopsida; order Fagales; family Fagaceae; genus Quercus; species Quercus alba. Next base: position 37,580,604 of record CM070302.1, read on the forward strand.
AAAAACTTCTTTCCAACATTATTTTCAGCCAGAACGGGATGAGATTGGGCGAGAAGGGTAGAAAAAAATTTTAGTCCCGAATTCCGTTCATACTCGACCCCGGCAAGAAAATTCCAAAAATAATAGCAAAAAAATTCAAAAAATTAAAAAACCTCTTTCAGGCAATATTTCTAGCCAAAACTGGATGAGATAGGCCGGGAAATTGAGTAAAATATTTTAGGCCCGAATTCCGCTGATACTGGACCCTGGCAAGAAAATTCCGAAAAAAAATAGCAAAAAAATTCAAAAAACCTCTTTCCGGCATTATTTTTGGACCAAACGGGATGAGATAGGCCGAGAAAGGGAGAAAAAAAATTTTGTCCCGAATTCCGTTCTTGCTTGACCCCGGAATGAAAATTCCGAAAAAAATTAGCAAAAAAATTCAAAAAATTAAAAAACTTCTTTCTAGCATTATTTTTTGCCAGAACGGGATGAGATTGGGCGAGAAGGGGAGAAAAAAATTTTAGCCCCGAATTCCGTTCATACACGACCCCGGAAAGAAAATTCCGAAAAAAAATTAGCAAAAAAATTCAAAAAATTAAAAAACTTCTTTCCAACATTATTTTCAGCCAGAACGGGTTGAGAATGGGAGAGAAGGGTAGAAAAAAATTTTAGTCCCGAATTCCGTTCGTACTCGACCCCGGAAAAAAAATTCCGGAAAAAAAAGAGCAAAAAAATTCAAAAAATTAAAAAACTTCTTTCCAGTATTATTTTTAGCCAGAACGGGATGAGATTGGGCGAGAAGGGGAGAAAAAAATTTTAGTCCCGAATTCCGTTCGTACTCGACCCCGGCAAGAAAATTCCAAAAAAAATAGCAAAAAAATTCAAAAAATTAAAAAACCTCATTCTGGCAATATTTCAAGCCAAAACAAGATGAGATAGGCCGGGAAAAGGAAAAAAATATTTTAGGCCCGAATAACGCTGATACTAGACCCCGGCAAGAAAATTCCAAAAAAAATAGCAAAAATATTCAAAAAATTTAAAAAACCACTTTCCGGCATTATTTTTAGCCAAAACGGGATGAGATAGGCTGAGCAAGGGAGAAAAAAATTTTAGTCCCGAATTCCGTTCATACTCGACCCCGGCAAGAAAATTCCAAAAAATATAGCAAAAAAATTCAAAAAATTGAAAAACCTCTTTACAGCATTCTTTTTAGCCAGAACGGGATGAGATTGGGCGAGAAGTGGAGAAAAAGATTTTAGTCCCGAATTCCGTTCTTACTCGACCCCGGCAAGAAAATTCCAAAAAAAAAAAAGCAAAAAAATTCAAAAAATTTCAAAAAACCTCTTTCCGGTATTATTTTTAGCCAAAATGGGATGAGCTAGGCCGAGAAAGGGAGAAAAAAAATTTAGGCCCGAATTCCGTTCATATTGGACCCCGGCAAGGGAATTCCGAAAGAAATAACAAATAAATTAAAAAACCTCTTTCCGGCATTATTCCCAAGCAAAACTGGATGAGATAGGCCGAGAAAGGGAGAAAAAAATTTTAAACCCGAATTCCATTCATACTCGACCCCGGCAAGAAAATTCCAAAAATAATAGCAAAAAAATTCAAAAAATTAAAAGACCTCTTTCAGGCAATATTTCTAGCCAAAACAGGATGAGATAGGCCGGGAAATTGAGAAAAATATTTTAGGCCCGAATTCCGCTTATACTGGACCCCGGCAAGAAAATTCCGAAAAAATAGCAAAAAAATTAAAAAAATTCGAAAAGCCTCTTTCCGGCATTATTTTTAGCCAAAACGAGATGAGATAGGCCGAGAAAGGGAAAAAAAAATTTTAGTGCCGAATTCCGTTCGTACTCGACCCCGGAAAAAAAATTCCGGAAAAAAAAGAGCAAAAAAATTCAAAAAATTAAAAAACTTCTTTCCAGTATTATTTTTAGCCAGAACGGGATGAGATTGGGCGAGAAGGGGAGAAAAAAATTTTAGTCCCGAATTCCGTTCGTACTCGACCCCGGCAAGAAAATTCCAAAAAAAATTGCAAAAAAATTCAAAAAATTAAAAAACCTCTTTCCGGCATTATTTTTAGCCAAAACGGGATGAGATAGGCCGAGAAAGGGAGAGAAAAATTTTAGTCCCGAATTCCGTTCTTGCTTGACCCCGGAAAGAAAATTCCGAAAAAAAATTAGCAAAAAAATTCAAAAAATTAAAAAACTTCTTTCCAGCATTATTTTTTGCCAGAACGGGATGAGATTGGGCGAGAAGGGGAGAAAAAAATTTTAGTCCCGAATTCCGTTCATACTCGACCCCGGAAAGAAAATTCCGAAAAAAAATTAGCAAAAAAAATTCAAAAAATTAAAAAACTTCTTTCCAACATTATTTTCAGCCAGAAAGGGATGAGATTGGGTGAGAAGGGGAGAAAAAAATTTTAGTCCCGAATTCCGTTCATACTCGACCCCGGCAAGAAAATTCCAAAAATAATGGCAAAAAAATTCAAAAACCTCTTTCAGGCAATATTTCTAGCCAAAACTGGATGAGATAGGCCGGGAAATTGAGAAAAATATTTTAGGCCCGAATTCCGCCGATACTGGACCTCGGCAAGAAAATTCCGAAAAAAATACTAAAAATATTCAAAAAATTCGAAAAGCCTCTTTCCGGCATTATTTTTAGCCAAAACGGGATGAGATAGGCCGAGAAAGGGAGAAAAAAATTTTAGTCCCGAATTCCGTTCTTGCTTGACCCCGGAAAGAAAATTCCGAAAAAAAATTAGCAAAAAAATTCAAAAAATTAAAAAACTTCTTTCCAGCATTATTTTTGGCCAGAACGGGATGAGATTGGGCGAGAAGGGGAGAAAAATATTTTAGTCCCGAATTCCGTTCATACTCGACCCCGGCAAGAAAATTCCAAAAAAATAGCAAAAAAATTCAAAAAATTAAAAAACCTCTTTCAGGCAATATTTCTAGCCAAAACTGGATGAGATAGGCCGGGAAATTGAGAAAAATATTTTAGGCCCGAATTCCGCCGATACTGGGCCCCGGAAAGAAAATTCCGAAAAAAATGGCAAAAAAATTCAAAAAATTCAAAAAACCTCTTTCCGGCATTATTTTTGGACCAAACGGGATAAGATTGGCCGAGAAAGGGAGAAAAAAAATTTTGTCCCGAATTCCGTTCTTGCTTGACCGCGGAAAGAAAATTCCGAAAAAAAATTAGCAAAAAAATTCAAAAAAGTAAAAAACTTCTTTCCAGCATTATTTTTTGCCAGAACGGGATGAGATTGGGCGAGAAGGGTAGAAAAAAATTTTAGTCCCGAGTTCCGTTCATACTCGACCCCGGCAAGAAAATTCCAAAAATAATAGCAAAAAAATTCAAAAAATTAAAAAACCTCTTTCAGGCAATATTTCTAGCCAAAACTGGATGAGATAGGCCGGGAAATTGAGAAAAATATTTTAGGCCCGAATTCCGCTGATACTGGACCCCGGCAAGAAAATTCCGAAAAAAATAGCAAAAAAATTTAAAAAATTCAAAAAACCTCTTTCCGGCATTATTTTTAGCCAAAACGGGATGAGATAGGCCGAGAAAGGGAGAAAAAAATTTTAGTCCCGAATTCCGTTCTTGCTTGACCCCGGAAAGAAAATTCCAAAAAAAATTAGCAAAAAAATTCAAAAAACTAAAAAACTTCTTTCCAGCATTATTTTTTGCCAGAACGGGATGAGATTGGGCGAGAAGGGGAGAAAAAAATTTTAGTCCCGAATTCCGTTCATACTCGACCCCGGAAAGAAAATTCCGAAAAAAAATTAGCAAAAAAAATTCAAAAAATTAAAAAACTTCTTTCCAACATTATTTTCAGCCAGAACGGGATGAGATTGGGTGAGAAGGGGAGAAAAAAATTAGTCCCGAATTCCGTTCATACTCGACCCCGGCAAGAAAATTCCAAAAATAATGGCAAAAAAATTCAAAAACCTCTTTCAGGCAATATTTCTAGCCAAAACTGGATGAGATAGGCCGGGAAATTGAGAAAAATATTTTAGGCCCGAATTCCGCCGATACTGGACCTCGGCAAGAAAATTCCGAAAAAAATACTAAAAATATTCAAAAAATTCGAAAAGCCTCTTTCCGGCATTATTTTTAGCCAAAACGGGATGAGATAGGCCGAGAAAGGGAGAAAAAAATTTTAGTCCCGAATTCCGTTCTTGCTTGACCCCGGAAAGAAAATTCCGAAAAAAAATTAGCAAAAAAATTCAAAAAATTAAAAAACTTCTTTCCAGCATTATTTTTGGCCAGAACGGGATGAGATTGGGCGAGAAGGGGAGAAAAATATTTTAGTCCCGAATTCCGTTCATACTCGACCCCGGCAAGAAAATTCCAAAAAAATAGCAAAAAAATTCAAAAAATTAGAAAACCTCTTTCAGGCAATATTTCTAGCCAAAACTGGATTAGATAGGCTGGGAAATTGAGAAAAATATTTTAGGCCCGAATTCCGCCGATACTGGGCCCCGGAAAGAAAATTCCGAAAAAATAGCAAAAAAATTCAAAAAATTCAAAAAACCTCTTTCCGGCATTATTTTTGGACCAAACGGGATAAGATAGGCCGAGAAAGGGAGAAAAAAAATTTTGTCCCGAATTCCGTTCTTCCTTGACCGCGGAAAGAAAATTCCGAAAAAAAATTAGCAAAAAAATTCAAAAAATTAAAAAACTTCTTTCCAGCATTATTTTTTGCCAGAACGGGATGAGATTGGGTGAGAGGGGTAGAAAAAAATTTTAGTCCCGAGTTCCGTTCATACTCGACCCCGGCAAGAAAATTCCAAAAATAATAGCAAAAAAATTCAAACAATTAAAAAACCTCTTTCAGGCAATATTTCTAGCCAAAACTGGATGAGATAGGCCTGGAAATTGAGAAAAATATTTTAGGCCCGAATTCCGCTGATACTGGACCCCGGCAAGAAAATTCCGAAAAAAATAGCAAAAATATTCAAAAAATTCAAAAAACCTCTTTCCGGCATTATTTTTAGCCAAAACGGGATGAGATAGGCCGAGAAAGGGAGAAAAAAATTTTAGTCCCGAATTCCGTTCTTGCTTGACCCCGGAAAGAAAATTCCGAAAAAAAATTAGCAAAAAAATTCAAAAAATTAAAAAACTTCTTTCCAGCATTATTTTTTGCCAGAACGGGATGAGATTGGGCGAGAAGGGGAGAAAAAAATTTTAGTCCCGAATTCCGTACATACTCGACCCCGGAAAGAAAATTCCGAAAAAAAATTAGCAAAAAAATTCAAAAAATTAAAAAACTTCTTTCCAACAATATTTTCAGCCAGAACGGGATGAGATAGGGCGAGAGGGGGAGAAAAAAATTTTAATCCCTAATTCCGTACATACTCGACCCCGGCAAGAAAATTCCGAAAAAAAATTAGAAAAAAATTTCAAAAAATTAAAAAACTTCTTTCCAACATTATTTTCAGCCAGAACGGGATGTGATTGGGCGAGAAGTGGGGAAAAAAATTTTAGTCCCGAATTCCGTTCATACTCGACCCCGGCAAGAAAATTCCAAAAAAAATCGCAAAAAAATTAAAAAAATTAAAAAACCTCTTTCAGGCAATATTTCTAGCCAAGACTGGATGAGATTGGCCGGGAAAGGGAGAAAAATATTTTAGGCCCGAATTCCGCTTATACTGGACCCCGGCAAGAAAATTCCGAAAAAAATAGCAAAAAAATTCAAAAAATTCGAAAAGCCTCTTTCCGGCATTATTTTTAGCCAAAACGGGATGAGATAGGCCGAGAAAGGGAGAAAAAAATTTTAGTCCCGAATTCCGTTCTTGCTTGACCCCGGAAAGAAAATTCCGAAAAAAAATTAGCAAAAAAATTCAAAAAATTGAAAAACTTCTTTCCAACATTATTTTTAGCCAGAACGGGATGAGATTGGGCGAGAAGGGGAGAAAAAAATTTTAGTCCCGAATTCCGTTCATACCCGACCCCGGCAAGAAAATTCCAAAAATAATAACAAGAAAATTCAAAAAATTAAAAAACCTCTTTCAGGCAATTTTTCTAGCCAAAACTGGATGAGATAGGCCGGGAAATTGAGAAAAATATTTTAGGCCCGAATTCCGCTGATACTGGACCCCGGCAAGAAATTTCCGAAAAAAATAGCAAAAAAATTTAAAAAACCTCTTTCCGACATTATTTTTGGACCAAACGGGATGAGATAGGCCGAGAAAGGGAGAAAAAAAATTTTGTCCCGAATTCCGTTCTTGCTTGACCCCGGAAAGAAAATTCCGAAAAAAAATTAGCAAAAAAATTCAAAAAATTAAAAAACTTCTTTCCAACATTATTTTCAGCCAGAACGGGTTGAGATTGGGCAAGAAGGGTAGAAAAAAATTTTAGTCCCGAGTTCCGTTCATACTCGACCCCGGCAAGAAAATTCCAAAAATAATAGCAAAAAAATTCAAAAAATTAAAAAACCTCTTTCAGGCAATATTTTTAGCCAAAACGGGATGAGATAGGCCGAGAAAGGGAGAAAAAAATTTTAGTCCCGAATTCCGTTCTTGCTTGACCCCGGAAAGAAAATTCCGAAAAAAAATTAGCAAAAAAATTCAAAAAATTAAAAAACTTCTTTCCAGCATTATTTTTGGCCAGAACGGGATGAGATTGGGCGAGAAGGGGAGAAAAATATTTTAGTCCCGAATTCCGTTCATACTCGACCCCGGCAAGAAAATTCGAAAAAAATAGCAAAAAAATTCAAAAAATTAAAAAACCTCTTTCAGGCAATATTTCTAGCCAAAACTGGATGAGATAGGCTGGGAAATTGAGAAAAATATTTTAGGCCCGAATTCCGCCGATACTGGGCCCCGGAAAGAAAATTCCGAAAAAATAGCAAAAAAATTCAAAAAATTCAAAAAACCTCTTTCCGGCATTATTTTTGGACCAAACGGGATAAGATAGGCCGAGAAAGGGAGAAAAAAAATTTTGTCCCGAATTCCGTTCTTCCTTGACCGCGGAAAGAAAATTCCGAAAAAAAATTAGCAAAAAAATTCAAAAAATTAAAAAACTTCTTTCCAGCATTATTTTTTGCCAGAACGGGATGAGATTGGGCGAGAGGGGTAGAAAAAAATTTTAGTCCCGAGTTCCGTTCATACTCGACCCCGGCAAGAAAATTCCAAAAATAATAGCAAAAAAATTCAAAAAATTAAAAAACCTCTTTCAGGCAATATTTCTAGCCAAAACTGGATGAGATAGGCCTGGAAATTGAGAAAAATATTTTAGGCCCGAATTCCGCTGATACTGGACCCCGGCAAGAAAATTCCGAAAAAAATAGCAAAAATATTCAAAAAATTCAAAAAACCTCTTTCCGGCATTATTTTTAGCCAAAACGGGATGAGATAGGCCGAGAAAGGGAGAAAAAAATTTTAGTCCCGAATTCCGTTCTTGCTTGACCCCGGAAAGAAAATTCCGAAAAAAAATTAGCAAAAAAATTCAAAAAATTAAAAAACTTCTTTCCAGCATTATTTTTTGCCAGAACGGGATGAGATTGGGCGAGAAGGGGAGAAAAAAATTTTAGTCCCGAATTCCGTACATACTCGACCCCGGAAAGAAAATTCCGAAAAAAAATTAGCAAAAAAATTCAAAAAATTAAAAAACTTCTTTCCAACAATATTTTCAGCCAGAACGGGATGAGATAGGGCGAGAAGGGGAGAAAAAAATTTTAATCCCGAATTCCGTACATACTCGACCCCGGCAAGAAAATTCCGAAAAAAAATTAGAAAAAAATTTCAAAAAATTAAAAAACTTCTTTCCAACATTATTTTCAGCCAGAACGGGATGAGATTGGGCGAGAAGTGGGGAAAAAAATTTTAGTCCCGAATTCCGTTCATACTCGACCCCGGCAAGAAAATTCCAAAAAAAATCGCAAAAAAAATTAAAAAAATTAAAAAACCTCTTTCAGGCAATATTTCTTGCCAAGACTGGATGAGATTGGCCGGGAAAGGGAGAAAAATATTTTAGGCCCGAATTCCGCTTATACTGGACCCCGGCAAGAAAATTCCGAAAAAAATAGCAAAAAAATTCAAAAAATTCGAAAAGCCTCTTTCCGGCATTATTTTTAGCCAGAACGGGATGAGATAGGCCGAGAAAGGGAGAAAAAAATTTTAGTCCCGAATTCCGTTCTTGCTTGACCCCGGAAAGAAAATTCCGAAAAAAAATTAGCAAAAAAATTCAAAAAATTGAAAAACTTCTTTCCAACATTATTTTTAGCCAGAACGGGATGAGATTGGGCGAGAAGGGGAGAAAAAAATTTTAGTCCCGAATTCCGTTCATACCCGACCCCGGCAAGAAAATTCCAAAAATAATAACAAGAAAATTCAAAAAATTAAAAAACCTCTTTCAGGCAATTTTTCTACCCAAAACTGGATGAGATAGGCCGGGAAATTGAGAAAAATATTTTAGGCCCGAATTCCGCTGATACTGGACCCCGGCAAGAAAATTCCGAAAAAAATAGCAAAAAAATTGAAAAAATTTAAAAAACCTCTTTCCGACATTATTTTTGGACCAAACGGGATGAGATAGGCCGAGAAAGGGAGAAAAAAAATTTTGTCCCGAATTCCGTTCTTGCTTGACCCCGGAAAGAAAATTCCGAAAAAAAATTAGCAAAAAAATTCAAAAAATTAAAAAACTTCTTTCCAGCATTATTTTTTGCCAGAACGGGGTGAGATTGGGCGAGAAGGGGAGAAAAAAATTTTAGTCCCGAATTCCGTTCATACTCGACCCCGGAAAGAAAATTCCGAAAAAAAATTAGCAAAAAAATTCAAAAAATTAAAAAACTTCTTTCCAACATTATTTTCAGCCAGAACGGGTTGAGATTGGGCGAGAAGGGTAGAAAAAAATTTTAGTCCCGAGTTCCGTTCATACTCGACCCCGGCAAGAAAATTCCAAAAATAATAGCAAAAAAATTCAAAAAATTAAAAAACCTCTTTCAGGCAATATTTCTAGCCAAAACTAGATGAGATAGGCCGGGAAATTGAGAAAAATATTTTAGGCCCGAATTCCGCTGATACTGGACCCCGGCAAGAAAATTCCGAAAAAAATAGCAAAAAAATTCAAAAAATTCAAAAAAACTCTTTCCGGCTTTATTTTTAGCCAAAACGGGATGATATAGGCCGAGAAAGGGAGAAAAAAATTTTAGTCCCGAATTCCGTTCTTGCTTGACCCCGGAAAGAAAATTCCGAAAAAAAATTAGCAAAAAAATTCAAAAAATTAAAAAACTTCTTTCCAGCATTATTTTTTGCCAGAACGGGATGAGATTGGGCGAGAAGGGGAGAAAAAAATTTTAGTCCCGAATTCCGTTCATACTCGACCCCGGAAAGAAAATTCCGAAAAAAAATTAGCAAAAAAAATTCAAAAAATTAAAAAACTTCTTTCCAACATTATTTTCAGCCAGAACGGGATGAGATTGGGTGAGAAGGGGAGAAAAAAATTTTAGTCCCGAATTCCGTTCATACTCGACCCCGGCAAGAAAATTCCAAAAATAATGGCAAAAAAATTCAAAAACCTCTTTCAGGCAATATTTCTAGCCAAAACTGGATGAGATAGGCCGGGAAATTGAGAAAAATATTTTAGGCCCGAATTCCGCCGATACTGGACCTCGGCAAGAAAATTCCGAAAAAAATACTAAAAATATTCAAAAAATTCGAAAAGCCTCTTTCTGGCATTATTTTTAGCCAAAACGGGATGAGATAGGCCGAGAAAGGGAGAAAAAAATTTTAGTCCCGAATTCCGTTCTTGCTTGACCCCGTAAAGAAAATTCCGAAAAAAAATTAGCAAAAAAATTCAAAAAATTAAAAAACTTCTTTCCAGCATTATTTTTGGCCAGAACGGGATGAGATTGGGCGAGAAGGGGAGAAAAATATTTTAGTCCCGAATTCCGTTCAGACTCGACCCCGGCAAGAAAATTCGAAAAAAATAGCAAAAAAATTCAAAAAATTCGAAAAGCCTCTTTCCGGCATTATTTTTAGCGAAAACGGGATGAGATAGGCCGAGAAGGGGAGAAAAAAATTTTAGTCCCGAATTCCGTTCATACTCGACCCCGGCAAGAAAATTCCAAAAATAATAGCAGAAAAATTCAAAAAATTAAAAAACCTCTTTCAGGCAATATTTCTAGCCAAAAATGGATGAGATAGGCCGGGAAATTGAGAAAAATATTTTAGGCCCGAATTCCGCCGATACTGGGCCCCGGAAAGAAATTTCCGAAAAAAATAGCAAAAAAATTCAAAAAATTCAAAAAACCTCTTTCCGGCATTATTTTTGGACCAAACGGGATAAGATAGGCCGAGAAAGGGAGAAAAAAAATTTTGTCCCGAATTCCGTTCTTGCTTGACCCCGGAAAGAAAATTCCGAAAAAAAATTAGCAAAAAAATTCAAAAAATTAAAAAACTTCTTTCCAGCATTATTTTTTGCCAGAACGGGATGAGATTGGGCGAGAAGGGGAGAAAAAAATTTTAGTCCCGAATTCCGTACATACTCGACCCCGGAAAGAAAATTCCGAAAAAAAATTAGCAGAAAAATTCAAAAAATTAAAAAACTTCTTTCCAACAATATTTTCAGCCAGAACGGGATGAGATAGGGCGAGAAGGGGAGAAAAAAATTTTAATCCCGAATTCCATACATACTCGACCCCGGCAAGAAAATTCCGAAAAAAAATTAGAAAAAAATTTCAAAAAATTAAAAAACTTCTTTCCAACATTATTTTCAGCCAGAACGGGATGAGATTGGGCGAGAAGTGGAGAAAAAAATTTTAGTCCCGAATTCCGTTCATACTCGACCCCGGCAAGAAAATTCCAAAAAAAATCGCAAAAAAATTAAAAAAATTAAAAAACCTCTTTCAGGCAATATTTCTAGCCAAGACTGGATGAGATTGGCCGGGAAAGGGAGAAAAATATTTTAGGCCCGAATTCCGCTTATACTGGACCCCGGCAAGAAAATTCAGAAAAAAATAGCAAAAAAATTCAAAAAATTTGAAAAGCCTCTTTCCGGCATTATTTTTAGCCAAAACGGGATGAGATAGGCCGAGAAAGGGAGAAAAAAATTTTAGTCCCGAATTCCGTTCTTGCTTGACTGCGGAAAGAAAATTCCGAAAAAAAATTAGCAAAAAAATTCAAAAAATTAAAAAACTTCTTTCCAGCATTATTTTTTGCCAGAACGGGATGAGATTGGGCGAGAAGGGTAGAAAAAAATTTTAGTCCCGAGTTCCGTTCATACTCGACCCCGGCAAGAAAATTCCAAAAATAATAGCAAAAAAATTCAAAAAATTAAAAAACCTCTTTCAGGCAATATTTCTAGCCAAAACTGGATGAGATAGGCCGGGAAATTGAGAAAAATATTTTAGGCCCGAATTCCGCTGATACTGGACCCCGGCAAGAAAATTCCGAAAAAAATAGCAAAAAAATTCAAAAAATTCAAAAAACCTCTTTCCGGCATTATTTTTAGCCAAAACGGGATGAGATAGGCCGAGAAAGGGAGAAAAAAATTTTAGTCCCGAATTCCGTTCTTGCTTGACCCAGGAAAGAAAATTCCGAAAAAAAATTAGCAAAAAAATTCAAACAACTAAAAAACTTCTTTCCAGCATTATTTTTTGCCAGAACGGGATGAGATTGGGCGAGAAGGGGAGAAAAAAATTTTAGTCCCGAATTCCGTTCATACTCGACCCCGGAAAGAAAATTCCGAAAAAAAATTAGCAAAAAAAATTCAAAAAATTAAAAAACTTCTTTCCAACATTATTTTCAGCCAGAACGGGATGAGATTGGGAGAGAAGGGGAGAATAAAATTAGTCCCGAATTCCGTTCATACTCGACCCCGGCAAGAAAATTCCAAAAATAATGGCAAAAAAATTCAAAAACCTCTTTCAGGCAATATTTCTAGCCAAAACTGGATGAGATAGGCCGGGAAATTGAGAAAAATATTTTAGGCCCGAATTCCGCCGATACTGGACCTCGGCAAGAAAATTCCGAAAAAAATACTAAAAATATTCAAAAAATTCGAAAAGCCTCTTTCCGGCATTATTTTTAGCCAAAACGGGATGAGATAGGCCGAGAAAGGGAGAAAAAAATTTTAGTCCCGAATTCCGTTCTTGCTTGACCCCGGAAAGAAAATTCCGAAAAAAAATTAGCAAAAAAATTCAAAAAATTAAAAAACTTCTTTCCAGCATTATTTTTGGCCAGAACGGGATGAGATTGGGCGAGAAGGGGAGAAAAATATTTTAGTCCCGAATTCCGTTTATACTCGACCCCGGCAAGAAAATTCGAAAAAAATAGCAAAAAAATTAAAAAAATTAAAAAACCTCTTTCAGGCAATATTTCTAGCCAAAACTGGATGAGATAGGCCGGGAAATTGAGAAAAATATTTTAGGCCCGAATTCCGCCGATACTGGGCCCCGAAAAGAAAATTCCGAAAAAATAGCAAAAAAATTCAAAAAATTCAAAAAACCTCTTTCCGGCATTATTTTTGGACCAAACGGGATAAGATAGGCCGAGAAAGGGAGAAAAAAAATTTTGTCCCGAATTCCGTTCTTCCTTGACCGCGGAAAGAAAATTCCGAAAAAAAATTAGCAAAAAAATTCAAAAAATTAAAAAACTTCTTTCCAGCATTATTTTTTGCCAGAACGGGATGAGATTGGGCGAGAGGGGTAGAAAAAAATTTTAGTCCCGAGTTCCGTTCATACTCGACCCCGGCAAGAAAATTCCAAAAATAATAGCAAAAAAATTCAAAAAATTAAAAAACCTCTTTCAGGCAATATTTCTAGCCAAAACTGGATGAGATAGGCCGGGAAATTGAGAAAAATATTTTAGGCCCGAATTCCGCTGATACTGGACCCCGGCAAGAAAATTCCGAAAAAAATAGCAAAAAAATTCAAAAAATTCAAAAAACCTCTTTCCGGCATTATTTTTAGCCAAAACGGGATGAGATAGGCCGAGAAAGGGAGAAAAAAATTTTAGTCCCGAATTCCGTTCTTGCTTGACCCCGGAAAGAAAATTCCGAAAAAAAATTAGCAAAAAAATTCAAAAAATTAAAAAACTTCTTTCCAGCATTATTTTTTGCCAGAACGGGATGAGATTGGGCGAGAAGGGGAGAAAAAAATTTTAGTCCCGAATTCCGTACATACTCGACCCCGGAAAGAAAATTCCGAAAAAAAATTAGCAAAAAAATTCAAAAAATTAAAGAACTTCTTTCCAACAATATTTTCAGCCAGAACGGGATGAGATAGGGCGAGAAGGGGAGAAAAAAATTTTAATCCCGAATTCCGTACATACTCGACCCCGGCAAGAAAATTCCGAAAAAAAATTAGAAAAAAATTTCAAAAAATTAAAAAACTTCTTTCCAACATTATTTTCAGCCAGAACGGGATGAGATTGGGCGAGAAGTGGGGAAAAAAATTTTAGTCCCGAATTCCGTTCATACTCGACCCCGGCAAGAAAATTCCAAAAAAAATCGCAAAAAAATTAAAAAAATTAAAAAACCTCTTTCAGGCAATATTTCTAGCCAAGACTGGATGAGATTGGCCGGGAAAGGGAGAAAAATATTTTAGGCCCGAATTCCGCTTATACTGGACCCCGGCAAGAAAATTCCGAAAAAAATAGCAAAAAAATTCAAAAAATTCGAAAAGCCTCTTTCCGGCATTATTTTTAGCCAAAACGGGATGAGATAGGCCGAGAAAGGGAGAAAAAAATTTTAGTCCCGAATTCCGTTCTTGCTTGACCCCGGAAAGAAAATTCCGAAAAAAAATTAGCAAAAAAATTCAAAAAATTGAAAAACTTCTTTCCAACATTATTTTTAGCCAGAACGGGATGAGATTGGGCGAGAAGGGGAGAAAAAAATTTTAGTCCCGAATTCCGTTCATACCCGACCCCGGCAAGAAAATTCCAAAAATAATAACAAGAAAATTCAAAAAATTAAAAAACCTCTTTCAGGCAATTTTTCTAGCCAAAACTGGATGAGATAGGCCGGGAAATTGAGAAAAATATTTTAGGCCCGAATTCCGCTGATACTGGACCCCGGCAAGAAAATTCCGAAAAAAATAGCAAAAAAATTGAAAAAATTTAAAAAACCTCTTTCCGACATTATTTTTGGACCAAACGGGATGAGATAGGCCGAGAAAGGGAGAAAAAAAATTTTGTCCCGAATTCCGTTCTTGCTTGACCCCGGAAAGAAAATTCCGAAAAAAAATTAGCAAAAAAATTCAAAAAATTAAAAAACTTCTTTCCAGCATTATTTTTTGCCAGAACGGGGTGAGATTGGGCGAGAAGGGGAGAAAAAAATTTTAGTCCCGAATTCCGTTCATACTCGACCCCGGAAAGAAAATTCCGAAAAAAAATTAGCAAAAAAATTCAAAAAATTAAAAAACTTCTTTCCAACATTATTTTCAGCCAGAACGGGTTGAGATTGGGCGAGAAGGGTAGAAAAAAATTTTAGTCCCGAGTTCCGTTCATACTCGACCCCGGCAAGAAAATTCCAAAAATAATAGCAAAAAAATTCAAAAAATTAAAAAACCTCTTTCAGGCAATATTTCTAGCCAAAACTAGATGAGATAGGCCGGGAAATTGAGAAAAATATTTTAGGCCCGAATTCCGCTGATACTGGACCCCGGCAAGAAAATTCCGAAAAAAATAGCAAAAAAATTCAAAAAATTCAAAAAAACTCTTTCCGGCATTATTTTTAGCCAAAACGGGATGATATAGGCCGAGAAAGGGAGAAAAAAATTTTAGTCCCGAATTCCGTTCTTGCTTGACCCCGGAAAGAAAATTCCGAAAAAAAATTAGCAAAAAAATTCAAAAAATTAAAAAACTTCTTTCCAGCATTATTTTTTGCCAGAACGGGATGAGATTGGGCGAGAACGGGAGAAAAAAATTTTAGTCCCGAATTCCGTTCATACTCGACCCCGGAAAGAAAATTCCGAAAAAAAATTAGCAAAAAAAATTCAAAAAATTAAAAAACTTCTTTCCAACATTATTTTCAGCCAGAACGGGATGAGATTGGGTGAGAAGGGGAGAAAAAAATTTTAGTCCCGAATTCCGTTCATACTCGACCCCGGCAAGAAAATTCGAAAAATAATGGCAAAAAAATTCAAAAACCTCTTTCAGGCAATATTTCTAGCCAAAACTGGATGAGATAGGCCGGGAAATTGAGAAAAATATTTTAGGCCCGAATTCCGCCGATACTGGACCTCGGCAAGAAAATTCCGAAAAAAATACTAAAAATATTCAAAAAATTCGAAAAGCCTCTTTCTGGCATTATTTTTAGCCAAAACGGGATGAGATAGGCCGAGAAAGGGAGAAAAAAATTTTAGTCCCGAATTCCGTTCTTGCTTGACCCCGGAAAGAAAATTCCGAAAAAAAATTAGCAAAAAAATTCAAAAAATTAAAAAACTTCTTTCCAGCATTATTTTTGGCCAGAACGGGATGAGATTGGGCGAGAAGGGGAGAAAAATATTTTAGTCCCGAATTCCGTTCATACTCGACCCCGGCAAGAAAATTCGAAAAATAATGGCAAAAAAATTCAAAAACCTCTTTCAGGCAATATTTCTAGCCAAAACTGGATGAGATAGGCCGGGAAATTGAGAAAAATATTTTAGGCCCGAATTCCGCCGATACTGGACCTCGGCAAGAAACTTCCGAAAAAAAAACTAAAAATATTCAAAAAATTCGAAAAGCCTCTTTCTGGCATTATTTTTAGCCAAAACGGGATGAGATAGGCCGAGAAAGGGAGAAAAAAATTTTAGTCCCGAATTCCGTTCTTGCTTGACCCCGGAAAGAAAATTCCGAAAAAAAATTAGCAAAAAAATTCAAAAAATTAAAAAACTTCTTTCCAGCATTATTTTTGGCCAGAACGGGATGAGATTGGGCGAGAAGGGGAGAAAAATATTTTAGTCCCGAATTCCGTTCATACTCGACCCCGGCAAGAAAATTCCAAAAAAATAGCAAAAAAATTCAAAAAATTAAAAAACCTCTTTCAGGCAATATTTCTAGCCAAAACTGGATGAGATAGGCCGGGAAATTGAGAAAAATATTTTAGGCCCGAATTCCGCCGATACTGGGCCCCGGAAAGAAAATTCCGAAAAAAATAGCAAAAAAATTCAAAAAATTCAAAAAACCTCTTTCCTGCATTATTTTTGGACCAAACGGGATAAGATAGGCCGAGAAAGGGAGAAAAAAAATTTTGTCCCGAATTCCGTTCTTGCTTGACCCCGGAAAGAAAATTCCGAAAAAAAATTAGCAAAAAAATTCAAAAAATTAAAAAACTTCTTTCCAGCATTATTTTTTGCCAGAACGGGATGAGATTGGGCGAGAAGGGGAGAAAAAAATTTTAGTCCCGAATTCCGTACATACTCGACCCCGGAAAGAAAATTCCGAAAAAAAATTAGCAGAAAAATTCAAAAAATTAAAAAACTTCTTTCCAACAATATTTTCAGCCAGAACGGGATGAGATAGGGCGAGAAGGGGAGAAAAAAATTTTAATCCCGAATTCCATACATACTCGACCCCGGCAAGAAAATTCCGAAAAAAAATTAGAAAAAAATTACAAAAAATTAAAAACTTCTTTCCAACATTATTTTCAGCCAGAACGGGATGAGATTGGGCGAGAAGTGGAGAAAAAAATTTTAGTCCCGAATTCCGTTCATACTCGACCCCGGCAAGAAAATTCCAAAAAAAATCGCAAAAAAATTAAAAAAATTAAAAAACCTCTTTCAGGCAATATTTCTAGCCAAGACTGGATGAGATTGGCCGGGAAAGGGAGAAAAATATTTTAGGCCCGAATTCCGCTTATACTGGACCCCGGCAAGAAAATTCCGAAAAAAATAGCAAAAAAATTCAAAAAATTCGAAAAGCCTCTTTCCGGCATTATTTTTAGCCAAAACGGGATGAGATAGGCCGAGAAAGGGAGAAAAAAATTTTAGTCCCGAATTCCGTTCTTGCTTGACCCCGGAAAGAAAATTCCGAAAAAAAATTAGCAAAAAAATTCAAAAAATTGAAAAACTTCTTTCCAACATTATTTTTAGCCAGAACGGGATGAGATTGGGCGAGAAGGGGAGAAAAAAATTTTAGTCCCGAATTCCGTTCATACCCGACCCCGGCAAGAAAATTCCAAAAATAATAACAAGAAAATTCAAAAAATTAAAAAACCTCTTTCAGGCAATTTTTCTAGCCAAAACTGGATGAGATAGGCCGGGAAATTGAGAAAAATATTTTAGGCCCGAATTCCGCTGATACTGGACCCCGGCAAGAAAATTCCGAAAAAAATAGCAAAAAAATTGAAAAAATTTAAAAAACCTCTTTCCGACATTATTTTTGGACCAAACGGGATGAGATAGGCCGAGAAAGGGAGAAAAAAAATTTTGTCCCGAATTCCGTTCTTGCTTGACCCCGGAAAGAAAATTCCGAAAAAAAATTAGCAAAAAAATTCAAAAAATTAAAAAACTTCTTTCCAGCATTATTTTTTGCCAGAACGGGGTGAGATTGGGCGAGAAGGGGAGAAAAAAATTTTAGTCCCGAATTCCGTTCATACTCGACCCCGGAAAGAAAATTCCGAAAAAAAATTAGCAAAAAAATTCAAAAAATTAAAAAACTTCTTTCCAACATTATTTTCAGCCAGAACGGGTTGAGATTGGGCGAGAAGGGTAGAAAAAAATTTTAGTCCCGAGTTCCGTTCATACTCGACCCCGGCAAGAAAATTCCAAAAATAATAGCAAAAAAATTCAAAAAATTAAAAAACCTCTTTCAGGCAATATTTCTAGCCAAAACTAGATGAGATAGGCCGGGAAATTGAGAAAAATATTTTAGGCCCGAATTCCGCTGATACTGGACCCCGGCAAGAAAATTCCGAAAAAAATAGCAAAAAAATTCAAAAAATTCAAAAAAACTCTTTCCGGCATTATTTTTAGCCAAAACGGGATGATATAGGCCGAGAAAGGGAGAAAAAAATTTTAGTCCCGAATTCCGTTCTTGCTTGACCCCGGAAAGAAAATTCCGAAAAAAAATTAGCAAAAAAATTCAAAAAATTAAAAAACTTCTTTCCAGCATTATTTTTTGCCAGAACGGGATGAGATTGGGCGAGAACGGGAGAAAAAAATTTTAGTCCCGAATTCCGTTCATACTCGACCCCGGAAAGAAAATTCCGAAAAAAAATTAGCAAAAAAAATTCAAAAAATTAAAAAACTTCTTTCCAACATTATTTTCAGCCAGAACGGGATGAGATTGGGTGAGAAGGGGAGAAAAAAATTTTAGTCCCGAATTCCGTTCATACTCGACCCCGGCAAGAAAATTCGAAAAATAATGGCAAAAAAATTCAAAAACCTCTTTCAGGCAATATTTCTAGCCAAAACTGGATGAGATAGGCCGGGAAATTGAGAAAAATATTTTAGGCCCGAATTCCGCCGATACTGGACCTCGGCAAGAAAATTCCGAAAAAAATACTAAAAAATATTCAAAAAATTCGAAAAGCCTCTTTCTGGCATTATTTTTAGCCAAAACGGGATGAGATAGGCCGAGAAAGGGAGAAAAAAATTTTAGTCCCGAATTCCGTTCTTGCTTGACCCCGGAAAGAAAATTCCGAAAAAAAATTAGCAAAAAAATTCAAAAAATTAAAAAACTTCTTTCCAGCATTATTTTTGGCCAGAACGGGATGAGATTGGGCGAGAAGGGGAGAAAAATATTTTAGTCCCGAATTCCGTTCATACTCGACCCCCGGCAAGAAAATTCGAAAAATAATGGCAAAAAAATTCAAAAACCTCTTTCAGGCAATATTTCTAGCCAAAACTGGATGAGATAGGCCGGGAAATTGAGAAAAATATTTTAGGCCCGAATTCCGCCGATACTGGACCTCGGCAAGAAACTTCCGAAAAAAAAACTAAAAATATTCAAAAAATTCGAAAAAGCCTCTTTCTGGCATTATTTTTAGCCAAAACGGGATGAGATAGGCCGAGAAAGGGGAGAAAAAAATTTTAGTCCCGAATTCCGTTCTTGCTTGACCCCGGAAAGAAAATTCCGAAAAAAAATTAGCAAAAAAATTCAAAAAATTAAAAAACTTCTTTCCAGCATTATTTTTGGCCAGAACGGGATGAGATTGGGCGAGAAGGGGAGAAAAATATTTTAGTCCCGAATTCCGTTCATACTCGACCCCGGCAAGAAAATTCCAAAAAAATAGCAAAAAAATTCAAAAAATTAAAAAACCTCTTTCAGGCAATATTTCTAGCCAAAACTGGATGAGATAGGCCGGGAAATTGAGAAAAATATTTTAGGCCCGAATTCCGCCGATACTGGGCCCCGGAAAGAAAATTCCGAAAAAAAATAGCAAAAAAATTCAAAAAATTCAAAAACCTCTTTCCTGCATTATTTTTGGACCAAACGGGATAAGATAGGCCGAGAAAGGGAGAAAAAAAATTTTGTCCCGAATTCCGTTCTTGCTTGACCCCGGAAAGAAAATTCCGAAAAAAAATTAGCAAAAAAATTCAAAAAATTAAAAACTTCTTTCCAGCATTATTTTTTGCCAGAACGGGATGAGATTGGGCGAGAAGGGGAGAAAAAAATTTTAGTCCCGAATTCCGTACATACTCGACCCCGGAAAGAAAATTCCGAAAAAAAATTAGCAGAAAAATTCAAAAAATTAAAAAACTTCTTTCCAACAATATTTTCAGCCAGAACGGGATGAGATAGGGCGAGAAGGGGAGAAAAAAATTTTAATCCCGAATTCCATACATACTCGACCCCGGCAAGAAAATTCCGAAAAAAAATTAGAAAAAAATTACAAAAAATTAAAAACTTCTTTCCAACATTATTTTCAGCCAGAACGGGATGAGATTGGGCGAGAAGTGGAGAAAAAAATTTTAGTCCCGAATTCCGTTCATACTCGACCCCGGCAAGAAAATTCCAAAAAAAATCGCAAAAAAATTAAAAAAATTAAAAAACCTCTTTCAGGCAATATTTCTAGCCAAGACTGGATGAGATTGGCCGGGAAAGGGAGAAAAATATTTTAGGCCCGAATTCCGCTTATACTGGACCCCGGCAAGAAAATTCCGAAAAAAATAGCAAAAAAATTCAAAAAATTCGAAAAGCCTCTTTCCGGCATTATTTTTAGCCAAAACGGGATGAGATAGGCCGAGAAAGGGAGAAAAAAATTTTAGTCCCGAATTCCGTTCTTGCTTGACCCCGGAAAGAAAATTCCGAAAAAAATTAGCAAAAAAATTCAAAAAATTGAAAAACTTCTTTCCAACATTATTTTTAGCCAGAACGGGATGAGATTGGGCGAGAAGGGGGAGAAAAAAATTTTAGTCCCGAATTCCGTTCATACCCGACCCCGGCAAGAAAATTCCAAAAATAATAACAAGAAAATTCAAAAAATTAAAAAACCTCTTTCAGGCAATTTTTCTAGCCAAAACTGGATGAGATAGGCCGGGAAATTGAGAAAAATATTTTAGGCCCGAATTCCGCTGATACTGGACCCCGGCAAGAAAATTCCGAAAAAAATAGCAAAAAAATTGAAAAAATTTAAAAAACCTCTTTCCGACATTATTTTTGGACCAAACGGGATGAGATAGGCCGAGAAAGGGAGAAAAAAAATTTTGTCCCGAATTCCGTTCTTGCTTGACCCCGGAAAGAAAATTCCGAAAAAAAATTAGCAAAAAAATTCAAAAAATTAAAAAACTTCTTTCCAGCATTATTTTTTGCCAGAACGGGGTGAGATTGGGCGAGAAGGGGGAGAAAAAAATTTTAGTCCCGAATTCCGTTCATACTCGACCCCGGAAAGAAAATTCCGAAAAAAAATTAGCAAAAAAATTCAAAAAATTAAAAAAACTTCTTTCCAACATTATTTTCAGCCAGAACGGGTTGAGATTGGGCGAGAAGGGTAGAAAAAAATTTTAGTCCCGAGTTCCGTTCATACTCGACCCCGGCAAGAAAATTCCAAAAATAATAGCAAAAAAATTCAAAAAATTAAAAAACCTCTTTCAGGCAATATTTCTAGCCAAAACTAGATGAGATAGGCCGGGAAATTGAGAAAAATATTTTAGGCCCGAATTCCGCTGATACTGGACCCCGGCAAGAAAATTCCGAAAAAAATAGCAAAAAAATTCAAAAAATTCAAAAAAAACTCTTTCCGGCATTATTTTTAGCCAAAACGGGATGATATAGGCCGAGAAAGGGAGAAAAAAATTTTTAGTCCCGAATTCCGTTCTTGCTTGACCCCGGAAAGAAAATTCCGAAAAAAAATTAGCAAAAAAATTCAAAAAATTAAAAAACTTCTTTCCAGCATTATTTTTTGCCAGAACGGGATGAGATTGGGGCGAGAACGGGGAGAAAAAAATTTTAGTCCCGAATTCCGTTCATACTCGACCCCGGAAAGAAAATTCCGAAAAAAAATTAGCAAAAAAAATTCAAAAAAATTAAAAAACTTCTTTCCAACATTATTTTCAGCCAGAACGGGATGAGATTGGGTGAGAAGGGGAGAAAAAAATTTTAGTCCCGAATTCCGTTCATACTCGACCCCGGCAAGAAAATTCGAAAAATAATGGCAAAAAAATTCAAAAACCTCTTTCAGGCAATATTTCTAGCCAAAACTGGATGAGATAGGCCGGGAAATTGAGAAAAATATTTTAGGCCCGAATTCCGCCGATACTGGACCTCGGCAAGAAAATTCCGAAAAAAATACTAAAAATATTCAAAAAATTCGAAAAGCCTCTTTCTGGCATTATTTTTAGCCAAAACGGGATGAGATAGGCCGAGAAAGGGAGAAAAAAATTTTAGTCCCGAATTCCGTTCTTGCTTGACCCCGGAAAGAAAATTCCGAAAAAAAATTAGCAAAAAAATTCAAAAAATTAAAAAACTTCTTTCCAGCATTATTTTTGGCCAGAACGGGATGAGATTGGGCGAGAAGGGGAGAAAAATATTTTAGTCCCGAATTCCGTTCATACTCGACCCCGGCAAGAAAATTCGAAAAATAATGGCAAAAAAATTCAAAAACCTCTTTCAGGCAATATTTCTAGCCAAAACTGGATGAGATAGGCCGGGAAATTGAGAAAAATATTTTAGGCCCGAATTCCGCCGATACTGGACCTCGGCAAGAAACTTCCGAAAAAAAAACTAAAAAATATTCAAAAAATTCGAAAAGCCTCTTTCTGGCATTATTTTTAGCCAAAACGGGATGAGATAGGCCGAGAAAGGGAGAAAAAAATTTTAGTCCCGAATTCCGTTCTTGCTTGACCCCGGAAAGAAAATTCGAAAAAAAATTAGCAAAAAAATTCAAAAAATTAAAAAACTTCTTTCCAGCATTATTTTTGGCCAGAACGGGATGAGATTGGGCGAGAAGGGGAGAAAAATATTTTAGTCCCGAATTCCGTTCATACTCGACCCCGGCAAGGAAAATTCCAAAAAAATAGCAAAAAAATTCAAAAAATTAAAAAACCTCTTTCAGGCAATATTTCTAGCCAAAACTGGATGAGATAGGCCGGGAAATTGAGAAAAATATTTTAGGCCCGAATTCCGCCGATACTGGGCCCCGGAAAGAAAATTCCGAAAAAAAATAGCAAAAAAATTCAAAAAATTCAAAAAACCTCTTTCCTGCATTATTTTTGGACCAAACGGGATAAGATAGGCCGAGAAAGGGAGAAAAAAAATTTTGTCCCGAATTCCGTTCTTGCTTGACCCCGGAAAGAAAATTCCGAAAAAAAATAGCAAAAAAATTCAAAAAATTAAAAAACTTCTTTCCAGCATTATTTTTTGCCAGAACGGGATGAGATTGGGCGAGAAGGGGAGAAAAAAATTTTAGTCCCGAATTCCGTACATACTCGACCCCGGAAAGAAAATTCCGAAAAAAAATTAGCAGAAAAAATTCAAAAAATTAAAAAACTTCTTTCCAACAATATTTTCAGCCAGAACGGGATGAGATAGGGCGGAGAAGGGGAGAAAAAAATTTTAATCCCGAATTCCATACATACTCGACCCCGGCAAGAAAATTCCGAAAAAAAATTAGAAAAAAATTACAAAAAATTAAAAACTTCTTTCCAACATTATTTTCAGCCAGAACGGGATGAGATTGGGCGAGAAGTGGAGAAAAAAATTTTAGTCCCGAATTCCGTTCATACTCGACCCCGGCAAGAAAATTCCAAAAAAAATCGCAAAAAAATTAAAAAAATTAAAAAACCTCTTTCAGGCAATATTTCTAGCCAAGACTGGATGAGATTGGCCGGGAAAGGGAGAAAAATATTTTAGGCCCGAATTCCGCTTATACTGGACCCCGGCAAGAAAATTCCGAAAAAAATAGCAAAAAAATTCAAAAAATTCGAAAAAGCCTCTTTCCGGCATTATTTTTAGCCAAAACGGGATGAGATAGGCCGAGAAAGGGAGGAAAAAAAATTTTAGTCCCGAATTCCGTTCTTGCTTGACCCCGGAAAGAAAATTCCGAAAAAAAATTAGCAAAAAAATTCAAAAAATTGAAAAACTTCTTTCCAACATTATTTTTAGCCAGAACGGGATGAGATTGGGCGGAGAAGGGGAGAAAAAAATTTTAGTCCCGAATTCCGTTCATACCCGACCCCGGCAAGAAAATTCCAAAAATAATAACAAGAAAATTCAAAAAATTAAAAAACCTCTTTCAGGCAATTTTTCTAGCCAAAACTGGATGAGATAGGCCGGGAAATTGAGAAAAATATTTTAGGCCCGAATTCCGCTGATACTGGACCCCGGCAAGAAAATTCCGAAAAAAATAGCAAAAAAAATTGAAAAAATTTAAAAAAACCTCTTTCCGACATTATTTTTGGACCAAACGGGATGAGATAGGCCGAGAAAGGGAGAAAAAAAATTTTGTCCCGAATTCCGTTCTTGCTTGACCCCGGAAAGAAAATTCCGAAAAAAAAATTAGCAAAAAAATTCAAAAAATTAAAAAACTTCTTTCCAGCATTATTTTTTGCCAGAACGGGGTGAGATTGGGCGAGAAGGGGAGAAAAAAATTTTAGTCCCGAATTCCGTTCATACTCGACCCCGGAAAGAAAATTCCGAAAAAAAATTAGCAAAAAAATTCAAAAAATTAAAAAACTTCTTTCCAACATTATTTTCAGCCAGAACGGGTTGAGATTGGGCGAGAAGGGTAGAAAAAAATTTTAGTCCCGAGTTCCGTTCATACTCGACCCCGGCAAGAAAATTCCAAAAATAATAGCAAAAAAATTCAAAAAATTAAAAAACCTCTTTCAGGCAATATTTCTAGCCAAAACTAGATGAGATAGGCCGGGAAATTGAGAAAAATATTTTAGGCCCGAATTCCGCTGATACTGGACCCCGGCAAGAAAATTCCGAAAAAAATAGCAAAAAAATTCAAAAAATTCAAAAAAAACTCTTTCCGGCATTATTTTTAGCCAAAACGGGATGATATAGGCCGAGAAAGGGAGAGAAAAAAATTTTAGTCCCGAATTCCGTTCTTGCTTGACCCCGGAAAGAAAATTCCGAAAAAAAATTAGCAAAAAAAATTCAAAAAATTAAAAAACTTCTTTCCAGCATTATTTTTTGCCAGAACGGGATGAGATTGGGCGAGAACGGGAGAAAAAAATTTTAGTCCCGAATTCCGTTCATACTCGACCCCGGGAAAGAAAATTCCGAAAAAAAATTAGCAAAAAAAATTCAAAAAATTAAAAAACTTCTTTCCAACATTATTTTCAGCCAGAACGGGATGAGATTGGGTGAGAAGGGGAGAAAAAATTTTAGTCCCGAATTCCGTTCATACTCGACCCCGGCAAGAAAATTCGAAAAATAATGGCAAAAAAATTCAAAAACCTCTTTCAGGCAATATTTCTAGCCAAAACTGGATGAGATAGGCCGGGAAATTGAGAAAAATATTTTAGGCCCGAATTCCGCCGATACTGGACCTCGGCAAGAAAATTCCGAAAAAAAATACTAAAAATATTCAAAAAATTCGAAAAGCCTCTTTCTGGCATTATTTTTAGCCAAAACGGGATGAGATAGGCCGAGAAAGGGAGAAAAAAATTTTAGTCCCGAATTCCGTTCTTGCTTGACCCCGGAAAGAAAATTCCGAAAAAAAATTAGCAAAAAAATTCAAAAAATTAAAAAACTTCTTTCCAGCATTATTTTTGGCCAGAACGGGATGAGATTGGGCGAGAAGGGGAGAAAAATATTTTAGTCCCGAATTCCGTTCATACTCGACCCCGGCAAGAAAATTCGAAAAAATAATGGCAAAAAAATTCAAAAACCTCTTTCAGGCAATATTTCTAGCCAAAACTGGATGAGATAGGCCGGGAAATTGAGAAAAATATTTTAGGCCCGAATTCCGCCGATACTGGACCTCGGCAAGAAACTTCCGAAAAAAAAACTAAAAATATTCAAAAAATTCGAAAAGCCTCTTTCTGGCATTATTTTTAGCCAAAACGGGATGAGATAGGCCGAGAAAGGGAGAAAAAAATTTTAGTCCCGAATTCCGTTCTTGCTTGACCCCGGAAAGAAAATTCCGAAAAAAAATTAGCAAAAAAATTCAAAAAATTAAAAAACTTCTTTCCAGCATTATTTTTGGCCAGAACGGGATGAGATTGGGCGAGAAGGGGAGAAAAATATTTTAGTCCCCGAATTCCGTTCATACTCGACCCCGGCAAGAAAATTCCAAAAAAATAGCAAAAAAATTCAAAAAATTAAAAAACCTCTTTCAGGCAATATTTCTAGCCAAAACTGGATGAGATAGGCCGGGAAATTGAGAAAAATATTTTAGGCCCGAATTCCGCCGATACTGGGCCCCGGAAAGAAAATTCCGAAAAAAATAGCAAAAAAAATTCAAAAAATTCAAAAAACCTCTTTCCTGCATTATTTTTGGACCAAACGGGATAAGATAGGCCGAGAAAGGGAGAAAAAAAATTTTGTCCCGAATTCCGTTCTTGCTTGACCCCGGAAAGAAAATTCCGAAAAAAAATTAGCAAAAAAATTCAAAAAATTAAAAAACTTCTTTCCAGCATTATTTTTTGCCAGAACGGGATGAGATTGGGCGAGAAGGGGAGAAAAAAATTTTAGTCCCGAATTCCGTACATACTCGACCCCGGAAAGAAAATTCCGAAAAAAAATTAGCAGAAAAATTCAAAAAATTAAAAAACTTCTTTCCAACAATATTTTCAGCCAGAACGGGATGAGATAGGGCGAGAAGGGGAGAAAAAAATTTTAATCCCGAATTCCATACATACTCGACCCCGGCAAGAAAATTCCGAAAAAAAATTAGAAAAAAATTACAAAAAATTAAAACTTCTTTCCAACATTATTTTCAGCCAGAACGGGATGAGATTGGGCGAGAAGTGGAGAAAAAAATTTTAGTCCCGAATTCCGTTCATACTCGACCCCGGCAAGAAAATTCCAAAAAAAATCGCAAAAAAATTAAAAAAATTAAAAAACCTCTTTCAGGCAATATTTCTAGCCAAGACTGGATGAGATTGGCCGGGAAAGGGAGAAAAATATTTTAGGCCCGAATTCCGCTTATACTGGACCCCGGCAAGAAAATTCAGAAAAAAATAGCAAAAAAATTCAAAAAATTCGAAAAGCCTCTTTCCGGCATTATTTTTAGCCAAAACGGGATGAGATAGGCCGGAGAAAGGGAGAAAAAAATTTTAGTCCCGAATTCCGTTCTTGCTTGACCCCGGAAAGAAAATTCCGAAAAAAAATTAGCAAAAAAATTCAAAAAATTGAAAAACTTCTTTCCAACATTATTTTTAGCCAGAAAGGGATAAATTTTAGTCCCGAATTCCGTTCATACCCGACCCCGGCAAGAAAAATTCCAAAAATAATAACAAAAAAATTCAAAAAATTAAAAAACCTCTTTCAGGCAATTTTTCTAGCCAAAACTGGATGAGATAGGCCGGGAAATTGAGAAAAATATTTTAGGCCCGAATTCCGCTGATACTGGACCCCGGCAAGAAAATTCCGAAAAAAATAGCAAAAAAATTGAAAAAATTCATAAAACCTCTTTCCGACAATATTTTTGGACCAAACGGGATGAGATAGGCCGAGAAAGGGAGAAAAAAAATTTTGTCCTGAATTCCGTTCTTGCTTGACCCCGGAAAGAAAATT